>CM067363.1:16398538-16468231 GCA_034401795.1 Chaetoderma sp. LZ-2023a | reverse complement strand
CACGACACGACGATGTTACAGCTTAGCCGATTGACACCCCACCCACCCTAACAATAGAGGCATCCAACTTATTGATCAATCATATTACGTCATAATCAACTACGTCACATTTAGGCTGACGCCATATGAATTACGTCACGAATGACACGATTTAGTATGTTATAAACGTTTAATAGTTCGTCAAGTGGTACGAATTTTATGTCTGTACTATTTAATAAACATTATGTTGAATATTTTGAAACTAATTTGGCTCGGCATCCAGTGAATTTAGTTTCAAAATCTTCAACAGCTTACCTGTATAGCTTTCTGAAAATTGATAGTCACGGAGTGCAGGGCTCGATTGATCGAAAACACGGGCAACACGCGTGTGGAGCTTATCAAGAAATCGGATGGGCATAGCTAGCACTGTATTCCTGCATTCTTCTCAGAATAATCAACTATCAACAAGGGATTTGATGTAGCATTATGTCGTAGACCCCACAGACATGCGCAGACAATGAAATGACAGAGACATACCACACGTACCTTTATGATGTCAAATATGAATGACTCTTTAAACACGTTGTCAAGGGTTACGCTTTCATTTTCCAGAATGTCCTATAAATAACAGAGATATTGCATTTTTGTTTAACCCGTAGAAATCTAATAAGCGTAAAATGGAATTTCAGTTCTGTATTTTATTATAGTCTCCAAACTAATATGTTTGCGTTACTAATTCTATTACGTAGTCGAATAAAGTGTCGGATTAATATAGCCAATACACGTTTATTTCTGATAAAATTATATGCATTTGCGTCCGTTCATTTTCTCTTCCAGATACCAAAAGATAATTTACTCACTTTTGGAGGCTATATATGCAGCTGATCGTCTGCGCCAGCCCATTCGAGCACGCGCAGTTGCATTTTACTGAACTCGTGTCACAGGAGATCGGGGCAACCCTGTCCATAGTGACGGATATGAGGATGCCACTTCTACGCTTATTAGATTTCTATGGTTTAACCCTTTCAGAACGAAGCCAGCCAAGACCGGCCTCTGCAGGGGTCTTGAGAAATGTCCATGTGCACGTCAAGAGAAGACTATTTTAGAAAAGTTACCACTGGAATGACTGGCTCGATAATCGAGCCAGTCATTCCAGTGGTCAATTTTCAAAGATAGTCTTCTATTGGCCTGCAAATGGGTATTCGATAAGTAAATATTTTAATATTTTGAACAAATTTAGTCATTAAAGGGTTATGCCTTCTTGTACCAATTTAAGCTTTTAATGGAAAAGTCGGCCAAAAACGGCAACTGCTGTGGTTTTGAGGAATGGCCCTTTGCACGTCAAGAGAAGAGTATTTTTGAAATGTTACCGTTGGAAGGACTGGCTCGGTAACCGAGCCAGTCATTCCAGTAGTAAGAATTTCCAAAATAATTTATTGTCCTAAAAATGCTGTTTAAGCTAAAACTTGAATTACCATTGCGACTTTGATGGTCAACCCTGCCAAAAATGTCCTGTACAGAGGCGTTCATTGTATTGAATTGAATTGAACTTTATTACACTCAGATCAATTTTACATTGATACATGATGAACAAAAATCAAATACGTATCTATTATTTAGTAAAAAGCATCATCATCATCATCATCCTCATCATCATCATCATCACCATCATCATCACCAATCATCATCATTGTTTCCACCATCGTCGTCGTCGTAGTCATCGTCGTCGTCGTGGTCGTTGTTGTTCATGAATTCATGAATAACCGTTTGCAGGACAACTGAAATCTATTAGCGTACATTTCGGTGGTAAATGCCATCCTACACGTCACGTAGTTGATTATGACGTCGTGTGATTGAGGGATAAAGTGGAATCCTCCATAACTTCACTAATTTTTCCAAGGTGATGGACGTTACCAGGTTTGCAGACTATCACCCTCCTCTTCCCAGTGTAGCCCTCGGATGGAAAACGTAAGCGGGAACTAACGACAGAAAACTGGATAAAAGCTGTATGGGAAAGGTTCGGATGAATCCTGACATCTCCTAGCAGATAGCACATGCAACAGTAGGCCAACATCACATAGTTACATTCACTGTTTCCTCACATGCCATCTGCCACGGAGAGGACTCGTACAGGTGAACACTTTATAAATAAGTGTGAGCTAAGTAGTTTCTATCTAATGCAGCACTAGATTTCAGTCGAATTAGTTTCAAAATATGTTGATAGTTTTACGTCTGTAACCCCTCTTGTGTCAACAGCGTCTCAATGAGCTGAAAATACTACTTATATCAAATTAAGCAATTTAATGGGCAACACCTTTCAAGAAATTTAATATCAGAAGACTTTTTTGTAAATTTACCTCTACAGTTTCTGACCGGTTTGACCA
Source organism: Chaetoderma sp. LZ-2023a (assembly GCA_034401795.1). Lineage (NCBI taxonomy): Eukaryota > Metazoa > Mollusca > Caudofoveata > Chaetodermatida > Chaetodermatidae > Chaetoderma > Chaetoderma sp. LZ-2023a. The sequence goes on along the minus strand of CM067363.1, from coordinate 16,465,868 downwards.
TTAACGGGGTCATGGTAAAGAACATTCAAGCTTTGGTACCGAGTATACATTTGCAGGTCAAGAGAAGTTTTTTTGGAAATTTACCTCAGTTTGACAATTAAACGGTTAAGTTGACACAAGAGGGTTTGAAATAGTTATGCCTGGTATATACCCTATAGGCGTTGAAAGTGTTAATATCGATGGAAAGAAATCACCGTTTTGACAAATAGCCAGTTGAGTGGAAATGCTATTTACTATTTTCTTTATTATTTTGTTCTATCTCCATCAGCCTATACTATGATATCTATATCATACTAGCCTTGTCGTTATGCTTAGATAATGCTGGAGTATGTTACTAATTAAATCTATGATGGCGTGATTATATACTAGCACACGTGCATGCACGTGCGAGCACACGCGCGCATGCATGCACGCGTATAATTACACTCAGGCGTACACGTGGACATGGATGCACACATAGACTAGATGTACGCACGCACGCGCCTGTGCACATGCGCACGAGTACACGCAGACACACACCCGTGTACACACACATTACCACACGAACGCACGCACGCGCGCAGGCATTGCCACATACGGATTGAGCGCACAAGCACGTGAAACAAACCTGCAAACTGCCTCGATTACTGTATAAATTGATGATACAGATATTAGGCGGATCTACGCATGCGCCCAGGAACGGATTTATATTCTCGTGATTCAAATCTCGTATCTGCGAGAATATAATTTATTCAAAATATTTTCAAATAAAAGATTTTATAGTGGACATCAGATAAATGGACACCAAGGACAGATGGTTAACGGGGGATCGGATCTGTCACTCAAGTATCTGACGTCATAATAAAATAGTCACTTCTTAGCCAATATAAATGATGTATCTCAATCACTAATGTCAAACAGTCATTCACGATAGCGAACAATTTGAGGCAGCAACATCTTACAGTAAAATTAGTTTCAAAATATTTAGCATCGTGGGTGGAGCGTAGCCAGAAATGTTCGTGCCATATCTGATGTGGATCTGTCCATTAAAGCTTTTATGAAGAGGTCGGCGAAAACTACAGCGGTCTTGGGTAATTTCCATTTGCAGGCCAAGATTATTTTTGAAAATATACCACTGGAAAGACTGGCTCGGTAACCTCTTTGCCTGCAAATGGACATTCAATAAGCAATTATTTTAATTTCCATAAACAAATTTAGTCATTGAAGAGTTTTATACAGTCTGTGTCTTTTGGCTCACACGATAAGGGTGCCATCTCATGTACTCAAAAGTACGGACAGGCCTGACGGTACAGGAACATTCTCCATAAATATTACTTGCGTTGTCTTACCGGGATATGGGGCGTGCGTGCGTGCGTGCGTGCGTGCGTGTGCGCGCGTGTGCGTGTAAAATGTGTCGTGATCAAGATTCCCCATAAAAATAACTGACTGGGAGAGACAAGTACCCACATTTCGTTACGTCCATTGCATTTCAGGTGATTCATATGCTGGCTACATATCATTAAATGATAAAATATGTATCTCTGTTATGGATGCGGCCGCTGTCTGATTGCGTGCGATGTGCGTGCGTGCATGAGTGCGTGCGTCCGTGCGTGCGTGCGTGCATGTGTAGCGCGGGTCGACCGATCAGGTACGAACCGTCCCAGCTCTAAGCGTCCCCACCCACCCTGGGTAGGGCGATACGTGTGTGTAGAGCCGATTACGAGAGATTGCGTAGCGCGCATGCCTGGGCATCCGCGGTTCCTTGACAATGCCCGTTAGGATTGTGCGGAAAAAGCATCTCAAACAGTACGAGTTGGTACTCGTAATCCTTGTAGATTGCATCTTTCTCGCCATTCTTGTTAAATTGTGTTGTTTATTATAAAAACTCTTGAACCACAGTATCACTAAGTTACATAATACAGCAACAACACCTGCATCACCTTGTTCCCCACACAGCATCAATTTTTCACTGAGGTCCCTGTTCATGTTCTCATTACGCGAACATGACAAGCGGCCGACTAAAGCTGAACTATTTTAGCTCGATAGGATAGGTTTACAGTAGTAGGAACGATTACTCTGTAGGAGACATTTTGTGTTAGTCTGTTTTCCTGAGTAGCGGATATGTAACACCCCACTCTGGGTAGATTGTATAAATTGGCCATTTTCCTTAAGGCCTCTGTTATGAGTAATTGTCTCTGTCTACGCTCCATCAGCCTTCGGGCTTACTAATTGTCTGGGCCTCCTTCCGGCACATTATTTAGAGTTAGTTCTGAAACTATTGGGGTTCCAGTGTGGCTAGAAATAAAGTGGTGATCACCGCATACATCTCCCGCGTATCCTCAGATACTGGTTAGTTAGAAAACCCTGCCAAAGTAGGAAGCACTGCAAAAACATATATATAATTTATTACTGGCCTGCAGTGCATCTCATGGCGATGCTACATAACCCTAATGACAGATGGATGTTAACTCCCAGGATACGGATCAGTAATAATCCGTATCCGACACGCCGGTGACAGAAAAGATTCAGCCCTCCATCTAACTCTATCAGTGACTGGGTGCAGTCTTTGAACCCACCACGCCCTCCGTGGAAAGCCACTATAGTTGGATGGCTGCATCTTTGTCCCCACCTTAAAAACTTGAATGTGCTTTTCAAATGCTCATGTATCGTATTTGTCCTTGTGATGTTATGTGTGGTCATGACCTGACGGTGATACGATCATTATATGATCCTGGAACTCTCATCTCATGATAAGTACGCATGTGTCTACTGATGGGAATGCTCCGTAGGGTGGCCTCACGACCACCTGCTGTTGTCGCCCGTCAGACTTATAAATTAAAAGGTAGTTAGCTTACATTGCGAATTGCGCCAAAAACTAGACTTGGACCCTATAACTAAAAGATAGGGTAAGAATTAGCAGAAGGCCCACATAAATAAAGCAGAAACTACTAACACAGAACATACATAAGATGGCGGTGTTAAATTCTGGGGAAATCATCCACCCAACCTTCACGTAAAGCAGCGTGCATCATAACTCCCATATAGCTTCAATACGTTGACTTGTTTACATATTTTAGTTTTAATACGAGAGTGACCCTTTTTGCCATCTCTCATCCTCCGATTCGGCGTTGGGGGCATTTTCCTGTGACGGAGGCCCGCACGAGGCACTTTCCTCTAGCAACAAAATAATGTTCCATAGGGGTTAATTTGGTTTATATTGAGCTAGCTAGAGTGGCCGCGCTAGGGCTCTACTTTACGGGGATACCTCACAGATCTCATTCTGTGGTGTACCTCTGGCGAGGACCACGATTATGAGTTGTCAACCCGTCCCCATGTATTAGACCTTCCCCCCAGGTAGCAGTAAACGACTACGATTGTTTGACTGTACCATATTAATTATTGTACAAATCTTTATGATTATTTCCCAGCCGTAAAATGGAGCCGTGGAACCGTCATATCAGTTACACCAACAGCCTGGACGAGACTGTAAGGTTCAGCTTTGGCGGCGATGGTCGCAGGGCCCCATTGGAACATGAACGTTCCACAGTCTCTCGAACTCAGTTTCTGTATGATCCGTCAATGCCCAACACTGGCTCCGCAACCCTGAGATCTGCGGCTAACCAGCTATTCCGCCCCACCACACTGCACACCTGTGGTGCCTCAGAGCCGCAATGTCTGGTGGACCAGCGCGCATGCCCCGGAGGCTACAAGTGGTGCCCGATGTGTTCCTCGAACACAAAGTGAACCCACACCCACCCGTATGTTCCGGTCTCCATTTTACTACAATCTGTACTCTCCCGACTCAGAGGTGGAGTATTATTATGGAAGGGCAGCCCGAGCATTCACCGGTGTCGAGCTAAAATATTCTGAATTAGACGACACACCATTAGCAGGACCCCAAGTGTACTTGCCGATCAGTGAGGAGGCTTTCCTTGATGCCTCCCAGGTGGTTGCGTCTTTTATAACACTGTCTGGCATCCGCACTAGGTACACTATACTGGTGCCGTATCATGGACAGCAGCAGAGAAGTCCCCCTTTGGGGCACACTATACAACCTACACACCTATATGGTTCATTGAGTCAACCTTACCATAACCTATGGCGTGCCTGTCATGCGCCATGGCACACATCTCCTCCAATAGCAATCTCAGCTCCCTGCTACCCTTCAGTACCTCAGCATGGAGATAGGGATGTGCGAGCACCACGTCCCAGAAGTGGCACCAACACCCACCACAGTCAGCAGCCCCGTCATTCCCATGGACCTTCGCCATACCGAGGGAGACCAAAGCAACATCCTACAGACCCGCCACGATGAATACACCATACACCACTACCGGTGCATCATTCTATACCGAAGCAGAAGCTTCCGGGTTCATCCGTCCCAACTTGTCATATGGAATCTCACATACAAGAATCCCCCCCCCCCACCACACACACCCCGCCCCCATGTGCAGAGGTACCAGGATACGTGGAGCAGTGCCAACAAACACCGACCTACCTCCGCATCCACCCCATTCACTCCCCTGCACTCACCTAGATTCGCGCCAATTGTACCTTATCATGGCACCGGCCGAGTTATCCTCCCACCATAATTCAGTGGAAAGGGTGACTGGGCCAATTACCGGTGCCAGTTTGAAATCATAAGCCGTACAAATAGATGGATGGCTCAACAGATGGGAGAGTATCTGGCCGCCAAACTGTCAGGGAACGTCCTGCAGGTACTGGCAGATATGGGGTCAGACCCCACACCAACATACAGAGTTTGAAAGCGCTCTTTCTGAGAGGTTCAGTGATACAGCATTGGGAGAAGCGAGCCATCTTCAATTGAAAAATCTAAGAAGACATGCGGAGAAAACTCTTCCCGTATTAGCTAGCCGCATCTGATGCCTCGTCACCAGAGCATATCCCAACACCAACCATGAACGAGTCACTTACCTTCATGTAGATACATTCATCGATGAACTGAGTGGAGAACCGGTCCTCAAGGAAAAACCATTCCTCTTGGAGCACGGGAGCCTACAAACTCTTAACACGACTGCCATATGCATCAAGAATTTCCTCGAGCGGGGGAAAACTGCTCATCATCAACTCCACCCAATCAATGAGCTACATGACGTGAACATCCTCACTTCTACAGATCATCCACATACAGCAACTAGCACCAACGGCAACAACACAACACAATCCGCACCACCTCCCCTGGAGATCATGCACCACGAGGATGAGGGCATGGCCAGTCCCATCGCAGAGGTCACTGCAATGTCCCAAGACGCGGGAACCAGCAGAATAACAACAATAGGCAGGCAACACATGAGAGGTTAGAAGAGATCACAAAACAGATCTCAGCCCTCACCAATCTGGTCAGCACACTTAGCACTGCGGTGTGCAAGTCCACGGATGATAGTGGACACCACCAACAAAGTCCATATACCCTACCGGGTATTCAATGGAACAGCCGATCACATAACGCTTGCCCCCACCATACGCTGCGGCCATTTGTTGTACTTGATTTCCCTGGAAACATCTCCCAACACAACTACACCAACAGCCGCTTCTGATGACTACGTGTGCATGACCTATATTTAAGTGCCACAGCTGGATTGACGCAATCCCACAAGTGTGATGTATGATGGATCCTGTTTAAATACCAGGAGAGTTTTTTCACAGGTGATATGGACCTCGGAGAAACTCACCACGTGCATCACTCCATCGACACTGAGAACAACCGACCTGTATGGCAGCCGGTACATCGTCTTTACATACATAAAGAGGCACATCAACAAGTAAATTACATGTTGCGGACGGGCATCATAGAGCCCTCAGCATCCCCCTAGGCCAGTCCCATTGTACTTGCAGGCAAGAAGGATGTATCTTTGTGGTTCTGTATCGACTACCGCTGCCTTAATGATCTTAGCGTCAAAGACACGTTTCTGCTCCCATATACAATCTGGCATTAGACCCTTTATCCAAAGCCAGATGATTCTACACCCTTGACTTGGCAAGCCATTACTGGCAGGTAGCCATGGATGAGACTGACCGGGAGAAGATCACCTTCGTCTGTAGAGATGGTCTTACCCAGTTCCGCAAGATGCCCTATGGCTTGTGCAATGCTCCAAGAACCACCCTGCAATGGGAAATCTGTCTCTACTATATTGACGACGTTATCGTCTTTGGGACGTCATTTGAGCAGACCATGTCCAATTTGGACAAAGTCTTAATGCGGTTCCATCAACCTAAAGCTCAAACCCAAGAAGTGCCATTTCTTCCATCAGAGTGTCGAGTTTCTTGGACATGTGATATGCAGATTGAGTGGCTTCTCAACCTTCCACAACTCATGCAGTGGCAAACTGGAAGATGCCAACTTCTGTAATGGATACGTGAAGTTTCCTTGAGCTCTGTCAGTACTATTGCCAGCACATCCGTCACTTCAGTGAGATTGCGTCTCCTCTCTTCCAAATCACTGATAAGGATCGACCCTTCGAGTGGACGAGTGAGTGTAAGGTTTCTTTCAGGGTGTTGAATGACCTATTAACAACTGCACCTATTCTTGCTCATCCTAACCCTAACCTCGATTTCATCTTAGACACTGATGCATCCGCTTTTGCAATTGGCACTGTTCTATCACAGGTCAAGGCAGAAGGAATGGGGCAGGTACTGTATTTTGGTTTGCGTACTCTGAACACGACAGAGAAATGATACGCAATCACTAAGTGAGAATTATTAGTTACGGTGTACTTTGTAAAGTACTATAAACACTTTTTGTATGAACAGCCATTTACCATACGTACAGATCATGCCTCTACGCTAGCTCAAAAACCTAAAAATCTGGAGGGCCAGGTAGTGAGGTGGCAGGAATCCCTGCAGGCCATTAACTTCAATGTTGTTCACTGTCCCGGCAAGTTACATGGAAATGCCGATGCCCTGAGCAGAACTGGGTTTGATGGTGAACAAGAAGTGGCCACCACCGTGACACATACAGCCAGCTCCCGTGTTCCCTGATCAGCAGTGCGCAGACTGGGATGTGGAGGAGCTCGCTCATGAACAGGCAATGGACGCGCAGACAAAGACAATATACGCGTGGGTCCTGTAGGGGGTACACCCTCCAAAGGAATCTGTTAGTCTTTATCTGCCACGACCAAATATTAATATCAAAGGTTTGGAGAATGCTATATGAACAATGGCGTCCTTTACATAAATAACCAGATAATAATTCTTGAGCGCAATAGGGTTATTATACTTGAACAATTGCATGACCCCACCAGACTTTTGGCCATTGAAAGAACAACAGAGCAGATCAAATAGAGATTCCACTGGATCGGAATACGCGATAGTGTCAAGGCTTGGGTCACCACATGCATACCCTGTCAAAAACGCACTGTTGGCCAGCACCACACCGCGACATTACAAATTAAAATTGTGGTTGCACCATGCGAGCGAGTGGCTGGTGATGTGCTCTGTCCCTTGAATACGATGGATACTGGAAAAAGTACACCCTCGTATTGCAAGATTACTTCACGTCAAACAATGTGTTCTTCCATATTGGAATGCTCTATGCGCTACATTCCGATCAAGGTAGTAATTTTGAAAGCCGGTTGATCTCCGAGCTCTGCAAATTATTTCGTATGGTCAAAACATGCACCACACCTTATCATCTGCGTGGCAACGGGATGGTAGAGAGGTTCAACAGAACTCTCGCAGTAATGCTGACTAAGGAAACACACCTTGATTTCAGCGTTTTGGATCTACGACTCCCATATGTGCTCATGGCATACTGCACTTCAGTAAATTCCATCAAGGTTACACCCTAGCTCGGTTAATGTTAGGCCGTGAATTAGCCTTACCCCTGGATCTGGCTATGCCCAGAATTCTGGGGAGAAAAATTCACCATCTCTCTATGTGGAGCTCATGTGGCAAATGATAGAACAGGCCCATGACATGGTAAGAGAAACCCTCTCAAGTGCACCCCAGCGTCAGAAAACTTGGCATGACTGGTGGGTGCAGGGAAACCCATATGAGGTGGGAAAATGGTCTGGGTTCACGATACACGACGTTCTGCAAACGTACCGAGTTACCAGTGGAAAGGCCCCTATGTGGTAGTGGGTAAGAAGTTGGATGTCACCGACCAGATTTGCGCCTCAGATGGCATGACCTCACTCATCCACTTCGATCATCTTAAACCTTGTGTTAGCGACGACCCAGTGCCAGAGCTCGGACCGGATCCTATGCGTAACACTGGTACACAGACCGCTGTATCTATGGAAACATGTCTTCCAGACGTTAGTGCAGAGCACCGTGGTGCTTGTTCGACCCTTCTCCTACCAAGCCAGGAGTCTGTTGAACAAACGGCTAATGCTGAGGACAAAGACGAGCCATGTACTCGCCCTCTCCCGTGGGGCTACCACGTCTGGAAAGGCGTTTTTGAAGGTTTTCTCGTTTGTGCTGTCCAAGGGGGCAGACGGAAACGTTGTTCCGCCGACCTCTTCCCATTCTCACCAACTTAATGCTATTACCCCCATTATAGAGTTGCCACACGGAGGCTGAGGCTGTTCTAGTGGGGTGGAACATATACTATGTAGCATGGAAGTGAAGAGGCTTGATGAGGCCTTGGCCTGGTGCGGAGAACAAGAAAACTGCACAGCTCGGAGGACCCTGGTCCAAAACACGAAATCGCCAAACCACCCCGCATCCAAGTCACGTCAGTGACACCACCCCCACTCCAATTAGCGTCCCTCATTTTGCACCGAGCTCGGACATCACACGTCCCATACCTCTCACACTCCACTCGTCGTCTGTTGACTGCCCATCTTTTGAGAGAGACTACTGTTTCAGAGAAGGGAGCCTTCCCAACCATGGCCACCCCACGGCTGGTGGTGAGCAGGGAGCCAGCATGTTCAGTAGACTCTCGACTCGATTTTTCCCGGTACCTAAAAACTATGACCAGGTACCAACGATCGTGTAATGGGAGATGTCCATCCGCCATCCGAGGCACCACCTCAACAAATGCCTCATTAACCTCCACCACCACCACCACCACCCTCTCCCACCCACCACACCCCTCTCCCAACCCACCCACCAACCTTCCACCCCCACCCCCACCATGAGCAGTCAGAAAATCACATAAAGACACAAAGTGACAGAGGCAACAATGTCACACTTGCCCTCAAGGCTGGATACGTCAATAATTTAATGCGTGAACACCACATACACTACCGGTAATAGGAGATATAATGGAAACATTCTACATCCCAGTACACTGAATAGCTTATTCGTCACCAACTACGTATGTTATCAACAGTATAACACCATGCACCTAACTTTTGTAACAGAAAAAGTTAGGGACATATTTTCTGCAACATTCCCTACCGCACGAATGTGGGGAGCCCACCACCCTCCAAAAACCCTACTTTTCCGCAAAGCAACAGACTCAGCATTCCCCAGTTTGGAAACCTGGATATGCCCACCCCACAATACACCCACATCATTCTGCAACCCCGACTTCCCTACAACAGAACACTACCATCCACAGGACAAGTCATCCTTTTCTGCAAACACCCTCCTACTGTGGTCTATGGAAAACTGATCATACGGTGAGGAGAAAAACATGGCAATCACCAACAGTACACGCCACCAGGACATCCACACCGCTCGGAAGCGACACCTATTAGCAAAGACAGATATTTCAATCACACGTAAATACAGATTTCTTTTTATTAAGAGAGCCGGATGACCGCAGTCTGTCGTCGGTAGCTAGTACCAGATAGGCACAGAAAGTGAAATTCGATAATGGTCTGATTCAAGTTACGACAGCCCCCATCTTGGTCATTCCCACTCTAAGTATCCCAGTCCCGTGTTTTTAAGACTCGGCCATTACAGGGAGAATACTTTCAATGTCCGATAAAGTTATCATCGCAGACACCGCAGAGCCCCACCCCAGCTGCAATAAAATTTTGACACTTCACGACAGCACCAGATTCATCCAAAGAAAACCAGCCATGCGTATCTACAGACCACATCAACACGACAGAAACACAGACACTCAGGTTGACTGTTTCACAATCTCCATACGACGGTATTGTAATTATTTAAACTGTGACACGCATTTTCCGATTTGTACTGTAATAATTAAGTTTGTGTCTAGGTGTGGTGAGACTAGTCCTACCCGGCGAGGAGGATGCTTGGCAGTCTGCCCACCTGATAAATAAAGTCCTGCTTTGGCGGGATCAGTATACTTGACGCCCGCAAAAAATGAATATGTTTAAACCAAAAAATAAATTACAGACAGCTAAGCTGTTATAATTTTGATTAGGAACTAAACTGTTCCACAGCGACTACAAATCATTAATGCGCTGGCTGGCAAAGCAGCACCAAAACTTGAACAGTTTAAAACCTAAGAGAAGTTTCAAGAACTCTCTTGCCTACAAATTCCGCTCAACAAACAACAAGAGTTGGAATAATATCTACTATACATGTAAGGAAGGAGTGCGCTGATAAAAACCACACGCAAATAGGGACGCTGTCTGAGGAACAGATATTCAGGAAGGCATGTTTCAACTTTTCGCACTAATTTACAAGAATCAGCAATACTAATAACAACGGGCACACCTAGTCCGATCAGCCACGTGCTTTCAAAACAAGAAACCACGTGATCAACACCACTGTTTTCCGGTAAATTAGATCTAAGACTATAAACATGCGAATCTCCCTCCCACGTAGCTACCACGTGTGTGATGGAGGAGGCGAGAGGTTATGGCTCGGGGTCACAGACCGCTGACGTAATCACACTCTCCCCACCCCTTTGGGTGTTCCAGCCTGAAATTTGAAAACGCGGTTTTATAAGTATCTAAGTTGGAAACCTATGCCCACAATTTAAAAGGTGAGCATCCACAGGAAAAAGTAGTTCCCGATTTTTATTTTTATTATCGGCGGCCCGATTTTCTGGTACATGGAGATATAAGCGATTCTCCTTTACCCATGTAATTATAATTGCCTTCTATTCACAAAGAGATTATTAAATCTGACTCCAGGAAAATAAAATGGTCAGAATCCTTTTACAAACCTGACCGATTCACCCCAAACCTTTTGGGTGTGGTCATCTGCCCTTCTGTGACGTCACCAAAATGGAGATCGCACACCGAGAATTCATCTTCCCTTCAAAGTCGAGACTAGGGAATATAAGGCATTAAGCTACTTTCGTGTCGCAAACCAAATTCTGCTAAATCTGGATCTTATTACTTTAATTGGGCCTTAGGAAAGTTATGAAGAAATATAAAATAGGTTGGTTAGGTGTTTTGCGGTTCCGCAACAGCAATGCGAAAATAAAGATGTCTTGCGGAAGACCTGGCTTTATCTGACAGCTCGATAGAAGACAATCAGCAAAGAATGGTGAAGAATTTTCTGTGTACTTCATTATTATTTAATGGACAACCGTGTAAACGCGAATTTTCACGCAACTCGGATTTGACATTACATGTCATCCGGGACCATCTTTTTCAATGCGGGTTTTGTTCACATTGCACCTACTTGTTTTTGGCAACACGCTACGGAGTGACTCACGCTTCCACGTCCAAGCATCGTGTTCTCGTAGTTAATCTTCAGGCCGGGGAGCTGGACGAGCCGATTTACATTACAGCTCCAAGATTTGAAACTCGTACCCCTCTTGAAGTAATTCCTATCGGAAAAATGGCCAAAGCAAAACGATCAAAGAGACGCCAACCTATTCCTCTGCGTTCCAGCAACCACGTCAGAAGTAACCACCACAACATCAGCCACCACACCAGCGCCACCAGCACTAACCACACCGGCAGCACTCTCAGTCCGGCTACATCAACAGCCACCATCGCGCCACCAGCAGCAGTTGTGAGAAGTCTACCTATATCGACTGTGCCTAGGCTTTCGTTAACTTTGTCATACATCTCTGATAGTTCCGCGTCTCCACCAGATTTAACCATCGAAGAGGGAATTGCCCACGGAAACAGTACGACGGCAACGCGATCGTACAGCACTACTTCCTCCACAGTCACCACGTCAACACCCGCAACCAGCGCTCCTTGCACCACATCCATAGATCCCGCTATCCATAAGGCCACTACACCAGATAAAGTGTACTCAGAGAAACGCTGCATCACGCACCACCCAGACATCCGAGCAGTCCCGCATGCATCCACCAGACTTTTTCAGCCCACCAAGTTTCGGAAACCCATCACCAGCACCACTTCTTCACGTCTCATCACTGCATTTAGAAGACAGAAATCCGCACTAGCTACAAACACTACCAACGCAACGACTACCATGTTGATAGCAACCAACACGACCGACTAGACACCCAGCACCACATCGGTTCATCACGTCACATCAAAGTCGACACCTCATGTTCTAGACAGAACATTTCCAAACCTATCTGCTACCTCCTCCAACAGTAGTGCGGAAGATCGCGGCACCCAAACCTGTTGGGGTAACTTTTCAGCCGATACCTGAGGCCATGACTGTCATGAATTCAGCAGAATGTTTATTAAGTTGTGTGAAAAAGTGAATTATGCTTATTATGTTTATTTTTGAAATACTATTCTTATTATTATTAAAGTTTTGAAAATTGACCCCCCCCCCTCCCTAGGCTGACCACGGTCATCCTATACATCTATGCTAATTATTGCATAGCTGTGTCTCACCAATAATCGCTGTGGATCCCTATATGGTGTAAGTACACATATTGCAGCGAACATGTCATTATCTCGATCATCCCATCCTAGCTATTGTTGGGGCTGCCTGATGGCTTTCTAATGTTTTAAGAACATTATTATTAACATACTATTTTTCTTATTATTTTGCTTCTTGTTTTAGATAACAAGACGGATATTTGTTGGCGAGAGCCATCCGTGCGGATTCACAATAACGGGCCACACTGTATGCATGTCCTCATATATCGACATGCATACGTAATTTACTGTTTTAAAAACTTGTGACACGTATATAAATAAATGTATCTTTATTTTTATATTCTATTTTTATAATAACGTGATTCTGTTATGTTGGAGCTCGTGCGTTCTCGGTGGAAAATTACTTATCCGTCACCCACGAGAACGCCGTACGGTTTACCGGAAAACAGTGGTGTTGATCACGTGGTTTCTTGTTTTGGCTATAATGAAAGTAATAAAACAAATAAAAGCGCCGCAACATGAAAACAGAAAAAAAGAAAGGCTTGGAAAAACAAATAGCAGGCCAAAAAAAAATATGCCACCCTCCCCAAACTCTTTCGCACGCTTCTCTGATAATCTATGCGTCTCTTGCATCGCTCTCCTCTTGGCTACACGCCTACCCAAGAAGGCTATAATTCTCGCCTAGCATGTGCCCTGTACGTTCGATCCAAGATTGTGGTATCGTTCATGACAGGTGCCAAACTAGGAGGGGGTTGGTGTAGGGTGGATTTACCGATCAGGTACGAACCATCCCGGCCAGGCTGGGTATCTGACAGCTGAGCCGGGTACGTTCCGAGCACGCTACCCCACTCCCCACCCCACCCACCCCACCCCCAGGATAGGGTGATGCGCGCATCTAGAGCTGATTACGAGAGGATCGTAAAATGACTAAGTCCGTAAGATCGTGTAGCGTGCGTGCGTGGGTATCAGAGATTGCTTGACAATGCGCGTTTGCATTGGGCAGAAAAAACATCTCAAATAGCACTGAGTCGGTACTCGTAATCCTTTTAGATTCCATTCTTGGTCTGCGTCATCATCAGAACGAAGCGAGGATTCCAAAACTCTTTACCATTTTTAAATCGGTTAAGAATTGGCTGAGTTATAGCTAAATGAGCCCACTTGTTCTATTTTCAAAATATTGAACCACATAGGCATAGTGCATGTATGCTCTCAGTACATAGGTACTATAGTACGTCACGTGACCCGCTATCCCTCCTTCTAAAGCGCGCTCGCTGATTGGCTGTGTCACAGGCAGTAAATAAGTGGTCGAAAAATCAGTTTCGATAGCGCTCAGGTGGTGGTGAGGTGGCTGGTCTGAAAGGACGAGCGCAAGTGACTGCATTCCATAATGCATAAATCCAAAGTCTGCTGTGGATCCTTTCGGTTTTAAGACTCGTTGTCTCTAGGGTACACGCCACTACATCCGCAAGCACAGTTTTTGTAAGCTCCCAGGAAGATATCAGCCTGAGGCAATAAACAAAGTAAAGTCAGGTAGCCCAAGCCTCTACTTCCACAAAGGGGCCATTCGTGCGGGTGGGCCTTTTGGCTCCGATGTAGCTCGTCATTCAGTATGTGGGGCGGATGACGTACTCAGCGATGACTCGCCAGATCTTCCCTGCCACGCAACCAGTGGTGGAAATTAATCCACACATCATGTGTTAGCATTTTTGACATTTCGACCTAAGTTATGGGAACATTGCTTTGATGCATCGGGTGAGCGATTCAATGCATCTCGTCTTGTGGACCACCAGAATGCATCCGCATTAACTAACAATCTTCCGTAGCCCGTCAAGAACGGTAGGGCATTTTCCAATTTCTGCACCAGTATGGAACTTTTTAGACCATTCAGATAAATTAATAACTCTTCATGTGAACGTGACTATCTACTAGCCATCTTCCTCCGCGAATGATCGCCTTCACTTTTCCTGAGAATGAGCCGTGTCTATAGTGTGGCTGCAGTATTTCCCTAGCAGCTGATTTCTGCATCATGCCATCTCGTGTTCCAAATTGTGTTGCACTTCCAGCCATCGTGACCTCCCGGTCATTTGAGACTGCAGTTTTATACTTTATTATTATTATGTATATATTATCCTCATTTTCCGTGCCTATAAGCACCGCAATGTCGAGTGACCTTCTATTACTGTATCTTTCCAAAGTTAGTGATATGGCAGTAGCCATCCATGTTAAATTGTTTTGTTCATTATAAAAACTCTGGGACCATAGTATCACTAGGTTACACAATACATCAACAACACCCGCATCACCTTGTTCCCCGCACAGCATCAATTTTTCAGTGAGGTCGCTGTTCATGTTCTCATTATGCGAACATAACATGCGGCCGACTAAACCTGGACTATTCTAGCTTGATAGGATAGGTTTACAGTAGTAGGGACGATTACTTGGTAGGAGACATTTTGTGTTTGTCTCTTTTCCGGAGTAGCGGATATATATAAGACTGCGCTCTGAGTAGATTGTATAAATTGGCCATTTTTCTTAAGGCCTCCGTTATCAGTAATTGTCTCTGTCTACGCTCCACAAACTTCGGGCTTATTAATTGTCTGGACCTCCTTCTGTCACGTTATTTAGTGTTAGTTCTGAAACTATTGGGGTTTCAGTGTGGCTAGAAATATAGTGGCGATCACCGTATACATCTCCCACATATCCTCAGATACTGGTTAGTTAGAAAACCCTGCCAAAGTAGGAAGCACTGCGAAAACATATATATAATTTATTACTGGCCTGCAGTGCATCTCTTGGCGATGTTACATAACCCTAATGACAGATGGATGTTAACTCCCCAGATATGGATCAGTAATAATCCGTATCCGACACGCTGCTGACAGAAAGGATTCAGCCCTCCTTCTAACATTATCAATTACTGGGTGTGGTCTTTGAACCCACCACGCCCTCCGTGGAAGGTCCCTATAGTTGGATGGCTGCATCTTTGCCCCACCTTATAAACTTGAATGTGCTTTTCAAACGCTTATGTACCATATTTGTCCTTGTGATGTTATGTATGGTCATTACCTGACGGTGACCGGATCGTTATATGACTCTGGAACTCTCATCACATGATAAGTACGCATGCCTCTACTGAGGGGAATATTCCATAGGGTGGCCTCATGACCACCGAACATTCTCGCCCATGAGACATATAGGGTAAGAATTAGCAGAAGGCTCACATAAATAAAGCGGTAACTACCAACACAGAATTTTGGAACCTACATAAGACGGCAGTGTTGAATTCTGGGGAAATCATCCACCCCACCTTCACGTATAACAGCGTGCATCGCAACTCCTATATAACTTCACTAGGTTGACTTATTTACATATTTTAGCTTTGATTTAAGAGAGTGGCCCTTTTTGCCATCTCTCTTCCTCCGCTTCAGCATTGTGGGAATTTTCGTGTGACGGAGGCCCGCGCGAGGCACTTTCCTCTCGCAACAAAATAATGTTCCATAGGGGTTAATTTGGTTTATATTGAGCTAGCTAAGTGGCCACGCTAGGACCCTCCTTTACGAGGATACCTCACGGATCTTAATATGTGGGGTCCCTCTGGTGAGGACTACCATTATGAGTCGCCAACCCGGCCCCATGTAATAGACCTCCCCCCCCCCCCACCCAGTTAGCAACAAACGAGTCCGATTGTTTGACTGTACCATATTAATTATTGTACATATCTTTAACATTTTTTCCTGGCCGTAAAATGGAGCCCTGGAACCGTCACACCGGCGGCACCAACAGCGTGGACGAGACGCTGCAGTTCAGCTTTGGCGGCGATGGTCGCACGGCCCCACGGGAACGTGAACGTTCCACCGGCTCTCGAAGTCGGTTTCTGTACGATCCGGAAATGCGCAACACCGGCTCTGAAAACACCGAGATCCACGGCTAACCAGCTATTCCGCCCCGCCGCGCCGCGCACCTGCAGTGCCTCGGAGCGGGAACATACGGCAGACCAGTGCGTACGCCCGGAGGCTACGATTGGACTTGATTACCTGCAGATTGGCAAACGTGTGTACGTGTGTGTGCACGTGCGTGCGTGCGTACGTGAGTGCGTGTGCACGTGATTGTAGGCGCAAGGGTGTGTATGTCGGTGGATATTAAAGCATGTATATTACATATTTATTCGCACCACTTTGAGTTCTAACTGATCAGATCTTTTAAGATTAACGATAGAAAGGTCAACACGCTTAACAGATACAACCTGACCTCTGTAGATCGCCACCTATAAAAAAATAAAAAATATTAATAATAGCTCAATCAGTTGATTGACGAACCAACCGACAGACCAACCGACTGAATTACCGACCACCCTCCGACCGACTGAATAACAAATCAATCAATCAATCAATCAATCAATCAATCAATCAACCAACCAACCAACCAACCAATCAATCAATCAATCAATCAATCAATCAATCAATCAACCAATCAATCAATTAATCAATCAATCAACCAACCAACCAACCAACCAGACACCATCCAACGAACCAACCAACCAACCAAACAATAAATCAATCAATCAAATCGCGATGTCAGTCATGGCAAATTGATATCAACCATGATAATTAAGGAATCCAGCTTCTCAGTCAATCATATGACGTCATAATCAGCTATGTGACGTGCAGGCTGTCATCATAATCAATTAAGCCACAAATGATTCGACTTAGTCAGTCTTAAACGCCTAATAATCTGTCAGGTTGTACGAATTGTATATCTTTAATATTTAATGAATGTTGCTGCTGAATATTTTGAAACTAATTTGACTGGTCACTGTTCTTTCCATACGCAGCAACAGCACCCTGTCAAATTAGTCTCAACGTGTTTAATCACTTACCTGTATAGTTTTCGGAAAATTAAGAATCAGAGAGTGCAGGGATCGATTGCTCCCAACACGGGAACAGCGTGTGTGGAGCTTTGCTAAGGATGGGCGGGCAATAGCTAACATGTGATTCCTCCATTGGATTGTTAACCTTTTATACAAGGATTTCAACCATATGGAACATATGTTAACTACGCTAATCTAATTCACCTTTCCAGTTTATCCATCGATAATCCGACACCATATGGCGTCATAATTACCTAACTCACATGTAGGATGACGTCATAATCATGACGTCATTAATGATTTGATACTGTCCGTCTTTACCGCTTAATAGTCTGACACATTGTACGAATAGTATGTCTTTATAATGTAATACACATTCCGTCGAATATTTTAAAACTAGTTTCCAGTCAAATTAGTTTTCCCTGTATAGTTTTCTGGAAATCAATAGTCAAGAAGTTCGGCGATCGATCGATCTTAACGCGAGCGAGATGTGGGCGCAGATTAACTAGGCGTGGGCGTGGCATAGCTAACACTGGAATGGTCCATTTTATGGTGATATGCGTGGCTTATTTAGAAATGGAGGTGATAACGATAGAGCACGATAATATCGCGGGTTTCCGATATTCCTGGGAAATCCCCCAGCCCTTCTATTCAGGAAAGTACACGTAACATTCTAGAGACGTGCATGCTTCAGAAATATTGACATTTTGCACCGCATTGATACTCAGATAGATAAATCAAGATTCTTATGTGAAATGTTGGCGATTGCTCGAAACTATTTAATGCTGTTGCTAAGTACAACTGTGAGAGGAAGAGAATAATATAAGCAGATAAATAAGTACTACTTAAATGAATAACCCATGAGATGCCAATATCCAACAATCTTAATTACAAAACAAGAATATGGGAAAAAATATTAAATATTTTGAAATGAATTGTGATGGGAACCGTTGCTGGCATCCTAGCCATATTGGTATCAACATATTTGATAAAATAATTATTTTATAAATAATATCGTGACATGATCTGTAGCTTTGGAATAGTTAATGTTACTTTGGTGAAGAGTTGCAACGCTGGTTCATCAAAGTTCAAGGATCGCTTCGATTCGCGAGTTGAAAACATGATTGACCGCGAGGCCTGTATCCGCAGAGTACCCTGCAAAGACACACAAACAGTATATTAGTAACTCGGCCACCCAGCCAAGACACACGCGATGTCATGTGTCCGGGCTTTTTATCCTCATACACAATCCACAAACGGTTTCCGCTAACTGATTGTTTGCTATACTACTATTTCTGTCTTAGCTATTCCACATGTCCACATACGTTGTCCCTTTTTGTCTGGAACTATTTGTGCGCATGCGGCTTTTTCGTGTATGACGTCAACATAGACCTATATTCCTGTATTTCGGACAAATAAAGACGAAAATAATCCTGAAACAGTTCTGAACCCAGTTCTAACTAGTTGATTAGATGATAATAACATCCATGCATCTTCCATTTATTAAAGAAGATTATGTACCCACCATATATGTTTTCACTTCCGAGATTCTTTCGATGTCGATTGGCCAAAGCTAACATCAGCAGCTCAGCAGGGCCAAATCTAACATCAAGCTAAATAAGCTGTCCATCCGCGTTCCCACTTAAGCCACCAGTCAGCGACTTTTGATTAGAAGTCGCAATTTATTTTTAAAATATATATAGATATGCATAGCCTATACATACATCTTACGAATTTGAAAATATTTTATTAACTTCTAATCAGAAGTTTTTGCCTGTCAGTTTAAAATAAATAGAATTTCATCATTGTGCATGATTACAATTAGTATAATTTACACTCTCATTGAAATTATGCCATTATTTTCCCGGGGAGGACCCTAATCAATTGCCATAGCGTAGGGCCTCAGCAGGCCTACATCCGGCCCTGCAGCTCGTCTTCATCTGGGTGCATTCTAACTTTAGAATTTTGATAGTATAGTGGGCATCTTTACTGCTTTCGAGAGCAAGGTAGAATAAGTGATTTACTTAACTTACATGGATGTTTAAATATTTGAAATGGTTTTTAAACGGATTCAAAATCGTATACAATTGACGGACCTTAAACGCATACATGGAATCGGGAAACACGGATGACTGATGCGTCAACGGATTACGTATGCTGAGTGTGTGTGCGGATTGCGGACACAATCGTGTAATGCTGCTGCGCTACTACTACTACTACTACTACTACTACTACTACTACTACTACTACTACTACTACTACTACTACTCGACTGTGCTATATCCTAGTGCCAGTGCCTCGTCAATGACAGTGTTCCTAGAACTAATGCGTGACAAAAATAAAAACTACATACATGCCAGTGCCTAGAGATATGGCAAGTCTGGAATTTACACTATCAATTACAGTCAATTCGTGTGGTAGCCGAAAACTGGTCCAGTGAAAGAGGATGCTGTCCTCTGGGTGGTGGGTCAGTGCGTAGAATACTCGACTCCCAAACGCTAGGCTAATTGGTGCCATAAAATGGCTGGGTTCGAACCGCGATCAGGTCGAAAATTTAAAAATGTAAAAATTACATTCCAATATCGACTGTGCTATATCCTAATGCCAGAGCGTCGTCAATGACAGGGTTCCTAGAACTAATGCTTGACAATAATAAAAACTGCTTACATGCCAGTGCCTAGAGATGTGGCAAGTCTGGAATGTACACTATCAGTTATAGTCATTCGTGCGGTTGTGAGTCGGGTAGTTGAAAGCTGGTCCGGTGAAAGGGGATTCAGTCCTCTGGATGGTGGATCAGAATGTAGCCTACTCGGGTCCCAAACGCTAGGCGAATCGGTATCATAGAATTGTCTGGGTTCGAACGTCTCTCAAATCGATAATAGGAAAAATGTAAAATGTAAAAATTGCATTCCAATATCGACTGTGATATATCCTAATGCCAGTGCCTCGTCAATGGCAGAGTTCCTAGAACTAATGCGTGACACTAATAAAAAAACCTCTACTACTGCTACTACTACTACTACTACTACTACTACTACTACTACTACTACTACTACTACTACTGCTGCTGCTGCTGCTACAATAATACAGCTACTGCTATTGCTGTTGTTACAGCTACTACTGAACAACAACAACAACAACAACAACAACAACAACAACAACAACAACAACAACAACAGCAACAACAACAACAACAACAGCACGACACAAATGGCAACAATGATAACACCGACAACAATGACAGCCAACAACGATAGCGTTGGCAACACCGATGACGTCAATCACAACAACGGCAAGAATGATGATACCAATGAAGATGACAATGCGACCACCAATGAATGCGATGACATGAGCAATGCCGACGACAACGATGACAACACTGATTCTATATCTCACCAAGGATCCTTGTGTGCCAAGCATGGAAATAGATAGATAGTTCAGCTCTTCGTACTGGATACGCCATAGCATGAGCTGTAAATCTCGTTCCAGCATCCGTCGCCTGGATAAGATGAGCATATACACACGCAGCACAGCTCAGAAATATGGTAATATGCTTCCAAGAAAAAACCCTCAGAAACATGTTATTTAGTACAATTTTAAACACGTTGTTAGAAATGTTACGTTGACTATTTTGGACGTAATTTGATTGGAAACCATTGCTGCCTTAGGCAGTACTATCTTCCGATCAACTTATGGCCAACATCTTCAGTAGTACATTTTATTTTGTTTTGGAAACATGTTAAGTTCACTAACTGCCTATTTTCCTAATAAATGTGACGCAGAGAAAAAAGAATAACATAAAAAACATATACAATTTATGAAGAAAATAATGTCTAAAAACTTAAATAACATTAAATCTCTAGAAATCCCGTTTATCGAGGCGGTTTTGCTAAAAGGAAAACCAGCCAAGGGTGGTTTTGAATCCACGAAAACTGGTAGTTACTGCAAAATAACTGCACCGATTTTGTCAGATGTTCTGGTAACACACATCTTAACATCATTTATAGTGTGTCTTGCGATTGAGATTTGACGAAATCAAGAATGAAAGGGATAAAATCCCGATAATCCTCTACCACCTTGTAAAAAAGTATAGACTCTAAGGACGTGACCACACTAAAGAGTTGATCTAGAGCAACGCCATACTGCAGTAAGGGGCTACTCCGGAGTAAGTCTCTAGTGTGAACACAGCCTAAGAGTACTCAACAGGCTATAACTATACAGTTACCTTAATATTGGGATTTTGTATCGAGATTTGGGGAATTCTGGAGACAACGGGCTAACGACCAACCTTTTGAAGACAGCTGTCACAATGCCAATGAAGAGTAGGACGATGATGCCACACACGACACCAATTGCCAGCTTAAATGGATCTACAATGACAGAAAATGAAACATGTTAAAGAGATGTCCAAACTCTGTTGTTATTAACAATTAAATACAGAGTGAGTATAAAACATATTTGCGATAAAATTCGAAAAATATTGTTGGAAATTTTATCTCCGTAGAAGAGTTAAAGGGTTATTATACCTTTTGGAATCGATTTGCAGCTTTATAAAATCTGAATTTCCAGAATCTAAATTTCAAAGTAGCAATACCAGGTAAAGTTGTTGTACGTTTTGTAAGTAATTTGACTGTGGATTTTTGCTGGCTATGTCAGCAACCGCCCTCAAGCAAATTATTTTGCTAAATATTCAACAGAATATTTATTAATTTATAAATTCATCAAATATATACAATTCGTACACTTGTGAGGGGCATCGATTTTCGTGACGGAGCTTCGTCATTTTGATTGTGACGTAAGCTAACATACAGTGACATTTTTTATTATGACGTCAGATGCCAGAATTAATCCCGTAAAAATCGGACTGACCTAACCTTGTGTATATGGACAGTGCTGGTTCTCATTTAGGGGTTGGTTCTATTTCTATGTCACTGTGTGCGGTCATCATTCTTTCTAATGTACACACATTTTGGGGCTAAATGACACGGGCTCTTTAACCTGTCTTGTGTTAAAAGCATTTCAAAGCGCAAAAGAATACGACACGTATCAATTGAGGAATCCAAGTTTAGCTATTCACACCCCCTCTTTAGCTAAGCTCCACCATCGCAGTTTCCGTGCATGGATCGATCGATCCATGTACTCTCTGAATCTCAAATCCCAATAAACTATACAGCCAAGCTATTGAATATTTTGAAACTAATTTGATTGGGTGTTGTTGCTGCCTATGGCAGCCACATCGGCCAGTTAAATTAGTTTCAAAATATTCAAAAGCCTGTTAATTAAATAGTAAAGACATACAATTCGTACAACAACGCTTAGTTCGTCATCAATTAAGCGTTGGTGACAAACTTATCTTCGTCAATTATAAAATCATTGATTATGACGTCATCCTATACGTCACGTATTTGATTATGACGTCATATGGTTGCTGTAAAAACTGCAGAGATCCATTAACCCGTTAATGTTTTGTTCTTGAAGAAAATTAAATGTTTTGCGCTTAGATTTAAAAAACATAACTTTCTGTTGTCCCGCAATTGGATATTCCTTAAGACCACTACAGATGCTGTTTTCGGGATGATGACACGGTTAATTATCAGGAAAATCTATTTTTTTTGCTTAACTCGTGTCCATTTGCAGGCCAAGAGCAGATTATTTTTGACGATTTACCACTAGAATGACTGGCTCGGTTACAGAGCCAGTAATTCCAGCGGTAGGTCTTCAAAAATATTCTTGACCTGTAGATGGACAGTCTCAAGTTCACTGTAGAGGTTATTTTGTCCGGCTTGACCATTAACAGTCATATTGAATCATCATGGAGTAACCCGATCTGTCACTCAAGTATCAAGGCCAATCCGTGAACAAAATCTGAAAAGTTCCCAATATTCAAATTACTGATAATGCAGATTTCTTCCATACACGCCATAGAACATAACTCTAAAATTACATTGAGATCTGATTGGTCATTGCTGAAAACTGATTATTTAAACACAACTTAACCAAAACTATTGATACGGACGCCGCCGGCGCCGATGACGTCGATACCGACGACGATGACGTAAATACTGTTTCATATGGCTCTATGTTACGCTTGTGCGACTAAAACGTACCTTGTCCAGGCTCCATACAGCGCTCGCCATGGAATCCGCACGGGGGCGTGTCTGGTGGCGGCAGCCCATCAGCGGTGCGCCAAATGTCCTCAGTTATTGATTTGAACCGCTAATTAAAGAAAATTGTAATCATATATTGATTGTCTTGACTTAAACCTTTCAATCTTAATGAACAAGAAACCTTAATTTAAAAATGTATGGACGTGTGGACAGTACAGCTAAAAATAGCTGAACGCGTTTCCACAACAAAAACAGAAACATAATCGTTAGTCCAATTTTGAAGACGATTTGGGACAACTTCCTCTTAGATATTTTGAACATAATTGGATTGGAGGCAGCAGCAATGCCATTCAATCCGATTATGTTTAAAATAATTCAACAGTATCTGTTAAGTTCTTTTTAAACTGTACTGCATGTATTTTCATAGTGGAAATGGAGGGGCGTGACCCGTCATCCAAGTTTATGAGGTCATAATCAATATCATTACTTGCTAGCTGCCGTCAACATCAAAATGACACATCTCTAAAACGAAAGTCCGAAAGTCGAAAATTCCGTGACGAAATTATGCAAATTATGTCTTCGATGAAGACACCATTTAGTATACATACAGTTGAACATTTTGAAACTAGTCAGTCACTAAAGTGTACGAATTGTATTTCTTTGAACAAATTTCAATTCAATAAATATTTTCTTGAATAGTTTGAAAGTAAATTGGCGGGGAGCTGTTGTTGCAATATGCAGCAATATCCCCAAATCAAATAAGTTTTAAAATATTCAACTGCTTACCTGTGTTTTATAACTTCAATGAAATTTAGTTTTTGAGAATTCATGTGTCAAAGTTTCAAATCGTTTCCACGCGTGTAAAAAGGTGGGCGAAGCTTAGCTAAAATGGGCGTAGCATAGGTAGAGATAAATCTATCCATTTTTACCTCTCCTATTGCGCTGAGATCCACCTCAGCTATCAGTGTGGACACATTGTGGTCAGGGAGTAAGCAATACACAGACATTAGAGGTTGCCGTTCCGCATCTTCGTCAAATGCCAAACTTCCGGACACGCCTGTAAAGGAATGTGCATCTTAGTACCGGTCCGTTACAATCTGGTGAATGTGGCTGTTATTGCTGTAACACCCGCTACCATGAACGTGGTGAATGTGGATTTTATTGTATTTTATTGCTAACGAGTGGCCATCATCCTATCGCTCGACTCGACTCGACTCGACTCGACTCGACTCGTCTCCCACTTTCTCGCTCCCACCAACACCCCCTCCCATCCCTTTCTCCATCCATCTCTCACCCCAATATCTGCCCATTCACTCCTCTCCCCCCCCCCTATGCTTTCTCCACACACACCCCCCCCCCCACACACATCCTCTCTCTCTCCCTTCGATTTCATTATCTCTCTCTCGCTCGCTCTCTCTCTCTCTCTCTCTCTCCCTCTCTCTCTCTCTCTCTCTCTCTCGCTCTCTCCCTCTCTCTCTCTCTCTCTCTCTCTCTCTCTCTCTCTCTCTCTCTCTCTCTCTCGCTCTCTCGCACTCTTTCAAAGTCACTAATCAAAACAAAACTTTCACGTGCATTTTGCGAAACCACACCCAACCGCCCCACGACACAAGAGAGTCACCAGTACGTAGATATCTAATATATCTAACCATCAACTCGAATTCTCTTAGCTCTGTTGACAAAACCTTTGCCGTCCCTCGGATCCTCCCCCGCCTCCAGAGTCTGATTCAATGTTAAAGCATACACATACACGGAATCGTGCAGCACAGATGCGTAAATTGCGGTCTGAAAAAAGCGAAATATGTACCTATTAATCATATAATGGATAAATTTGGTCAGTAACATCAAAATATATACTTTTTACTTGTAGGCCAAGAGAAGACTATTTTTGAAAATGTAAAGCTGCAATGACTGACGATTATCATAAACATCAAAAATACTATTCTCTTGGACTACATATGGACATTCACTTGGCCAGTTTCACTGTGAAAGTGGTACACCTTTAATGACTAAATTTGATCAAGAAAATCAAAATATTTGCATATTGAATGACCATTTGCAGGCGAAGAGAAGACTATTTTGAAAATCCACCACTGGAATGACTTACTCGGTTCTCAGATCAATGTACATAATGAACCTTTGCATTTTAGCTATGCCCTGCCCATCTCTAGCTAAGCTCCGCCCAAAACCCGCTCGTGTTGGGATCGATCAATCTCTGAACTCCCTGACGATTAATTTCCCGAAAACTATACAGGTAAGCCGTTGAATATTTTGAAATTAATTTGACTGGGTGCTGTTGCTGCCTATGGCAGCAACAGCGCTCAGTCGAATTAGTTTCAAAATATTCAACAGCATGTTTAGTAAATAGTAGAGACATACAATTCGTACAGCGTGTCGGACTATTAATAGTTAAAGACGGGCCTAATAGAATCATTTATGACGTAATGCTTATGAGTGCTAAGAGTCTACGTGGAAACAACACAATGCGTATTCGATAACTATCCTGATAATGCAGCTTACTGGGCCGATGCTGGACCAATACCGGCCAATACTGAATTCAGTATCGGCAGAGTATCGGCCCAGCATCAGCCCAGTAAGCTCCGTAATCTGGGTAGATTAACAAATAAAAAAGGCAACTTGATTGCTATTCTATATTTCTCATCCGCTTTCTGTATTGCTTATCCGAGAATGTTTTACTCGGATGATTAGCGCGAGCGTATATTACGCTTCAACAAATACAAAACCGTGCGAAAAAAACTTGACAAACATGTCGCTAATGTCAGTCATAAAGCTGACATTCATTTCGGTAGAACACCTTATTGAAATAAACATGCATTTAAAATACAGAAATAGAAAAGCGGAATTACTCAAGCGGAAAGAAACAAGCCCACACGACCCACTCACCACCCTCTAGGATAATGCTATTAAAGGTGAATATTCACACTAAAATGCTTGAAAATAAAATTGTCAACATTTTATAATTTTAGAGACTTAAATTGTGTGCATAGATGTAATGAAACAAAATACATCTTAACATATGATTATTTCAATTAATAAACATTTAACTTGCAAAATTGAATTAGAGTCACGAATCCCTAAATCAACTTCACAACATAAAGATTGTATTAATTTAAACGGAATCAAATCATCATATGTTATGATTTATTTCCTGAGGTACACAGTTTAAGCTTCTCAAAGTATACAATTTTAATAATTTAATTTTCAGGCATTTTGGTGTGGATATGCACCTTTAATTCAGGCCTACTAAATATGAATAGGAACTGAAGCGAAACGACTATACTAATTTGTGCTAAATCGTTTCCGCACGCGATTCAGTCCTCCTATAGTAGGATACGATAAATCGTGGTCTAGTACTCGCCTTGCGAGTGCCATTTGTTAAACATGTTGCTACCATAGACAGCAACAGCCTTCTGTAACATCAATTCCCAAAATTTCACCGACATTTCTTGAGCATAGCGGCTTGTGGCATGTTGATGTTTATTACTTATGAGGGTTAAAAAACCGCGCCGAATAACATTTCATTTCGGAGATTCGCCACTAATAAGCGTTGAATAAGCAGTAAGCGTTGAGCATTATACCCCGACAATGCGAGTTACTGGGCCATTTGGCCCAGTACCGGGCCCAGTAACCTGCGCTATAAGGGTATTTACACGCGATTTCACGTTTATATACTCTGACAACAGTGTTATCAAGCAACAACATTCGAAGCAAATATGGGCATTCTAGTGTATATGTCTTCAGTATCGTCTAGCAAGGAAGTAAGTGGAAATGTGTAGTAGTAGTAGTAGTAGTTGTAGTAGTAGTAGTAGTAGTAGTAGTAGTAGTAGTAGTAGTAGTAGTAGTGGGTGTAGTAGTAGTAGTAGTAGTAGTAGTAGTAGTAGTAGTAGTAGTAGTAGTAGTAGTAGTAGTGGGAGTGGTGGTAGTGGTGGTAGTGGTGGTAGTAGTAGTAGTAGTAGTAGTAGTAGTAGTAGTAGTAGTAGTGGGAGTGGTGGTAGTGGTGGTAGTGGTGGTAGTAGTAGTAGTAGTAGTAGTAGTAGTAGTAGTAGTAGTAGTAGTAGTAGTAGTAGTAGTAGTAGTAGTAGCAGCTGTAGCAGCAGCAGCAGTAGCAGAAGTAGCAACATCACGTTGTCGTCGTCGTCGTCGTCGTCGTCGCAATGTATAGTTTAGCTCGTGTACATATTTGTTTACTCACAAATGTATGTTAAGCGTTTTTCAATCATTTGATCTTCAGATTAAGAAACAGCAGCAGAAGATTGAGATGATACTAACGAGCAAGAAGATCGCCACTGAGTATGTAGACATCTCATCGAGTGCCGAGAGCAAGACGAAGATGCGAGATGGGTGTGGCGATTCGGCTGCTCTCCCTCCGCAAATATTTAATGGTGACCAGCACTGTGGGGTATGTGCGTCTAGGGCTGATGATAATTACGGCATGCGTGCGTGCGAGTGAGTGTGCTTGCGCGTCTACATGTGCTTGTGCGAACACGTGCGCGCTGGCGTGTGTGTGTGGCGCGCGTGTGGTGGAGAGGGGGTGGGGGTGTGTGTGCGTGTTTAACACCGAGCATCATGCGTCTTCACTCTTTAACCCTTGAGATTCCAGCGTCTCAATTTCAAGAGATCTATGCAGGAAACCTGTTTAATATTTTGAAACTATTTTGACAGTCAAAATATTCAACATACTAGTTTTTATATCATAAAGAATTCGTCCTTTTTTGTCTGTGGGAGTAAAAAGGCTTAAAGAGCCACCACTAATCTATCCGACGTTATGATCAAATACGTCAGGTGTCAGCAGATGTCACAACCTAACCGAATTAGCTCCATCAGGAAACTCGAAAAGTCTGTCACAAATGTTTATGAACTGTATATTTCTGATACATTTCTAATTTAATAAATAATTTTTAAGAATATTTTGAAATTAATTTGATTGGAAGCTGTTTCAGGAATGGCTAACCCTAATGAACATTTCCAGTTTATCTATTAACCATATGCCGGCATAATCAACTACGTGACGTGTAAAATGAATAACGTGGATAAGTTTGTCACGAACGCATAATTGATGACGGAATAAAGCGTTGTTGTTCGATTTGTATGGCTTTACTATTTAGTAAACACGCTGTTGAATATTTTGAAACGAACTTGGCTAGGCGCTGGTGCTGCCATAGCAGCAACACACAGTCAAAGTAGTTTCAAAATATTCAACAGCTTACCTGTGTAGTTTTCTCGAAATTGAGAGTCAATGAGTTCAGGGAGCAATCGACCCCAGCACAAAGATTAGCGGGTCGATCTTAGCGAGAGACGGGCGGGGCATAGCTAAAACTGGACAGGTCCATTGAACACAACTATGTTACACGGGTGATGGGTAACCTACGTAGGATGTGATAATATTTCAAGGTCATGTGCAACCTTACAAGATTCGGTCTTCGACGTTAGGCTTTTGCACTTAGCAAAACATCTCTGTATATATTTCCGCGATGGGTGAGCCTATTGGAACTACGCTAGGGAACAAGGCTGGCTATCATGTTAAGAATCGCTATGGTGACAAAGATGTCGCAAGGTCAAAGGTCAAGGTGACTGAAATCTTTGTACCAACCATCTCACTTTATATTTCAACATTGCTTTACTATATTTGGAGTAAAAGTGGTTAAATTAATGCCTGTGGAATCCGCATGATCACGGGGACGTCACGATGTCAGAGGTCAAGGTCATTGTGACTCCTGTACACAAATTTTTTTTTAACGTTAGGTATTTGCGTTTAGTAACACTGTTTATATCACAGGATTTGTTGACACTATTGGAACCAACTTAGAATATCTTCTAAGCTATGCTGTTAGGAAGCAGCGTGATGGACTTTCAGGCCACAAAATCAAAGGTCAGGATCATCCCTGATCCCTATCGGCTAGGAACAGAATAGGCTTTAATTCCACACATCTTTTGTTGGGTATCGATGTTTAATGGCAATGAGAATTCACCTTTCCAGCATTCAATAGCAATCAGAAACTCAAAATTGCCTTTAGGGGGCCCTGTGCACTGGGAATTGACCTTTCCAGTTTTAGCTATGCCCCGTCCACCTCTAGCTAAGCACCACCCACCCTTCGCTCGTGTTTGGATCCATCGATCTCTGAACTCTCTGACTATCAATTTCCAGAAAACTACACAGATAAGCTACTGAATATTTTGGAACTAATTTGGCTGGGCACTGTTGCTGCCTACATCATGTGTATTAAATAGTAGAGGCATACAATTCTTACAACGTGTGGGACTATTAAGAGTTAAAGACGGGCCAAATAGAATCATTTATGATGTAATGATTATGGCGTCAGCATGCGCGCCACTTAGTTGGTTATGACGTCAATGCCGTCATATGATCGATGGATAAACTTGGAACGGTCCTTGTGTGGCGAATTACTGAATATCTTGCACATGATGTATAGTTATGAGTGTGTACGTGCGCGTGCACGGACGTGTGTATGGATGCTAGTATACACCTGCGCGCGCGCGCGCTTTTGCGTGCTCGATATGTACATACGCAGGCACACTGGACCTTTTCAGCTTTAGCTATGCTCCGCCCATTTCTAGCTAACCTCCACCCACACTTCTCCGTGTTGGGATCGATCGACTCTCAATTTCCAGTTATAAATATTCAATAGAATGTTTATTAAATAGTAAAGACATACAATTCGTACAATAACGCCGAGTCCATCTTCAATTATGCCTTCGTGACTTACTCATCTACGCCATTCATGACGTCATTGACTATGACGCAATATTATCCGTCACGAAATTAATTACGACGTCATATAACGGATGGATAAACTGGAAAGGCCCATTATGAGACGTACGTACATATAGACATTTCTAAAAGGTCATAGACTCTTTTAGTGCAAGTTACTTAGCTTTTAGTCTGCTGAATTTCTGCAGACTACATTTGCATGGGATTTAAATCTGGATATGATGAATAGCCACCAACAACTGTCGCTTAAATTGTTTTCAAAATGTTATGCAGGTCAAGAGTTATTGCCCATTGAATTTAATGTCCGGCTACTTACAGTATCCAGATAATTAAATATGGACTGAGCAGGAAATAGAATTTTCTTAATAATATATTATCCCTGTAGTGTCAACTTGTCGTTGTAATGCTAACACCGCCTTTGCAGTAGTCTTGAGGTCTGTCTGTTTGCAGGTCAAGAGACAAATATATTTGAAAATTTACCACATTCCAGTGGTAAATTAAAAAAAATAGTCTTCTCTTGGCCTGCAAATGGACACTGACTAAGCAAAAATTGAGATTTCCTAGACTAGTAATCATATAATCGCCAAGCCGGTCAAAAGACCAACATTAAAAAAAATATTTTCCCAAATTCCAGTTTTAAATTTACGAGAAAAAACAGTTCTCTTGGCCAGCAAATGATCATTCACTGAGCAAATATTTAAATTTTTTTTTTAAATTTTGACGAATGAAAAGGTTAATTTATAAAAGTAGCATCTGTGAGCACTTTGAGGAGCTGTTTACACAAGAGAGGGTACACCGAGAATACTACTGCTGTGGAGAAATAGACCGTAAATGTAATTTATGCGGTAAAAATGACATCGGCGATGCGTTTCATTATCTCTTTACATGCGACTTTTTCAATAACGAGCGAAGGGCAGTATTGCTAACGTATTATATTAACAGGCCAAATTATTACAAATTCGAAAAACTTGTATCGACATACAAAAAAGGCTTTACTTAATCCTCTCTGCCGAATTATTATGATAATTATGAAAAAAAACACATACTAATTAGGGATGCATATGATGAAAGGAATATTACTACGACTGATGCGGCTGTCACTGGTGTTGGTGCCACATCCGCTGCGCACAACAACCATACCGCGACCACGACTACCCTTGCCACTGCTGCTTCTACTATCGTGCTACTATTGCTACTACTACTGCTGCTGCTACTACCTACTGCTACTGATACTGCTGCAGCTGCCACTGCCACTACCACTGCCACTACCACTACCGCTACCGCTACGACCAGCACCATCAACCGCACCACCACCACCACCGAACGACCCACCCACCCACCATCACCACCACCACCACCACCACCACCACTACTACTGCTCTTGTTATTATTGGTATTACTATTAGAAGTGGTTTATTATTATTATGAGTATTACTATTAGAAGTGGGTTATTATTATGGCTTTTGTTTGAAAATGTACCACTGGAATAACGGCTCGAGCATCGAGCAAGGCATTCCGGTGCGACATTTTCTGGAAAAGTCTTCTCTTGGCCGTGGAGGAGGACGCTTCTAAACACTATTTACGGGGTGCCGCCTCCGTCATTGATAAGACAGCGTTGTTTTTTCATGTTTAAAGGTCTGTGATAAAAAAAAGTGAATTTGTGAATGAATGTTTTAACGATTTTAATAATAATAATAATAATAATAATAATAATAATAATAATAATAATAATAATAATAATAATAATAATAATGCTGTATGTATAGTTCTCGCATATGTCACATTTGTGATCTGGGTTTAATAAATAAAGTTGAAACTTGAAGAAATACCTTTAAGCATCCTGTGTTGAATTGTTTTTATTTTGCAGGATTTTGCTGCTTTTGATGAGGCCGTGGAAAATGGAACCTTAAACGAATTCTTGAAGCTCTAGTGTTTGGAGATGTAATGTAGGAGGATTACTTTATTGACTCACTGATCTGTCTTCGTATTCCGCTTTCAGACACGTGTATATATTTTGAAAACAGCTCTGCTGATCTCTGTCTAGAACAACAGCTGATTTAATCAGTGTCTCAATTTCAAACACGTATACAGGGAAGCTGTTGACTATTTTGAAACTAATTTGACTGGAAGCTGTTGCTTTTACGCCGAAGCTAGCCAAAACCGGCCTATGTAGTGGTTTTGAGGAAGAATCATTTATAGGCCAAGTGGAGACTATTTTTGCGGTAAATTTACAAAAGAAATTGTCGTTACTTGGCCTGCAAATGGACATTCAATCAGGAAATGTTTTGATTTTCTTATTATAAGTTGGTTATTAAGGTGTTAACACATTCAACATAATGCTCGTTACATCATACATAATTTGTCGTTTCTGGTTTGTGAGGGTTAAAGTGTCCGGCAGCGTTGTTTTCAAAATAGACACAAGTCTTTACTCTGCAACGTCATCGACACCTGATAGTAATAATACAACGACGATGTTAAACGACTGAGTGGGTCAACCTTTCAAAGAAACTTCGACTCCTTCCAATGTATCCGGGTACCGATTCACTGTGTATATGTCAATGGGACGGTGTGCGGGAGTAGTTAAAATTCACTTACGACAGCTGAGAGTAGAAATCAGAGATATCATATACATTGGCTAGATCGAAAGCTGCATTTCAGAGTTCACTATTTTCTCCCCGTTGTATAGTTTCCAAAATAATATGGTTTTTGTTACTAAATCTAATACGCAGTCGAATAAAGAATACAGATTAATATCGGCCTAGCTAATACAATTTTATTTCGATAAAAATGTATAAATTTGCGGCTGTTCAATTTCTCTTCAAATTACCAAAAGATAATTGAGTAATTTTTAAGGTTATATATGCGGCTGATCGGCTGCTTCCGCCAGTAAGTGAATACCCGGTCATACGCAATTGCGATATACTGAAGTAACGTCACCCGCGGTCGCGACAACTAGCCCCATAGTGAGGGTATGCGCACGAGCCATCTAGCCAGTAGTTATGATATCTATGATATAACTACAACGAGGAGGTTAAGCTCTTGAGGGGGTGGGGGTCAACTTTGTTAAAGGGATGCTAACCTCATCTCAAATATTGTATTGCACCACATTGTCAAGCTATAGAAGGCACCTCTATGACTGAGGCCGTACACCGAGCCATACGTACTAGGTTCTTTTCTGACTGGTTGAAAAGTAAATCATGACATGAAGGAAATTTCAATTTCCCTTTTTCCGAGATCTAACAATACTTACCATTCTATTACTTCTGATACAAGCTATCTTGGATAGCTAGCCCTAGGACTCTGGACTTAGTAAGCTTTACCGGCTCCTGGAACCGGGTACACGGTTCACAACAACCGAGTACCCGTTTGCCATGAAGCTCATATTGTTTGCATAGCCACCAAACATGAGATACCCATGGCTTGCCTCCGTGAGGCTGGGAGGTAGGGTCCGTAATAGAATGGTAAGAATTGTTAGATCTCGGAGAAAGGGAAATTGAAATTTCCTTCATTCTCCTTCGATCAATACTTACCATTCTATTACTTCTGATATACACCAGATTTAGAGTAACCTAGTGGGAAGGGGCAAGCCATCAATTGCTAGTTTTTCCCCTTCGAGAAAGAGCTTAGACTTAAACTTGACAAATGGAGACCTAAAAGGACCATCAAGTTAAAGGGACCGAATCACATTCGCATCACTGCACCCCCCTTTTTTCTCTTAAGAAAAATGGAGAGAACTCACGACCATGCATCTCGCCTGAAACACAAATATGCTAAGAGGGTTAACTGCTCTTTGCATATATCAGCCTGGGAATGAGCATGACTATATAAGATGAATGAACATGATATATACACGTAATACAAAAAACTCTCAATCTTGAATTACCTCATGACTATTGGATTCCAGACGTGGAGCCTTCAACCAATAACGTGTCCGGCCATCAGTGACACACTCTGGTTGACATCCTCTCGCTTTACCATGTCTGCCTCTTAATTCTTGCTTTACAAATGCCGAAAAGGGAGAAGAGCAGTGTGGCCGTTTAACTATCGTTTCAAAACAGCTAAAGCGAGTAGATTGGCGGATTCTGACACATCCCTCATATAGTAATCCGTGAAAGAGGACTCACAGTGCCATTGTGCAACAGCCATGATGTCCTCTAACGGAACACCATTGTAAAGGGCGGTCGAGGTGGCTATTCCTCTACCATCGTGTGCCCATGCGCATTGCACCTGGTGCCCAGTCGCAATCTCATGGGTAGTCTGAATGCATTCGACTACCCAACCAGAGATAGAATCCATGGATGCGGCGCCATATGGCTTCTTATGGCAGCTCCACAGATGTCTATCATTCGACCGTAACGAGTCTGTCCGTTTTTTGTACTTAGTCAAAGCACGGACTGGGTACCAGACACTGGCATCACGATCAAACCTAGTTAGTTTCGATATAATGCTCCGTTTGCCGGGATATCTCAAAGATTGATTGTTTGACATAAACTCTGCTCTTAGCAGTAGACGCAGAGCCTCTCTGGAGACAAAAAATCGGCCCCTCTGCTGAAAGCGCACGGATCTCACTGTGCCTGCTTGCTGAGGAAGCTGACAATAGAAAAACTGCGTTTAGAGTCAAATGCTTTAGACTAGCCGAACGCAACGGTTCGAAAGGGTGCTTGGCCAGTACATTAAGCACTAAAGATAGACTCCAGGCTGGAATGACTAGCGGTTGTCTCGGTCGGAGATTGCTCATTCCCTTCACCATCACATTTAAATGGGACACCTCCGGACTATCCATGTTGGCTAGACAAGGGATAACTGGTGCCAAAGCTGACTTGTATCCAGCAATTGTGACAGGAGCTAGTCCTGAAAATAACAGCTCACAGAGGGTCTGGTATTTGCTGAATAGGGGATTGAAAGGTATCAATACCCTTTCCTTCACACCAGTCTGCAAATTTGTTAACCTTGCTGTTTTATGAATTTAAGGTTGACCTCCTTCTCGCAGCTGTGATGAATTTCGCAGCTTGTCGAGAAAAATCTTCCAACATGGAACGTTGTTTGATAACATCCACGCAGTCAATTTGAACATTTCGGGACGCTCATGTAGGAAGCGTCCCTTGGCCTGGGAGATTCTGTTCAGAATCTCGGGTACCTGCACTGGATTGTCCACCAGCAGATTCAGAAGATCCGTGAACTACGACCTGCTGGGCCAAAATGGTGCTATTAGCAGGACCAGGCACGGTTCCTCTCTGATCGTCACCAAAATCTTTGGCAGAAGAATGGTGGGCGGGTACGCGTAAGCATGCATCCCTCTCCAGCTTATCACCAGAGCGTCTGGATCGACGGCATTTAGATCTGGAATCGGCGAGACATAAGTCATGATTTGAGCATTTTCCTTTGTGTCGAACAAGTCCACGTTGGGTTTGCTCCAATGCTCGAAGATCCTGTGAAGAACGGGAGGGTTGAAAGACCCTTCTCTTGGCAGAATCCTCTGTCTCCGAGACAAAGCATACGCCAGAATGTTCAATCGCCCAGGAATGTGAGCTGCTTTCAAAACAACTGAGTAATTCCGGTACCGGTGAATCAAGTGCCACACCTTCATACATAGTGTGACTTGGTCCCGCCTTGGCGATTTATGTATGATACTACTGTCGAGGTGTCCGACCGTATCAATATTGCCTTTCCCCTGACTTTTGGAAGAAATCTTTCTAACGCCAGTTCCAATGCCATCATTTCCAACAGATTGATATACAGCTGGCTCTCTTGGAGAGTCCATGTGCCCGAGACCTGGTGTTCTCCCAGGCAGGCCCCCATCCCTCCAGCGATACATCCGTGTACACGGACAGCTGGGTGTGGGGTAGGTGCAGTGAAACTCCCACTAGGATATTCTGACGCTTTTTCCACCATACAAGATGCGACATTAATGGCTCCAAAACTGGCACCAGCTTTGACAGGGGTTTTGTTCACTGTTTCCACAGAGACATCAGATACAACTGGATCAGAGCAGCGTACGGAATTACCTGCTCCATGGAGACCATCATGGCCAGCATCTAAAGAAACTGCCTCGCGTGAATGGGGTTTCCCAATCGAAAACTCTTGAGGATGGCTAACAGAGACACCACTCTGGGCTCTGACGGGTAAACCCTGCCCTCCTCTAGATCGAATCGCATCCCTGTATAAACGAGCTGTTGAGTGGGTGTCAACTCGGATTTCTCTTTGTTGACTGTCCAGCCTCCATCTAAAAGCAACTTCAGAGTCAGAGCAGTATCCACCTCTAAATTGGCTGGCGTGTCTGCCTTGATAAGGCAATCGTCTATGCAGTTGTGAAGCGCTACATTCTCTCTTCTGAGAAACGCTGTCTCCGCAAGGACCACTCTGGTGAAAACCTGTGGAGATGTCGACAGGCCAAATGGGAGGACTACAAACTCCCACACCTGATTCTGAAATGCAAATCTCAGAAACCTGTGACAACTCCCGTTCATTGGAATGTGGAAATATGCATCTTTCAGATCAATCGATACACACCACATTCCCTTCCTCAATCCTGCCATTACCGACCTCGGAGTTTCAATCTGAAACCAGGGCGTATGGATAAACCAATTCAAT
This sequence comes from Chaetoderma sp. LZ-2023a, assembly GCA_034401795.1. Lineage (NCBI taxonomy): Eukaryota > Metazoa > Mollusca > Caudofoveata > Chaetodermatida > Chaetodermatidae > Chaetoderma > Chaetoderma sp. LZ-2023a. The sequence continues at coordinate 16,428,923 of CM067363.1, read as the reverse complement.
GGCCTGAGATTGAGAACGGGTCTCCACCCCCTGTACACTTGGGGACAAGGAACATGTTTGAATAGAAGTCTGGAATGTTCTGGGTTGCTGGTTTTATTGCTCCCTTCAGAAGCAAACCCGACACTTCGTTTTGAATGGCTTCTAACTTGTCTGGCTCCCTTGGTACGGGAGTCCAGACTGGGGCCAAAGACAGATTTTGTGGTGGAAAATTCCACCACTCCGGCATGTTGCCCTGGGATAAGCATCCTAGGACCAGGCTGTCTGACGTTACACCTCCCCAAGCCTCGACGAAACGCATGAGCCTTCCACCCACTATAGAGGCATTGATGCCTAATGCGGGTTTGGCTCACGATCCGCCCCCACCCTCTCTTGACGAGAGAGAGAGAACCATTTTGGTCTTGGCTTGACCGGTCTAACTGGCACCGCTGTTCCTCGCACATGTGCGTTCCAGGCAGATATGAAGGGAGCTTTCAGGTACGATCGGCTCCCTTCTTTCCACCCTTTGAGGACTTACCCTTCCCCTTGCCCTTCCCGCCTCTCGGGCGATCAGTGGCAACATTGGGGTGGGTAGGAGCCGGCACAACCTTCTTGGCCTTCTTCACCGGAGGCGGCTGAGAAGACCCAGTAGAAGCAGAAGCAGCACTAGGCTTGGCTTTCGCCTTGCTTTTATGTTTCTTCTGCTTCTTAGAAGGTTGCCCGGTTAGTGGCTTGGCCATAGCCCCTAGTGTGTGCGCCTGTCACACTAGTTCCAGCTGCAGATTCACCGCTAACTGATTCTGCGCGATGTTGGCAGTGTCATCTAAGATGGCCTGCGCTTGGCGACCAAAGATGCTAGGGCTAGTAAGGGGCGTCCCAAGAAGACGCTCCCTAACGGCGGTAGCTGGATGCATATGGTCAAGGACCATCTGCCTCCTAGTCTTTGTCACTCGCGCCTGCACCCTTGCCAATGCGTCCATAGACAGCACCAGGCCGTCATTCACACACGATGGCGCCAAAGGTGGCACAGGGTGGCCTGCTCCCACTTCAGATCCCACCGATTGAAGAAGGCGATAAGAGTAATTGACAACACTCATTGCTGCCCTCACCCTCTCATCGCATAGGGACAGGACTTCATCATGGTGCACCTGGGACATGTCCACCAGCGCCGGAGTGGGGCCACCCAATCCAGCACTCTGGCCTCCCAGCACCCAGCGATCATCCTCAGTGACCGCTGGTACAACACCATATTTGTCGTATCCCCCCCCCCGTGGGATACGACATCTTCCCCGCACCTCTCTGGAGGCCGCAGGGAGCTGGCCCTTCGTCAGGAGCTACTTGCTATAAATCGCATCTAACACCTCCATAAACCTTGGATCTAGTCCAATAGACTGGATCCGGGCTGCGGGCAAAATCCCCGTCCTAATCGATGCAACCGATGGACGGGGTGCTTCCTCTTCGGACGTGGTCGAAACCACAGACGGGTCCACCCTGGCCAGCCAAGCCAGAGCCTCAGACCAGTCTGTCTCTTAAGAGGACACTACCGTGAACACGCCACCCGTTGACGTGCTCACGGCCCTACCAGCAATGGCCTCTCGGCTAGGAGCAATTGCTGGTATGCCAGGAATTCCGGTACGGTACGGTTCTGCTGCCACCCCATGGAAAACACTAGTCCATGGAGTAGGCCCACACGGAAAACCGTGCGGACCCGTAGCAGTTGAGGAACCGTGGCCATACACTGGCGCCAACGGCACCCCATGCATGACCGCTGGACCAGGCGAGATAGGTGCATACAATACCTGGCCAGCCACACCCGTCACTGTGTCAGTTGGTGGCAAACCAACCAGCACGGGACCGGTGTCCGGTACCAGAGTGGCCTCAACCATGGCAGACGGCTCCCGGAGGTGGCTGCAGAGAGACAGAACCCATCAGGCCAGAGCCCGACAGGACTGCCAGGGAGCCATACGAGATGGCTCCCTCGGTAGCCGGTCCATAACCCTGTCCAAGGACAGGGTCCATACCAAGCACGGGAAGAGACTGCCCTACAACTTTCGGAAGCAGGGACGATACCAGCGTAGGAAGGACGCTATCCAAAAAGCCTTGAATAGCAGGTCCAAACCACGCCAGAGGTTCCATCTCCGCAACCTCTGGTTGCAGACGTGGAGCGCCCCCAGGGGCCGAAATGGATGTTCCACGATTTAATTTCGCACCGCCTGACCCCACGTCAGACGCTGCCACGCCCTTCTGGAAAAGGAACTTGCCCATCATATCGGACAACCACACTGCACAAATGTCACACCTATTATCAAAATTACATTTTGTACACCTAAAGCAGACATGGTCCTTGAACGTGACCTTCACGAACTTATGGCACTCGTCACATGATGGCGGGGTTGGCTTGGCCTATAAATAAGCACAAACCTACAATAAGCAAGCGGAACGAACATGAATGGAAGGCAGACAAATAGTTTTCAAATAATTTGACCATAAATTAATTGCAACCCTCCAGCACCGCACCCCTCAAGGTTACAGCAAAGATCGCATTGATTATGACGACAAGAACGAAGGGGACAAGATACACCCATATACTGACCCTGAAGGATGTATAAACGGAACCAGGAACCATATCGCATAGCATTCGGGGTATATTTACTAATCAATATAAATTATACTCCTAACGAAGGCCAAAACGATATGTGAAGAAACAACAAAATGAAACAAACTGCTGTAAAACACGATAAAACCACAGACCACATGATCTTAATCATGTATTTTGAAACCACCGATCATTGCAAACAGATCGTGATAACACGCAAAACTTGAAAATTCCAAAGTTTGTTCTGGTACCAATACAGTACGCATCACCCAGAATCAGATGCGCGAATTAATGAAACATTTTCTTCACATAAAAATCCGAGACAACGCGGGTGTGACGTCACCCGCACGGATCATACGGAGAACGACGTCAGCCGATTTTCGTGTCAAAACACCGTACATCTTATTTCATATCTGCCGATCGCCTGTTGGGGTTAAAGGAAGGCGACAAATCTGGCATATTTCGTTGTTAACACACGTCCCAGATTCGGGGTCAGAAATTGGTACATGCGACTCAGACAAAATTTTGAAGCCTATGTCTTTTAACTATGGAATAACATGGAAATATACAACCTGGATAACAGCGGCTCCTTCCATGGTAATCCAAATAATCCTTAGAGAGCGAACACTAAGCTATCACAATCACAGAAAAAATGACTTAGAAAACTTTAAGAAAAGGCTAAGACACTTCCAACTGCAAAAAGCATGTAGCTCTTGTTGCTATACAAAAAAGAATGAGCTTCATGGCAAACGGGTACTCGGTTGTTGGGAACCATGTACCCGGTTCCAGGAGCTGGTAAAGCTTACTAAGTCTAGAGTCCTAGGGCCAGCTATCCAAGATAGCTTGTATCAGAAGTAATAGAATGGTAAGTATTGATCGAAGGAGAAGACATCATAGGTTGCAGAAATGTACCAACATTTAGCTACAAAAGTCTGAATATATATATATATATATATCACGAGATGAGATTAGATATCCTTGTCAACACAATTCACAGTAGAATGGTTCAAAATAAAATTGTTAAAATTATATACTTTTAGAGGCTTAAACTGTGTACCGAGATCATGCGAGATGTAATCAAACGAAATAAATCTAGCATATGATGATTTCATTACGTATAAATTAATAAAAATTTTTAAGTTGCCAAACATAATTAGAGGCACGAGTCTCTAATGCAAATTCATAACTAAACCTACGAAATTTATTTGTACGGAATTACATCATCATATGTTAAGATTTATTTCGTTTCATTACATTGGGATACAAAATTTAGGCCAATAAATGTGTATAATTTCAATCATTTTATTTTCAAGCATTTTGCTGAGAATATGCACCTTTAACAAACTTCGAGTCCACCCAATGCACCCGGATATCCGATTCGCTGTGTATGTCAACGGAACGGTATGTTGTAGTAGTTAGAATTCGCCTACCACATCTGACAGTAGAAATACAACAAGGAAGTTAAACTTTTTAGGGGGCAACGTTTCTAAGAAACTACGAGTCCATCCAACGTACCCGGGCACCGATTCGCTAGGTATATGTCAATGGCACAGTAGCTATGCGTAGTATTCGATGTGATAAAATCTAAACTCACCATTGTATCTAATATAGAGAGATAGAGGTTATAATAATCAATAATTATATATCAAATGAACAGTAAAATAATCGTCAAATTAAAGTTGTGTCAACTTAATTAAATGCGCAAATTGTAATAAGACCCCCCCCCCCCCGCCCCCCTCCCCTCCCACCACCACCACACCCATCCAGTTACACACATAATACATATTTAACTACAGGCCTATGCCTCTCGAATTGATCATCCGGCCAGCGGCGACATCACCAGTAAACCGTAGGTGTACATGCTCAGGTATCTAGAATGCATCGAATCTATAACTAGTCTACACCTAACATGAAACTATCCAATCGTAACGAAATATGCGGCCTCAACGTAATAATACCACATTACGACGACGCTAAAGTATAACAAGGAAAAATGTGTTACCTCTAAAGTAGTTGTTTGCCACTTTAGCATAAGCACACATTTTGCAATTTGCTATGCACAATAAAAACAATATGCATTGCGATTTATATTGCGTGAAAAAGCTACCTGTTTTCGTACACATCATCACCATGAAGAGTATGCGTAATCAGCAACGTCATGTGAATGCTGACGTCATAATTTGTTACGTAAAAATTTACTCAATTTAGTCTCTTAAATGCTTAATATGCCATCAGCTTGTAGGAATTGTATGTCTTTACTGTTTAATAAACATGCTGTTGAATATTGTGAAACTAATCTGACCATAATATTCAACAGCGCTGAAAAGTGACATACATATCGATTGTATATCAATATTTCTGTGTTTCGATGAAATACACATCTTGGTGAAGGCTAATTCGTCTCTCTGACTTCTAATAAAGTTGTTATAGATGTGTTTTACACGTTCTATAGATGTATATCACTTGCCCATACAATGCATTTTATTTTTCTCGCTAGGGGTGGGGTTAGTGACCGTGGCGATAAAGATTTTTTTACTAGGAAATATTACGTCTGCACATGTTGTGTATGCATGTTCATCCACAAAACATGTGCGTAACTAAGTGTTCTCACTAGATACGTATTCAGGAATAACAACATACTGATGTTTGACGTTATTCCTGATTATCTCTCTAGTGAGAACACGGCCTAATACTACACACGCGGGGACTTACCTCTATATCATTCATATACCACGGTGGTCCAGCCATGCGCCTCTTGTGTTCCTTATTGAATTCGTCTGCTTCAACGTCGTCTAGGCTCATAGTGGCGATCTACACATAGCAAAGTAATCGATGCATCAAAACAAAATGGATGTATCCATTCGCCTTCGATCAATACTTACCATTGCATTACTTGGGTCTGTCACCTAAGAATCTTTTGATTTGATAAGCTCCTGCCGGTTCTTGGAACCGGGTACCCGCCCCAACAAACAACAGTGACACGCCTTTCTTCTGTGCAGTGAGAAATCTAAGTTGTTCTTGTTCTTTCTGTTTATCTGTGCCTTATTCTGTCCTGGATTATAATTGTATTGCCAATGGAGAATGCCACCGATGTCCAGGTTGTATTGTTCTAGCTGTAGTATAGTTATAGTGAAGCATTTGTCTCTAAAATGTCGTGTGTGTTGTATGTTCCATTTTCTGACCCCGGAAGTGGGACGTATAAGACAACGAAATATTCCGGTTATGATCGCCTCCTTTAAACCCCAACGGCGATCTGGCAGTAATATGAAATGTTTTTACAGGCGAATTTTCTATCACTAAATCGGCTTACGTCGTTTAACCTGATAGTCTGGGCGAGTGTTGTCACACCCATTTGTCTCAGATTATTTTGTTGAGGAAAATGTTTCGTTATTATTCGCGCATCTTATTCTTGGTGGCTGCGTGCATCTTACTACCAGAAACATGAATTATGCCAAGTTTTGCGTATATTTCCGTTCTGTTTGCAAAGAATGGTTATTTCAAAATTCTTAATTAGGTGTGTGTACTGCGGATCTATCACGCTCTAGATTAGTAGCGTTAATTCATTCTGTTGTTTTCCTAGTCGTCTCGTTTGTCATTCGTCTGTGCAGTATAATTTCGTATAAGATATAAGATTCTTAAACTTACCGCGAATGTCTTTGATACGGTTCCTGGTTCGTTTACACATCCTGCATGATCAATTTATGGGTGTATGTTGGCCCTTTAACGTTCTTATCGTCAGCTTACGCGATCTTGGTCGTAATGTTTACGATTGTTGGGTGCTGGAGGGTTAGCTTATAATTTATTGTTAAACTATTTGGAAATTCTTTGTCCGTCTTCCGTGCTGTGTTGAATCGCTTGTTTATTGAAGCCTTGTGCTTGCCTTATAGGTCCAGCCCACTCCTCCGTTCTGTGACAATTGTGCGGGTCGCGTTCAAAGACCATGTCTGTTTCCGTTGTGCCAAGTTGAAGGTTGATGATCGATGTGAAATGTGTTCATTGTGGCCAATCGAATTTATGGTGAAGTTACTTTCCCAGAGGGAATTGGCTGGGACTGACGCGGGGTCAGGCGGTTCGAAAACAAATCGGGAAGAGGTTGTTTCGGCCTTTGTTGGTGCTTCCCATCCGCAGTCGGAAGGATTGGAGTTGGCATCCACTATGTGGTTTGGGCCCGCTATGTAAGGCTTCTTTTATAGCGTCCTGCCAACGCTGGTGTCTCCTTTGATCCCGAAGACTGTGATGCTACTTCTCCCCATGCTTGGTATGGATTCTGTCTTTGGACAGGGTTTTTGACTGGCTACCGGGTGTGCAATCTTGTATGGTCCCCTGGCGATCCAGTCGGGCTCCAGCCGGGCAGGTACTGCTTCTCTGCGGCCACCTCCGAGTGGTCCAGGCATGAAAGCCGTCCGCTAAGACAGTTCCAGTGTGTCCTCATCCAATAATGACTCTTCCTCGTCGGAATCAAACTGGAGTGATGCCTTGGCTTGGCTAGCCAGGGTTGATCCCTTCGTGGTCTTGACCACATCCGAGGAGGGTATGGCCCGTCCGTCGGTTGCATCCATACAGATGGGGGATCTTGCCCGCAGCTAGGATTCAGTCCATAGGACTGGATCCGAAGATCAAGGAATTGTTAGAAGCAATTTATGCGATGCAGCTTTCCTCGAAAACCCAGCTACCTGTGGGAAAGTGCGGGCAAGGTGCTCTATCCTAAGGTTGGAATACGAGCGTTATGGTGCGGTACCAATGGTCACGGATGATGACCGTTAGGTCCTTTGTGTCCCTAGTACTGGAGTGGTCACGCTCAGACACTAGTGGATACGTACCAGGCACACTCAGAGGAAGCAGGGGCAGGGCATCCTGTGCGACCTGCAGCACTTTCCTTCATCAATGACGGCCTTGTGCTGTCAATGGACGTGCTGGAACGGGTGCAGGCGCGAGTGACCAAGTCTAGGAGGCATATGGTCATAGACCATATGCATCCAGCTGCGGCCATCAGGGACCGGTTACTTAGGGCTTCCCTGAATGGACCGAGCATCTTTGGTGGCCAAGCACGGACCATCTTAGAAGATTTGCCCAATGTCGCGCAAAGTTGACTCATGGTGAATATGCAACTAGAGGTGGTGCGGCAAGCACACGCACTAGGAGTTGCAACCAAGCCACCAGTCAGACAGCCAGCCTCTAAGAAGCAAAAGAAGAACAAGGGCAAAGTGAAAGCCATGCCCGCTTCTAATGCTCTTGCTGGACCTTCTCAGCCATCTGCGGTTAAGAAGGCGAGGAAGACTGTTGCGGCCCCAGTGGCGGCCCTGATCGCCCGAGAGGTGGTAAGGGTAAGCACAAGCGTAAGTCCTCCAAGGGTGGAAAGAAGGGAGCAGATTGTACCTGAGGGTATAATGGCTCCTTTCGCATCCGTCTGGACCATGCCAGGAACAGCGGTGCCATTCAGACAAGTCAAGTAGAGACCAAAATGGTTATCTCTCTCTCGTTGAGGGTTGGAGGGGAGGGGGTGGGGTGGGGGGGGGGTGGTGCGGCGGATGGTGAGTCTGGTCTTGGGATGGATATCCCAGATGTACATACCAGAGTGGTGGGACATCCCTCCATAAAATCTGTCTTTGGCATCGGTCTGGGAGCCACACAAGCTAGACGCCATCCAAAACGAAGTGTGGGCTTGCTTCTGAAGGAAGCAATAAAGCCAGCAAACGAGAACACTGCGGGCCTCTATTCAAATATGTTCCTTATCACAGGGAGATGGAGACCCACACTCAATTTCAGGCCATTAAATTGGTTTATCCACATGCCTCGGTTCAAAATGGAAACACCGAGGATACTAATGGCAGGATTGAGGAAAGGAATGTGGTGTGTGTCAATCGAATCATATTTCCACATTCCAATGAACAGGGGTTGTCACAGGTTTCAGAATCATGTTTGGGAGTTTGTAGTCCTCTTATTCAGCCTGTCGACGGCTCCAAGGGTTTTCAGCAGAGTGTCCTAGTGGTGGCAGTGTTTATCAGAAAAGGGAACGCGGTGCTTCACACTTACATAGTCGATTGGATGATCAATGCGGACACGCCAGCTAGGTTAGAGGTGGATACTGCTCCGACTCTGAAATTGCTTTCAGAGCTAGGCTGGATAGTCAACAAGGAGAAATCTAAGTTGACACCAACTCAACCCTTCGTTTATTTGGGGATGCGATTCGATCTCAAGGAAGGCAGGGTTTACCCATCAGTGCCCAGATTGGAGTCTCTTTAAGCCATCCTCAAGAGCTTTCTATTGGGAAACCACATTCAGACGAGGAGGTGTCTTCAGATGTTGGGCATCATGGTCTCCATGGAGCAGGTTATCCCGCATGCTGCTCTTATGCGAAGACCTATCTAGTTGTATATGATGTCTCTGTGGAAACAGAGAACATAACCCCTGTCAAAACTGGTACCAGCTTATGGAGACGATATTGTCGCATCTTGCATGATGGAAGGAGCGTCAGAATATCCTAGTAGGAGTTTTGCTTCACCTTCCCCATTCCCAGCTGCCCGTGTACACTGAAATATCGCTTGAGGGATGTGCGCCTGCCTGGGAGAACACCAGGTTTAGGGCACATGGACTCTCCAAGAGAGTCAGCTGCATATCAGTCTGTTAGAAATGATGGCGGTGGAACTGGCACTGGAGAGTTTTCTTCCAGAAGTCAGGGGCAATGTGATATTGATACGGTCGGAGAATTCGACGGTAGTATCATACATAAATCACCAAGGAGGGACCAAGTCACCCACACTGTGCAAGAAAGTGTGGCACTTGATTCAATGGTGCAGGAATTACTCAGTTGTTTTGAAAGCAGCTCACATTCCTGGACGATTGAACATTCTGGCGGATGCTTTGTCTCGCAGACAGAGAATATTCTACCGAAAGAATGGTCTTTCAACCATCCAGTTCTACAAAGGATATTCGAGCATTGGGGAAAACCGAACGTGGACTTGTTCACCACAAAGGAACAGGTCTAGGTGAAGATCCGGAAGAAGCCGTGCCTGGCCCTTCTAATAGTGCCTTTTTTGTCCAGCAGGGCGTGGTTCACGGATCTTCTGGATCTGCTGGCGGACAACCCAGTGCAGCTGCCCGAGGTTCCGAACATAATCTCCGCTTCCTACACGAGCGGCCCGAAATGTCAAATTGACTGTGCGGATGTTATCAAACAGTGCTCCACGTTGGAAAGCTTTACTCAACAGGTTGTGAGTTTCATCGCTGCCGTGAGACGGAGGTCAACCCTCAAGTAATATAATCACACGTTTAACAAATTTGCAGAATGGTGTGAAGGAAACGATATCGATCCCTTCCAATCCACTATTCAGCAAATGGCAGACTCCCTGTGAGCTATTCTTTACATGATTATCTCCTGTCTCGATTGCTGGATAAAAGTCAGCTTTGGCATTAGTTATCCATTGTCTAGCCAACAGGGATAGTCCAGAGGTGGCGCAGTTAAACGTAATGGTGAAGGGAATGAGCAATCTCCGACCGAGACAAACGGTAGTCATTCCAGCCTGGAGTCTATCTTTGGTGCTTAATATGCTAACCAAGCACCCTTCTTGAACCCCTGGGTTCGGTTAGTCTAAAGCATCTGACTCTTAAGGCGGCCTTTCTATTGACAGCTTCCCCAGCTAGAACGCGTTTTGAGATTCATGCACTTTCAGCAGAGAGGGGCCGATTTATTGTCTCTGGAGAGGGTCTGTGACTTCTTCCAAGAGCAGAATTTATGTCAATCAACCAATCTTTGAGATATACCGGCAAACCGATCATAATACCAAAACTAACCAGGTACGTGATTCCAGTGCCTGGTGTCCGGTCCGTGCTTTGACCAAGTACAAGAAATGGACGGACTCTCTATGGTCAAACGATAGACATCTGTAGATCTGCGATAAGAAGCTTTATGGCGCGGCATCCATGGATACTATCTCTCGGTCGGTAGTCGAATGCATTCAGACTACCCACGAGATTGCGACCGGTCACGATATCAGCGGAATAGCCGTCTGGACTGCCATATTCAATGGTGTCGCATTAGAGGACAGCATGGCCGTTACACAATGGCACTGTGAGTCCTCTTTTACGGACTGCTATATGAGGGGCATGTCAGACTCAGCCAATCCACTCGCGTTAGCAGTCTTGAAAACAAGTTAAGTGGCCACTCTGATCGTTCTCCTTTTAGAAGCTTAAGTGCTATAATAGGGATGACAGACATGGTCAGCGAGGGGATTTCAACCAACAGTTATGTTGGGCCAAGGTGTGCCGTTTGTGGTGTTGTGTATGCAATCCAAAAGTTATAAGGTAATCCAAGTTTTTTGTATATTGTGTATTTATCATGTTCATTCATCTTAAATATTCATGCTCATTCCCAGACTTATGTGTGTCAAGAGCCGTTAAACCTCTTGGCATACTTGTGTTTTCAGGCGCGATGCATGTTCGATAGTTCTCTTCCTTTTTGGAGACAAGTGGGGTGGGGGGTCGCTTATGGGAATGTGATTCGGTCCCTAAGCTTGTCGATCCTTTCATGTTCTTGTGACAAGTTTAGTCTAGATCTTTTTCTAGGGTCAAAGGAAGCTTTGTATAGCTTGCCCCTTCACACCAGGTTACTGATCAAAGCTGGTGTTATCAATAAGTAATGTAATGGTAAGTATTGATTGAAGAAGAATGAAGGAAATTTCAATTTCCCTTTCTCCGAGATCTAACAATCCTTATCATTACATTACGGACCCTTCCTCCCAGCCTCACAGAGGTAAGCCATGTGCCACGTCTTGTTTGGTAGCTATGCAAACATGTGATCCGTACATTGTAACGGGTACCAGGTTATTGGGTTTGGGGAACCGGGAAGAGCGTATCAAATTAGAAGATTCTTAGGTGACAGCTCCAAGATTGCTGTTATCCATAAGTAATGTAATGGCAAGTATTGTTAGATATCTGAGAAAGGGAAATTGAACTTTCCTTCGATCTGTCACTCACGTATATGACGTCATACTTAATTACTCCATAGCCTGGCGTCTATGGTGTACTATCAGGGCCAAAATTATGATTAACGCTTAAGCGAAATTCAATTTTCGCTCAAGCATGAATAATTATGCTTAAGCATAAAGCGCATTTCTCTTAAGCGTTAATCATAATTTTGGCCCTCAAACCACGCCATAGACGTCACAATACAGATCGACGTATCTAGTTCTATCACGAACATTGAAATGTTCGTCAAGTAGACGAATTGTATGTTTTCCTATCATAGGAATGTCGAGTTATCGAGGTCAAATTTGACCCTAAGGTTATTTCAAGGTCATAACCTAGAAAGTATGGTTATGCTATGAAAGTAAATCTAGGGGCTATACAGCTCAACAGTCTATGATGTTTAGACGAGCAGGTCAACCCAGGTGCTAATTTGACATCTACGACCTCAAAAAGCCTATCAATGATAAGTACCAAATTTGTTGATGATCGGATCAGAAGTTTCAAGTTAACAGGAAATCGGCCAAATTGGTGTAAATTAAATGGCTCGAATATTTATTATCGATGGATCAAGAATTACAGGGATATTGCCGCTATAGATTTTATGGTATCAGGACACCAGATCTATATGACATAGAAAGGATTTCGAATTCATGTAAAGGATTCCGGATGTAATGAAAGAAGTTGAGATAGGAGTGATAGGGTATGGATATGGCTGCAACTCAAATTAGATTATTGGGATTGAATAATGGCAAACTATGGTGATGATCTTTCAGGATTAAACCTAAAGCTCACGTGCCTCTGGTTTTTGGCCAAACTTGATCAATAGTATCAATAACAGTGATCAAGTTATGATCAAAATTAAGATATGTCTGACTTGGTCAAAGTTGCGCGCTGCTCAGTCACCACCAAAGCTCCTCATTAATCGACCACAATAATATTGTTGTTCTATCCAATGACGTAATGGGAAAATTGATCGCCGATTAACCCAGATATGCATCGATTCAAATCCTAGCAATTACGGTTAAACGGTTCCAATCTCTCTTTCAAAAGACAACAGCTGCTTAAACTTCTTTACCAGAACCAGAATATCAGCCTATCTGGGAATGATACAATTTGATGGTTATCTGCATGCGGTAGAGAAAATTCTGTAAATGAAACTATGAAAACAGAAAAAACCATTAATCATTCATTCATTACATAGAAAACGGAGTAGATGAATTGATATTGATATAGTATGAATGGAGTAGTGAACTAACGCTGTATTTATTATATTTTAAAAGCGCCAGTGATGCGTTATAAGCACGGATATAGAAACTGAATAAATTAATGCATAAATAAGCTGTTTGAAAATTATTTTTGGAAATTTGATGATTGAAATTTTAATCAATCCGACCTCAGTTCTCACTAAGGGTTAATTTATTAAAGAGGCAATCACCAAATAGCTTAGCAAACATATAATCAATTTGAATGCATATTTTAATTCAAGGATTATGCATTACAAGTTCAATGGTATTTTAATAACGAGTTGACCGCTTGTCGGTAGGATAAGAATAATGACATTTATTGGGTAATTCTAAAGACTGATGAACCACTCAAACAATCTAGAACTTACGCTATGAATTGGTTGATTGGTTATTCAGGCCTTGGAACTAGAAACTAACTAAGTGTACATGATGATTACTGAATGAGTGTTGGTTATTTGAACCTGGACAACTGACGTAATAACAACAAAATGAAACAAATATTCAATCAAATTAAATAGAAATATTTCAATAATAAGTATGAAAATTTACTAATAGAATATTTTGAAATTTGGTTACATAAGTAAAAATCTGGACAGTTTCTGGACACGCGGGTTCGTCGGGGTGTATGGTAAATGATTTGGAGAAATCGCAGTTAAAAGTTAGATACCGTGAATATGCTGTATACAGAAGTCCGGTCATGAAGGCGAAAAGATGAAGATCCGATCTGTCGTGGCGCCGGAAGTGAAAACACACGTGAAGAAACGTTCAGTATTCCGAAATAGAAACGATAAGGTCCAAGGCACTAAGATGATCCGAGATATTGAACTGAGAAGCCCAAAGACATTGAGATGATTCATGTGATAACTTGGATTAGTTAACGATATAGAAGATCGAGGCCGAAAGATGGCGGAGAATCGAAAAGAAGACAGCAATCACTAATAAAGTCTGGGCATTTCAGAAGGATGAAAGCGTCGTAAAGATGACGAGATTGGTGACATCACAGGTAGAAAAGATAGAGTTCTACCTACCCAAACAAGGCACCAGGTTCCGCTTGCTTTGGGATTTGGTCTGAAGGTGATTAGATTGATGACGTCATGGGTAGATAAAATCGACTGATGGCTGATGACGATGACCACACTGAGACGATGACAAAGACGAGACGACACAGACACACTATTATTTAAACATTTTTACATGGTGAGTTCGTGGACTCTTGAAAATAAGCGGCTCCTAGATGACGTGTGAGCCGCTTAGAGATATTTTTCGAACTGATGAGTGGGAGTTGACGATTTCCCCACCAAAACACTGTCACGTGATTGATGAAAGAGCACATTGTTTGATGTATAAATGCGCTGACGTTCATATAATGCCTAAAGATGGTGACAATCTTATCATATAGAAATTTTGATAAAACTCTTTGGAAAATAGAATCTAAAAAATAATAATTATACAAGAAAAGTTAATAATTATAAAATTAAATTAACCAATATACTAAAATCTAGAGGAACATTTTCTAATCATAACGGCGCAATCATGTGCAATGAATGTGTCATGTTAATTTCAAGTAATATTGATGATGCCTGGGTCAAGTTCGACTCCTAACCATAGTTAGCTATAGCTAACTAGAGTACCAGATTTCAGATTTCAGATTATTTTATTTACACCCCCAGGCCACATAATGGCATATGGGGAATATGAATTTACAGAAACTATAAATGTTATGGCGATCAGACATTATATATCAATTCATAATTACATATTTTGGTATTTATCTAGTTATATAACCACTGTTTGTGCTTTCGGTAGTAGCAGTAGTAGTAGTAGTAGTAGTAGTAGTAGTAGTAGTAGTAGTAGTAGTAGTAGTAGTAGTAGTAGTAGTAGTAATAGTGGTAGTAGTAGTAGTAGTAGTAGTAGTAGTAGTAGTAGCAGCAGCAGCAGCAGGAGCAGCAGCAGCAGCAGCAATAGCAGTAGCAGCAGCAGCAGCAGCAGCAGCAGCAGCAGCAGTAGTAGTAGTAGTAGTAGTAGTAGTAGTAGTAGTAGTAGTAGTAGTAGTAGTAGTAGTAGTAGTAGTAGTAATAGTGGTAGTAGTAGTAGTAGTAGTAGTAGTAGTAGTAGTAGTAGTAGTAGTAGTAGTAGTAGTAGTAGTAGTAGTAGTAGTAGTAGTAGTAGTAGCAGCAGCAGCAGCAGGAGCAGCAGCAGCAGCAGCAATAGCAGTAGCAGCAGCAGCAGCAGCAGCAGCAGCAGCAGCAGCAGTAGTAGTAGTAGTAGTAGTAGTAGTAACTTAGAATTATTATGAAAGTTACAGTTATTATTTACACGTACTTCATAATTAATAATGACAAAATTATTACTGTTATTGTACCGCCATCTCAATAACAAAGTACTAAAATTATAGTAGTCATATTGTGGGGGTCATCAGGATTTAGATTATAATAAATATATAATAACTGATTACCAGCCGAACTATAGTCAACCGAGCGCCCGACCTCGGTTCAGATGGTTGTCCGATATGTGCGTAAATTTCAAAATGGCGGAAACCGATTGCTCGCCACGAATAAATGCAAATAAAAGTGTAAATATTTCACTAAATAACTTAGGTTTGATGAAATTATGCTTCCCATTGTATGTCAATGTTCCCAAGCCCATATTCCCTCCCACTTTGTGCCATATGGACGCTTTTTGACGTCTTAGCGGACAAAAATAACCCGCTTTCGTATGTCATCAAAACAGACGACAGAAAGGGTTAATGAAGACTGGTATCCGGCTCCAAATTTTCTGCAATAGTAATTCAATAGGGAACCGGGTACCAACGAACTATAGTCGACTACGATCAAGTTCGACTGGTCATAGCAACTGCGCATGATCAGTAAACCATGAAACTGACTATGGTTAGCGAGTCGAACTTGACCATAGTCTACCGTACAGACACGACGTCAACAACACTAGCTCGATCAATAGTTCACCGAGTTACATAGTGGGATGGACTTAGGCCGCTAGGACAGATCGTACAATTCTATACTCTGTGGTAATCAGTTACTGCCAGGAGTCTAATTAGCATATAAATTGGGAACTATCCGATCAGATGTTTATTTCATGATCATAGGTATGGAATACATGGACAGCGGAGCGGGAATAAATGATAATACTGGATTAACCCATCATATCCATGTTCCCTAAATTAATTAAATCATTAATAGTCTGACGTCACCCATATACTGTGACGTCACACATCATATTCCTATTTCAATGTGGCATGCTGAATATTTTGAAACTAATTTTCTAAGCGCTGTTGCTGTCATCTGTCCACCATCTGTAACTATTTCTAGTGACAACGCTTGCTTTGTGGTTTATTAGCCGTCAAGTTATTTTCCCGTATTACTGAAGTTAGGGAGGGGGGTGGGGGAGGTGTGTGTGGCCGGTGAGGTATGCCTTCGTCCGTTTCCTGTTTACTTGCCTTGTGTTTCAGCATTGTTTAAGTCAACCTTTCCAATTTATCCATCAATCATATTACGTCATAATCAACTACGCGACGTGTAGGATGACGTCATAACCGATTGCATAATGAATAACGTAAATAAGTCCGTCACGAACGCTTTCTTGATGACGAACTAAGAGTTGTTGCGGAATTGTATGCCGTTAAAATTTAATAAATACGCTGTTGAATATTTTGAAACTAATTTGACTGGACGCTGGTGCTGCCATAGGCAAAATATCCAACAGTTTAGCTGTATAGTTTGCTGGAAATTAAGATTCAGAGAGTACAGGAATCGATCGATCCCAACACCGGTGAAGCGTGGGTGAGGCTTAGCTAGAGATAGGCGGGGTTATAGCTAAAATTGGATTCCTTCATTGGAAGTAAACCTAGGCACATGATTACCTATGCTAAGCGATGATAGGGATATCACTATGTCAAAGGTCAAAGGCATTCTGATATTTGTTCTCTTTACTTTTAACACTAGGCTACAATTTTTATTTGACCATATATTTCGCACTTGTTTTATTGAATTGAAACCTAAACCTGGACAAATGAGTGTCTATGGAAAGAAAAAGCAACGTCCTGGAAGCGATGCCACAAATTGAAGGCCATTTTCCCGGTATCTTTATTGGCATTCCATTTCACGACTCAGGTTGCCTACTCCAATGACCCCGAGTTCACAATCTCAAAGGTACAGTTCACTCTGACCTGGGTACACAACTATTTTCAATCGTCAATTTCTTTCCTTTAGTAAAACAAATGTGCTTATAACTCGATATGGACATTTTCAGTTTATGCATCCATCAGATGACGTCATGACCAACTACGTTACGTGTAGGCTAACGTCACCAGCACCCAGACAGATTACTTTGAAAATAGTCACAAGATATGCATTAAATAGTAAAGTTATACAATTCGTACACCAACGCTTAGTCCGTCACCAATTAGTAATGGATTCATATGATTCGCTGAGAAACTGTTAGTCTAGGTACGATGGGTTTCGAGAAACCTGTAAATGGATGTGTGTCTGCGCACGTGATTAACGCTCAACCTTCACGTTCTCCGTCGAAAACTTCACTAGACAAGAGTGGGTGCATGGAATCTTGGTTCCGACAAAAAGTTCTTGATTTGAGGGTCACATGGTCTAGAGACAACAGGACAACTGGCAAAAACGCCGAAAATGAGGCAGCACAATAATCTAAGACCGCGTTCTCACTAAAGACTTAAAGGAACGGAAAGGGGAAATAACAAATGGTTTATTTGGTAATTGCATACAATATTAAATAAACTACCATCGGTAACATGGAAATGAATCGGGATTACTTGAGAAAAAGCATTTACTGAACGTAGGAGCGCGTAACTTGGAACCAATTAGTACCCGTACTGGTGCTTTTCCCTCCGCCGTGTATCAACTATGTATGCGTGTATACCGCATAGGCCTACCTGAATATAACGAAAGCACACCTGAATATAGTTTTGCAAGAAGTATGAATGGTATTCTCTATAGGTGCCGATATAGATGTTATATTTGAGTCACTTTTTTCTGGTGGAAGCAACAAGTTTCGGTCAAAATGATTTCAAAATTCACTGCTGGTTTCCAAGGTCGTAATGTGATGCCTACTGACTATTTCGAATTTCGTGTCACTGAATGTATACACGTCTCTGGAAACAACGGCTTACAGTCAAAAAGTTTTAAAACTAGACAGTATTTTACCTGTAGGAAGTAGCTTAACGCGAATATAACTGAGCATATATGACCGACTATAGCGGGTATTATTTATTTGCCCAGCGTACACCAGAGCGATTGCGTCCAGCTGTGTTACTAATTGGTACAATCCAGAGTGGCATAAATGGTATTTAGCTGCTTTTTCTAATTATTCAGATTTAAATTGTTGTTTTTTACTGGAAGTTATAGGTTGATTATTATATAAAGCTATCATTCAAGAGCATATGTTAGTTCCCGGGTTCTTTCCTTTAATCAGGAATAACGCCATGCTTCAGAACCGTGGTATTCCTGATTAAAGGTGCATATTCACAGCAAAAATTACTGAAAATAAAATTGTTTTTATTGCATACTTTTCGAAGCTTAAACTGTGAGCCTATATGTAATGACACCAAATACATTTTAACATATGATGATTTCATTAGGTATAAATTAATATAATTTTTTAAGTTGTGAAATTGAAACAGAGACACGAGCCTCTATTTGAATTTCGCAACTTACACATTTTTTATTCATTTACACGTAATGAAATTATCATATGCTAAAATTTATTTCGTTTCATTAGACATAGGCACACAATTTAAGCCTATAAAAGTATACAATTTTAACAATTTTATTTTCAAGCATTCTGGTGTGAATATGCACCTTTAAATCTAGTGAGAACACGGCTTAAGTTTAATCCGCAGAATCTTGAAAAAACGTGGGCGAGAGGTTCATCTTGGGTACCAACAAACTATTTCTGTTTTGCAGTAAAAGGGACGAGGCCATACTTCGACGCAATCGCAAGAGCCCTACAGGGAGATAAGGAATTAAATATAGGTCTATCAGATATAACAGGAATGATAGATGGCTAATTATAGCTCTTGACGGTCAGGTAAGCCCTTCATTAAATCCTCTTTGTTCAGAATTCTCCTATGATCTAGCTTTCAATGCTCTAATGTAAGTCATCCCGAACAGAGCTATCAATGGCTTTCAGCCTTGATATTTTCAAAATAATTAGCAGACGCGTATCCTTAAGACATAATCCACGCATCTCTGATAATCGAATGGAATGAGAGATCTATTTTTAGAATGGTCAGAACTAATTCCACAGGTTATGGCCTACTTGGAATTTACATGTCTTTTACGTTATTTTAATTTGGAAAACACAAATATGGAAAGAATCATTTTCAATGTAAGAAATGTCCTGTTGAATATTTTGAAACTGAGTGGACTTGAAGCTGTTGCGGCCATAGGCAGCAACAGCTTCCCGTCAACTCAGCTTCAAAACCAATCAACATCTTACTAGTATGTATGTCTTGAAACATCAGAGCTAAAAGAGTTATAAAATAAATCCCAATTAAGGTATCTTCTTTCGACACTAGAACATATTATCGTAACTGAGATGCTGCTAAAGTTATCAATTATATTATTATTTAACCCAGTACACAGTTAGAAGTTTGGCAACTGGTGCTGTTCAATGAAGCGGTCTAACTCACGGACAACGTTCAGCAATAGCATGTATTTACGCTGAACTGGCGTCACGCGTTCCGCCCCTACCTCCTCCTCAATCTGTTCTTACGCACAGACAGTGGAAAAGGGTTTGAGTAATTACTCATTGCCTTGCGGAAATGGCAGTAGAATTAATTTACAAATAATCACGCAATCTTGATTAGGTGTGTGGATTACGCTACGGCCTACGTCTGTAGACGGACACATTTAAGATTCCGTGTTTCAAATGATTAGGACCGCACTAATCGCTCAAGTCGGCCATCAGACACGGGCCAATGTAGGTAATAGAGGATTCCAACTTATCCATCACTCGGATGACGTCATAATCAACTACGTGACCTGTAGGACGACGTCATAATCAATTACTCCATGAATGTCGTAGCTACGTTCGTCACGAACGCGTAATTGATGACGGACGAAGAGTTATTATACGAATTGTATGTCTTTACTATTTAATAAACATGAGGTTGACAATTTTAAAACTAATTTGACTGAGCGCTGTTGCTGTCATAGGCTGCAAAAGCACCAAGTCAAATCAGTTTCAAAGTATTCAGCAGCTTACCTGTATAGTTTTCTGGAAATTGAGATTCATAGAGTGCTGGGTTCGATTGATTCCAACACGGGCAAAGCGTGTGTGGAGCTTAGCGAGAGATGAGCGGAGCGTTGCTAAAACTCGATGCCTCCACTGAGTGGCACGGCCGTGCTTGGAGATAGGGCGTTGGGCCAACGCTGGGAAAGCAGTGGTCAATGGACCCTTCCGTGTTAGCTATGCCCCGCCCATCTGTAGCTAAGCTCCACCCACACATCGATCTGTTGGGATCTTCCGATCTATGAACTCTCTGACTATCAATTTCCAGAAAACTATACAGGTAAGCTATTGAATATTTTGGAAAAAATTTGATATGGCGATGTTGCTGCATATGGCAGCAGCAGCGTCCAGTCAAATTAGTTTCAAAATATTCAACAGTATGTTTATTAAATAGAAGGGACATACAATTCGTACAACGTGTCGGCCTATTAAAAGTTAAAGACGGGCCAAATATAATCGTTTATGACGTAATTAGTATAACGTTATCATACACGCCACTTAGCTGATTATGACGTCATACGACGTCAGATTAATAGATGGATACTCTGGAGAGTTCAATTTCTATTGGAATACATACATACAGTTGCTTGGCCCAACGTAGCACAGCACCTTGTAACCAATGTAGATTTGGTGACTCGGTCACGGTGTGTCATATGGTGTTGGGCCAAAGGTGGCAAAATAGTGGTACACCGCAAGTCGATTATATTTATTGGGACAAAGTAGGCTCAGCACCGCATGGTTGGTGTGCATTGGAAGGCACGTGCCAACTACTGTTAGTCATCGAAAGGCAGTGTTGGTAAGTGGTACTATTTTTGTGATCGATGATTGGTTTTATATACTAACCGATGATCAATTAATGATTGATCATAACAGGTTCTCATTTTTTATCCATTTTGGATGCAGTAATTATAACAAGTTTAAGGATAATTACCCCTTTTAAACCAAATCGCAGGTATGACTGATTCTTAATAATTTAAAAAATAATATGTTGCATATTTTGAAACTAATTTCACTGGAAGCTGTTGCTGCCTCAAATACGTTTCAAAATATGCAACATGTTATTGGGTTGCTTTGAAATTAACATATTTCAGTGCTGCAAGCATTAATGTCTTAGAGTATTGAGTACTACTATATAGTTGTAGCAATTAAATTTAAATTCTTTTCCAAAAGGTATTCGTTTTCTAGCTTGATCAGTTAAAATATATCAATAAAGTCAATTTATAAATAACCAAAATTGACTTCTGAAATCATGATCGATCGGTTGGTTGAAAATGCAAACCAATCAGTCATCGATGAAATCGATTAATCGGAACAACACTATCGAAAGGTGTGCCGAAGTTGGCAAAACTGTGCCAAAATAGCATTTGGGTTCTTGTAGTTGGGATAAGATAGGCCCAAAGTCTAATAACTATTATATATAAGAAACGGGTTGCGCATGCTAAGCCATTGTTTCACATGCATACGCGCATCTAAGTACCGAGACAACACGGCGATATAATTCATATGATGATTTGCCTTTTTATGGAGAAATCCAGTTTTAGCCATTCCCCGTCCATCTCTAGCTAAGCTCCACCCACGCTTTGACCAAGCTGGAATCAAGCAATCCATGCACTCGCTGAGTTTCTATTTCCAGAAAACTATACAGAGTAAACTGTTGAATATTTTGAAACAAAATTTACTCGATGCGGATGCTGCATATGGCAGCAACAACGGCCATTCAAATTAGTTTCTTATTAAATAGTTATGACATACACTTCGTACAGCAACAATGAATTAAGCGTTCGTGAGTGACGAACTTATCTACGTCATTCGTGACGTAATTGGTTATGAAGACAGCCTACACGCCACGTAGTTGATATAGACGCCATATGATTGACTGAGAAACTGGATTCATCAATTCACATACCTGGATTAATGGTACCATTGCCTCTCTGACGACGTCCCGGTTTTCCATGCTTTCATCCAGCCATGGTTGTATTATCGTAATGTATGGACGGTAAGCTGGTGAAATGTACACATAATCCGGTGACGTCATATTTAATTCATGCGCACGCAACATGAAGTTCACCTCTTCAAGGTCACGTCCGCAAATGAAAACAACTGAAAATAAAAATAATAATAATAATAATAATAATAATAATAATAGTAATAATAATAATAATAATAATAATAATAATAATAATAATAATAATAGCCTTAAAGTCGGCGACAACGATGAGCCCGAGCGAGCTGTCACCAGATCCGTCATCCCGGCAACGCCGCCGACGACAGTGGTGACGGGCGGCGGCGGCGGCGACGACCACAACGTCGGTGGCGACGACGGATGGCAAACACATCTTTCATCTCACAATGACAACAGCCGTAGCTACGACGAAACTGATGTTAACAAGGGCATTGGCGACGAGAAATATTATGACGACAAAGACGATAACTTAATCCACAGGACGATAGCAAATTATGAAAATAATACAGAAACTGACACTGCCAAGCAACCGCTGATAGCACCGCTTACATCACCACCACCACCACCATTGCCATCAGCATTAGACATTAGACAACCCACTGACTACCACTGATACCACATGCATATCCCAACTGATGAGGCCATTTCAGGCTAAACCTAGGCTAAACATTTATTGGATTCTGTATCATTTGGTTGAAAACTTGGAACAGTGGGGGTGCACGCTCGCGTCGGGTGCCTGAGGATGGAATTGTTTGAGTTCTAGACTTTTGGATGGTTAATTCGTGCACATAATGCAATAAAACGAGTTGGGTCTTAGCATGTGATGATTTCATTGATATAATTTTTTCGGTTGTGGAGTTAAATTAGAGGTCCGTGCCTCTGATTCGATTTCGCAGCTGAAGGGTTGTATTAATTTATACGGAGTGCCTCATCAATCATATGTTGGGATTTATTTCGTCCCCTTGCATCTAGGCACATAATTTGAGCCTCTGTGAGTGTACGATTTGGATGTTTGTGTTTTCGGGCATTTGGTGTGGATATGCCCCTTTAATGTCATATTTTCTTGTTATCTCCCATGTAGAATAGATGTCAGTGCTGCACGCCAGGATTAATGTATTACTTATTACTTCCCATGTCGAATAGATGTTAGTGCTGCACGCCAGGATTAATGTATTAACCGATTTCTCTCCAATGAACGGTTAAGGAGCCTTTCCAGCTTTAGTTATGCCCCGCCTATCTCTAGCTAAGCCGCAACCACACCTCGCTCATGTTGGGATCGATCGATCACTGAACTCCCTGATTATCAATTTCCAGAAGAATATACGTGTAAGCTATTGAATCTTTGAAACTATGGCAGCAACAGCGTCCAGTCAATTTAATTTCAAAATATTCGGCAGCAACTTTATTAAATAGTAAAGACATATAGTTCGCACAACAACTCTTGACCCGACACGAATCAAGCGCTCTTGACGTACTTATCTACATCATTTACGACGCCATGATTATGACGCCATCGTGTACGTCACGTGATAAATGGATAAACTGGAAAGGTACATAGCCGAGTGACACATGGCTTGCTTCATATCTACTTAGAGCTTACTCAAATTACTGTCTTAAATACAACGTTAAATTTATGACATAATGTAGTCCTGTCCAAGCCCATATAAATACGACATGCGTGGCCGCCACCACGTTGCTATATAATTATAATGTATTCAATGAACGAATATGGAACGTTATCAAACTGCAATTTGAGGAGACCATTCCCCGCTTGATTGTGCTATATGAGTATAGGAACTAATGAAACGCAAATATAATGTAATATGCCGCCAGTTGTCGCAGATATATATTGCCTTCATCCATGGACTTGGATACGATAGTTAGCAGTGGATATGGCGGTCTTCGCATATGACTATAACAATCGTAAATAATAACGATAATGTACAATTGTTACTCTGTCTAATATAAGATGTACTCTCTGTTTTCCACATATGTCATGTATGTATGTATGTATGTATGTATGTATGTATGTATGTATGTATGTATTTTTATTTTATTGACGCACTGGCAACGTGCGGCTTCAATTTCCATGTGCTAACTTAGCCGACAGTGCTGCACCCGTTAGTTTAATTTGTTGATCACCATCTCCCGGTCGGGGGATCGAACCGTCATCCTGCAACTCCGCATAGCATCAGCAACCAGGCATCTTTCCACTGGACCACAGCACCACGACTAAAAGTCAAGGATTGGCCGACCAGTTTTCACATGTCTGATATACTGACACACTGACGATTCATATGGGACTATCTGTGGATGCATCTGTCACAATCAATCCTAGGCTTTTACGCCTATTGTACTCTGACTCCAGCACGGCTCTGGCAGTATATGTATTTTTATTTTATTGACGCACTGGCAACGTGCGGCTTCAATTTCCATGTGCTAACTTAGCCGACAGTGCTGCACCCGTTAGTTTAATTTGTTGATCACCATCTCCCGGTCGGGGGATCGAACCGTCATCCTGCAACTCCGCATAGCATCAGCAACCAGGTATCCTTCCACTGGACCACCGCACCAAGACTAAAAGTCAAGGATTGGCCGACCAGTTTTCACATGGGTGTAATAAAATTCAGTTCAGTTCATTAATTTTAGCATATCAGTATAAGAATGGAAGCAAAATGTAAAACACCGTATGCACAGTAATCGGCGAGTAAGACATATTAGCCACCCCTTTATGCTATTCAGTAAACACAGTAATGTCGAGTACTCTAAGATGTTATGTTGAAATTGCAATATATAGGTCCTAAAAGATGCGACATTTGCATAGGCTTATCATTTTGCATAATTGACCTAATTAACATATTAATGTAAAATTATTAACTCACAAATATAGTCATTAGTAAACCTCCTCTAGACTTCCTTTCGGTGTCTAGCCCTATGGCGTCGACCCCAACGAATCTATCCAACATGACCCAGGCTGATACTACGCACCCAACGCCCTGAAACATGGCCGCCATGCATAATGCGATACACTGTAAGATTGCCATTGCTCAGCACCCGTTGATGATAGTGACTTCGCTGTGCTGCCTAGATTCATATTTTAGTCAGAGTGGGGTGGGTGGGGAATCACTCAAATATAACTGACCCTAAATAGTTTGGGTAGAGGCTGGAGAGTGATAAATATCATGTCTAGTGTCCTTGGGGAGTTTCACTAGGTATGTCTCCAGACTAGCTTTCTGTGTGTTATGGCGGCCATCTTAGAAAACGTATGTTTCTACGACGTCTGAGTGGCTCGTTATTGAGAAAAAATTAATTTCGCTGGCGGTCATTTTGAAATTCAAGATGACCGCAATGGCACGCAAAAGCTAGCCTGGAGACAGAGCTCATGAAACTCCCCAAGGACCCTAGACATGATATTTATCAATCTCCAAAATGTTTAGGGTGAGCTTTATGTTAGCCCTTTTGGAAATTTGCCCCTGACTATTTTCAACATCAATGGGTATATGGTTCGCAATTCAATAAGCACAGTTGAACCTTAGATGTGACAAGGGAGTCATATGATACTGAAATCGCCGCAAATTCTTCCAGCTTGTGATGATAATTGGAGACCGCAATCAGTTAGAATACACCATTGAATCTAGACTGTTATAGTATCGGGTGACTGGGGTAATTCTCTTTGGCGAGCATCTAGCACAATATTAATATATAGACACGCAACCGACTCACTCCAACTTCTTGTTGATTCAGTGTGTATTGTGCACAATTTCTTTCAATCAACTGGGCAGGATCGAGAGACGTCATACTTAATACACTATGAAGCCTTCGGGACTGAAGCCTTCGTCGACGTTGTCCTTGTGGTAGCTGATTGATTGGTTTGAATGGTGTATAGTGGGGGTCAATGTTAAACAGGTCACATTCAGACCGCGAACTTGATGCCCGGAAAAGGGCATTTTACATGCGCCTGAAGATCCCTCATCTGAAAAGATTTAAGGCAGTCAAACTCCGTCTCCCTCGAAACCGACTCCAGATACACCCTTACGCAGAAACAAGGAAGATGGGGAATTGGTAGAGAGACGCTTTTCTCACCATATCATTTGTGTGTTTCGCCCCTTTGCCGCTTAGCAAAACACGCCGCCTTCTATGTCAGAATTAATGAGTCCCAGATGAATAAAACTTGGAAATGATATATTGCTCAAACCAAAGGTACGCAACAGTGCAACAGAAAAATCCATGTTTATCTATGTTACGTCAACGGAGGATTCCAGTTTCTCAGTCACTAATATGACATCATAATCAACTACGGGACGTTTATGTTGACGTCACAATAAATACTTCATGAACGGTGTAGCTAAGTTCGTCACGAACGCTTAGTTGATGACGGACTAAGCGTTGTCGTACGAATTGTATGTCTACTATTTAATAAAAATGCTGTTGAACATGTTGAAACTAATTTGACTGGGCGCTGTTGTTGCAATAGGCAGCCACTGTACAGCGCCCAGTCAAAATAGCTTCAAAATACTCAACAGTTTACCTGTATAGTTTTCTGGATATTGATAGTCTGGGAGTTCGGGGATTGATTGAGACCAACGCAGGGCAAGTGTGGGTGGAGCTTAGCTAGAGATGGGCGGAGCCTAGCTAAAACGGTATTCGTCTTTTCTAAGTAAGCTTCCCCACTGTGTATGCGTGTTGGAACTGATTTGAAACTTTGAAATATGAAAATTTCAAGGTAACTGTATACATAAGCTATTGAGAAGTTTGAAACTAATTTTACTGTGGCCTGTTGTTCCATTTTTGCTATAAGTTGATCAAAAACATGTAAGTCAGACCTTTTCCAGACAGGCCATTGCCACTTTGTGATGAACCTCCTTATTTTGAGTGTATCTTCAGAAAACAAGTGCCATACCTGGGTATGACGTCAGGTACACATGTGACAAATATGATCACTCCATTGGTAACATTGTGTATGCTTGTTCAGTGCGCGCGCGTATATGTATGCGTGTGTGCGCGCGTGCATGCGTACGTGCATGCGTACGTGCGTGCAATCACTTACTTCTGGCTTTTTCTCGGATGATTGACAATGCATTGTCGATCACGTCTGGTGTCATATCACCGCTGTATTCTAACCACGAAATCACAGTGACGTTGTCCTCGGCTAGATAGTTGAATAAAGCACGCGATACGAAGCTGGACAGTCCAGAGTCTCGGGAAAACATGAATATCTTTTTCCAACCAAAGTGTAAGATCACTTCCCGGACAGCCTGACCCATTTTGTTGAATGGAGGGAGGAGGCGGATGAGGGTAGGGTAGAGTTCCCGATCTGCGAGCAAGTCAGATGCCGATCCCTGGGACAACATGGGGATGTTCCAGTAAGTGGCCAGGAAGCCAGCGTTAACTGTGCCTGAAATAGTAAAACAAATTGACCTTTCCATTGTACCCATCCCTCATATGACGTCATATGATTTTATAGTGAACAGCGTGACTCGATTTAGTCCCTCTTTAAAGTTTACTAGTCAGACACGTTGTAGTAATTGTATGTATTTACCATTTAATAAACATTATGTTGAACATTTTGAAACTAATTCAACTAATTCAAATTAGTTTCAAAATATTTAACACCTTACCAATATAGTTTGCTGGAAATTGATAGTCAGTGAGTTACCATCGATCGATACCAACACGAACGAGGCGTGGGTGGAGGTTAGCTTGAGATGGGTGGAGCATCGCTAAAACTGAAAAGGTCCATTAAAGCAAGTCTTAGAATCTGGGTCGAATCAGATAAATAAATGTTCAGCTGGAGAGAGAGAGAGAAGTAGGAAAACTCAAATGGAATCCCACCGAGTGCCCTTACACACTCACACAAGGTGTCCATTTCCCGCTGGTAGAAAATTGAACCACTAAATAAATGATCGCGGTTGATTACGACAACACTTGAACATATAAGTCCAAATAACATTCACCTATTGAACACTCGAGTACAAATACGATTTACAGCTTGATTAAACGAGTCCGCCTAACAAACACGATATGATATATCCGAGTCCAAATAACATTCACCACATTAACAACCGAGTCCCAATAACACTCACCTATGGAACATCCGCATACAAATAATGATCACAACTGAACCTCCGACTATGATCAACACTCAACACTCGAACAGAGGTGTATAAATAACACTCAACATGTGGACACGAGCGTTCAATAGCATGCACCAATTGAACACATGCGTCTAATATCATTCGAATCTTGAACGCCCAAGTCCAAGTGCCAGTCACCACGTGAATACCCGAGTCTTAATAACACTCACCACTTGAACAACCGAGTGCAAATAACACTCACCACTTGAACACCCGAGTCCAATGAATCCGTCCACCTGATACTGTTCATGCATCTGTACAAAGGTTCCCATCGTGTATGTTACGTTGCCACAGCCATCCTCACTCACGATAATCCTGAAACAAAATTAACACATTTACAGTATATATCATAGCTAAGTTAACGTGCGCCCAAAACAAAATCAGAAACATGTTAGTTAGTATAATTTTGAACACGAGTTAGGCAACCCGCTGAATATTCTTAACATAATTGGATTGGAAGACATTGCTGCGTCAAGTAGCAATGACTTCCAATACAATTATGTTCAAAGTATTCAACAGTACACTTTATTATCTCCGCGAAAACGATGTTCGAGGGCATATAGCAATGTGTTCGTTCGTTCGTTAGCCCGTTCATTCGTTCGTTCATTCATCCACTCGTTCGTACGTTCCCAAGAACGTTCGGACGTTCGTACTGATTGGTTTCCGGAGATAACTTGCGTTTGTCTGCACCGCTTTGAACCAGCTTTGACATATGTTTAGCAATATGAATATAGAGGCCAATTTCGAATTCTGTCACTGTGTGTCAAGTTATTTGCCCATGGATCTATGAAAATTATCAGTTTTCCTACAATAACTTGTGTTTGCCTGTTTGAACCGGCTTCGGCATACCTTTTAGAAATAGGAATATAGAATCGAATATAATTATATTAAATACTATATTACTCCCTACTAATCAGGTTTTCTCCCTTCACACTCGACAGTAATCCAACTGCTAGACATATATATATATATATATATATATATATATATATATATATATATATATATATATATATATATATATATATATATATATATATATATATATATATATATATATATATATATATATATATATTGCCATTGCACAGGCATTTGTTTGATCAAAAAGAAGTTTCGCCCGAGTGTGGCATCGTGGCCTCCTCCAGAAATTAAGACAACTTGGCAAATCTGGGAATCGTCTTGATTGGTTTAAAACTGTCTTTACTTGAGAACCCAAAGTGTAGTCTTAAACGGTGTTGACTCCTCTGCTTCCCTTACATGCTGGGCGTACTGCAGGGCTCGGTCCTTAGACCGCCTATTGTTTCTTATCTTTATTTATGACTTCCTCATTAATATCTTAAACAGCCTGAGATTATTTGCAGATGACATAATCTGATAATCATGAGGCACACATTTCAGTTGTCGATAATGACCTCTATGTGATATCCTAATGGGCAAACACATGACTTGCTGAATGTAATGCCTCTGAACCAGCTTCCCTATTTATCTCCTTACGCCATGATCCAACTGGATTTTGAATATCCTTTAAAGACTCTGAAGTTCATCCATAATTCGCTCGCAAGCACCTTGGCATTACCTTTAACATCAAAGTCCAAGAGTTCATGTGGAATCGTTGATAGCAAAGGCCCAGCACACCTCTCGTTACTTACGGATCTCAAATATATTCTTGACAGAGACTGTCTTGAAATAATGTATACGAGCTTTGTCAGACCACTATTAGAATGTGCGACCCCGTTGGGATACTCTTCCAAAACACACTGTTATAAGACTAGAAAACGACATTACGGATAATTGGTGGAGTCACATCCAGTGCCAGTACAGAAGACATGTATATTGAAACAGGTATGTGCACACTTCCGCACAGACGTAAGATGCAGGGACTTGTAATGTTCTACAAAATAATACGTGGCATGACATGTGAGGCGCTGTCTAATCATCCATTTCCACTTTCCCAAAGGACACATCCATATTATATCCGCCAACCCAACACTAACGCCCCACCTATTGGCGGTAGATCGAGCTAGTTGTGTTTTTTTCATGAGAGAAATATCTGTCTTACTTACAATTTATCGTAATATTTAAGAGCTAATTTTAAGAAGACGCTTTCATAAAGTATCAGTTGTTATAAAGACAGTAGCCTGATAATGTGTTTGATGTCTTAAATTACTTAAATCTGGCAAGATAGTGTGAACTGAACAAGATTACTACATTTTCCTGAGTAATATTA
>CM067363.1:16363538-16393538 GCA_034401795.1 Chaetoderma sp. LZ-2023a | reverse complement strand
CTCCTGCTTCCTTCAGATCAGTACATACCATACTTAGCAGCTGTGTACACCCTCGATGTGTTTTGCATACGTTGGCTGCGAGAATAACAAACTCCACGGTCGTATGCGCAGCCGTGTCTAGTGGTATTCGCAGACCAGGACAAAACATAAATAATCGTTGCTGGAGTCTTTTCCTTCACTGTCGGTGGGACCGCATTGCACATGATGGATATCAAGCCATTTCAGATTATGTTGTCCGACCAGCGACGTCATAGTGTCTTCGTTGTGACTGCTAGTTCAAGTTCCTTTTATTTATTACAGGTTATACACTAGTGGAGGGGAGAAAGATGACACCTTCACGGCAGACTCCTCCATAAGTACCCACTTTGTTGGGAAACTAAGTCATCAAGGATTGCGGGCTGACATGCGCATACAGAGGCAACTCTGATTACGTCTACCCTTCTTCAAACAAGAAACTGTGTTCGACATCTTCAGACGACGCAATCTTCCCGGGAGCTTACCATAGCTACGTGGAATGTACGTGGTCTGAGTGCAACATCAAAGAGCCAAACCTCAGTTTCAGACTGTGAACACTATAACATCGATATTGCATGCATTATAGAGACTAAAGCAGCTAAACACTCAGAGCAGCAACTACAGACATGCCATAAGCTAGTGCTCATGGAGCAAAAAGAGGCCACATACTGGGGCTTAGGCTTCGTAATCGGAGCAAGGGTCTTGGATCACGTCATTAGTTTTGGATACGTCAGTGATCGCGTTGCATTCATCCACCTGGCTATACCTACGCGAAAACACACCAGCACTAAGTGTCGAATTGTCAACGCATACGGCCCAAATACCGAAAAAGCCAAAGAGAATCCAGCAATATTAGATGCCTTCTATGTAGAACTGAGTTCCGCTATTACAATCCCAGCTAGATGGCAACTGTTCGCGTGTGGAGATTCCAACTCCAGCTGGGTAAACTCGGAATTGCGGACAAAAGTTCAGGACTTGGCTTATGCGTGGGATCATATGGAGAGTGCACACGCAACAGCAATGGAGATGCACTGGTGGCATTGCTTAGTTCCAATGGCCTATTTGCCACAAATACGGCTTTCAAATACCCATGCCATCACCGGACAACATGGACTGAACACATTACTGATCGCAAAGTCCCAAAAGGTTCTAAGGCTACAACAGCTGTATTCAACCAAATAGACGTCATACTATGCAAGACAGAAGCAAACCCCTTACTCCGGAATGCTCGTTCGTATGGAGGCACAGACCTAAATTCTGACATAAGCTAGTCATTACATGCTTTCCGATGAACGATCTCTACCTAATATATAACATCGATGTCAGCTCCG
The DNA here is from genome assembly GCA_034401795.1 of Chaetoderma sp. LZ-2023a. NCBI lineage: Eukaryota > Metazoa > Mollusca > Caudofoveata > Chaetodermatida > Chaetodermatidae > Chaetoderma > Chaetoderma sp. LZ-2023a. Next base: position 16,392,192 of record CM067363.1, on the reverse strand, counting down.
ATCCAAACGAAGTCCTAACCAAAATACTGACATCTATGGAATCATCCGCTACCAGCACCATAGGTGTTCTAAAAAACAACTAAACTCGGTATACTGACGACCCTCTAGTAGTAAAACTGTCAGCAGAGCAGAAAGCATTACGGCTGCGCATCTATCAATGTCGGCAAATTGAAGACCACACCAAACTACGCCGGGATCGCCATATTATTATGTGGCACATTAGAGAATGCTTAAAAGATCTTGCTATTGAACAGGCAAACATCCTAGCAAATGAAATCACTGCCACGGATGACTGTCACCAAATGTTTAGGTCAGCCCAAGCCCTGAGAGTTACTGGCTACACACCGCCACTCACTGTACAGAACTTTGAAGGACGCTTTATTAGGACTGACAAGGGAAAAGCTGAGACGATCCGAGAATGGTTCAAGGAACAGTTCACTGACAACGATGATGAGCCATGCACCCATTCTCAGGAGACGCCAGGCCATTACTAAGACCAATTAAAACAGCAGAAGTTAAGAAGGCACTTAAAGCCCTGAAAAATGGACGTGCATCTGGACCTGATGGCATGAGCAAGGAACTATTCACATATGCAAGTGACATTATCTCAAAACCGATCACGCGCCTAATCAATTCAGCTTTTATGCACCACCTTCCCACCGACGCTGTAGGCCAAGGCACTGTTATCGCGCCACCCAAGCCCATGAAGCCACATGGGCCCCAGCCAATCTGCGGCCCATTATTCTCCTCAAAAGCATACTGAAAATCCTATCCAATGTTACTCTATGCCGCATCCGAGACAGGATCTATTACTTCACTGGATCATGTCAAAGTGGTTTCAAACGTGGACGCAGCTGCACAGACGTTGTATTGGCTCAACGCATGCTCGTGTCGGTAGTCCTGCCCAAACACTGGGACTTCCACAAACTGGTTATTGACAAACCACGAGGCTTCGACACAATTACACGCTCACAGATCCCAGATGTACTATGCCAGGCCAGTTGCAATGAAGATGAGCTATGACGAGTGAGACTACTGCTTGCAGACACCAAGCTGAGAGTACGAGTCAAGTCAGTGAAGTCTGTAGAGTCTGAGACTCCAATCGGCTCCCCACAGGGCGATGGCCTATCTCTGGTGCTTTTCACCTGCTACTTTTCTGCTGCATTGAAATCTGTGCCGGAAAGTTCCACAAGACCAACCCCACACCCACCCACCCCACCCCCAGTGCCAATACTGGGCATGCCGGTAGAGGTAGAATATGCCGACGATGTGGACTTCATAGACGAAGAAAAGAAACCCTTTGGCGAACTTCTCCCAATAGCTGGATGCAAACTAAAAATTGAGAATCGCTTTATGAATGAATCCAAAACAGAGTTCACCCACATATACCATGAAACTATAGAAAATTACAACCCACTTCCTGGCGGCGAACCATGGAGGAAAAGTGCAATCCTGGGCTCACTGCTTTGCAGCACTGCTGACATTTCTGCATGCCGCGTCATGGGGAACATAGCTTTCCAGTCCTACTGGAAGCTATGGATTCGTAGATCAAATATGCCATTGATAAAGAGGCTAGGTTTAATCAATGCAACCTGTGTATCCTTGATGATGTATAACTGTAACAGCTGAGCAGCTTCAAAGGCAGCTCTAGACACACTCCATGTCTGCCACCGCAAACACCTACGCACTATCACTGGACACCGATGGCCAGAGAGCATAATTTCCAACGATGCACTATACAACATGTGTAATACGTCGCCGCTGTCTGTAAAGGTCGCCCAGCAAAGATGGTTCATGTTTGACCATATGCTAAGGATGCCAGAAGAGACACCAGCACAGAGAGCCTTGGAATTCTCCCTACTGGGAGCCAGGAAATACAAAGCCAGGAGAGGATGTCATTGCATAAATCTGCTAAGCGTGCTACGAGGTGACCTCAAGAAAGCAGGACTCGGTACACTCAAGTCAAGAATGGACCTGAGGAAACTAAGGATTTCGGCTGAGGGCAAGACACAGTTGGCAAAAGCGAAGAAGGACTGATTGCAGCTGTAGGATGTTTCTACTACTAACGCCGCAGAATACAGTAATCATACATATGCAATAGTATATCGAGGTAAGTCTATTTACATCTCGTTGTAGCGGTGGAGCAAAAACTTTATTAAATTAACATTATGTAAATAAATCGTGACTAGATAAGTAGCTGAATGTATTTTAACAGAGTCAGACAACACTATATTCTTACACATTGATAGATCAATGGGCTTTCATGTTAAACGTGAATGCACACGTTATCAAGGTTTTGTTACCCGTTCATTTTCATTGATAATCGTATATACTCACTTGTATTTGGATAATAGCCATGTTTTGTGTAACATTGTTGTTTACGACATGTTAATTTGGAATGTATTTTTGCCTTTCGATGTAAACATGTTCGCAATAAAATAGTGATTCTCATTTTCAAGAGCATATCTCTCGCATAATCTCTCATCCGTATTTATTCTTCTCCGTGTTTGCGTGTCCGCGGGTAATTGGTGATTTAAAGCTCGAATGTGGCATCGTGTAATGGCTTCCTTATATAATAGTTTTTTTAATGCGTGCCGATTATAATAGTGTTCTTTATCTATTACGGGATAACTAACTTCATCTCATGATATCGATTCAGATGATCTAATAGGCCTTTCATAAACTATGCACGGAATCTTAAGCTTTTTAACATCCCGGCAAAGAAAGATATTCAGGCATCAGTAACTACATGTTGGTACAGTTCTACAGCGTATGATGGCTGTCATGATTTACGTGTCAACCAATCTGAAGAAACCTAGTGTGCTTGCCTCGGTATAGGTGCTAAAGTCAAAGGGGTGTCACTGAGAGCTCGACAATGTGGCATAAAAGCAACCATACAGGTAAGCTGTTGAATATTTTGAAACTAATTTGACTGGAAGTTGTTACTGCCCTAGGCATTTCAGTTTCAAAATATTCAACAAGATGATTATTACCTAATAAAAAATATAATGCGTTGGCACTTACGTGACATCACACGCTATAGCTAGAGGGGACAGAACGGTGGAAATCGCTGTTCACCATTTACTTGCTATAACAACGTAGATAATTGTGATACAGATTTATGAAATGTGATGAGATATGAATGATATGGAACCCATTAACTCATAATCTACCAATTAAATTCAACATTTGAGATGAGATTAACATCCATTTAATAAAATGTTAACCTACTTGATGTATGTATTTAACCTATCCAGTTGTTTTCGAATTGAGGCTTTCATTTTCTGCTTCATTAAATGGATTTGTTGATATTGTTCGCATCTAAATATGTATATTTCCTGTGGATATTAAGATATTGTGTATGGGTTCCACGCATGCAATCGTATAGCTAGGTTGTCTTGTGTAGTCGAAAGCAATGGAGTAGAGTATTGATGATACTTTTCTATATTCTGGATTCATAATCGCAATCCAGAGCCTAATCATATTGCACTTGAGTACAATGTCTTTGGGGTAGTTACCAGTCTTGCCATAAAATGTCACATTTGGAGTACGCCTTTTCATTTCTAACACAGTTTTGTAGAAGGTTATTTGATAGTTTTCTAATAATGTTGTGCTCTCAAAGCCCCATACCACAGATGCATAGAACGGTACTGGGGTGACCTTTATATTAAAATGTTTACATTTTCATATCTCTTTTTTTATTATTAATGCCTACATTGCTTTTCTGCCTTTATTAAAAACACGCTTGTATTTAAAGATTGTTCCTAGTCATAACTCAAATGTATTCTCAAAGTCGTAACCTCTCATATAAAATCCTAGTTGCCTGTGTTGTCGTTGTTTGAAGGATAACTAATTTCATCTCTTGATAGCTATTATGGTGATCTAATAGGCCACTCCTAAACTATGCACGCAATTTTAATCCTTTTATCATCCCATCGGAGAAGGATATTCAGGTTTTAGTAGATAAATTTTGGTAGATTTCTACAGCTTATGCTGGCTGTCATGATTCACTTTTCAACCAATCAGAAAAAGCTTAGCGTGTCTGCCTCGGTATATGCACTCAGTCGTAAAGGCGCCAACTACAGCTTTACAATGTGGTATAAAAGTAACCCTACAGCTAAGCTGTTAAATATTTTGAAAGTAATTAGTTTCAAAATATTCAACGACATGAGTGGTACATAATAAAGAATCTAATGCATCGGCACTTACATGACATCGCACAGTATCCCTTGAGGAGACAACATGGTGGCGATCGCTGTTCAACATTTGCGCGATATTACAAAGCAGATAATTCTGATACGGATAAGGAAATGTGACAGGATATGAATGAAATGGAATTCATAAACCACAATCTATCGGTGCTGTATAACCTTTGAGATGGGATTAGCGTCCCTTTAAAGAATACCATTGTTACTGTATCCGGATAATTTACCTTCAGTTGTCTGTGTAAGCAGTAGTCATAGAAACCATCTAACTGCCATAATAACCATGCCATGTGCATAGAGCCGGATTTAGTTCTTCTTGTTCCAATGATTAAAAGACAGTCAACATTATTTAAATTGCAAGAATTACAAGATATAGATGCAAAAGTGGGTTTCTAAGTCAATGGACATTTCCATGTTAGCTATGGACCGCCCATCTATAGCTAAGCTCCACCCCCACCTCGCTCGTGTTGGGATCGATCGATCGCTGGACTATCAATTTCCAGAAAACTATACAAGTAATTAAGTCTCTATTATTTAATAAACATGCTGTTGAATATTTTGAAACTATTTTGACTGGGTGCTGTTGTTGCCTATAGCAGCAACAGCGCCCAGGCAAATTAGTTTCAAAATATTCTACAGCATGTTTATTAAATAATGGAGACATACAATTCGTACACGGTGTCGGACTATTAAGAGTTAAAGATGGGCCTAATAGAATCATTCATGACGTAATGATTATGACGTCATCCTGCACACCGCTTAGTTGAGTATGACGTCATATGACGTCAGATGATGATGGATACTCTGGAAAGGTCAATTAAGAAATAGCGAATAAGAAAGGCCAAACCTTTTCTCCTCGTCATATACCAAATTTGCACCAAAATTATCTGATTCTAATTAGTTATGAAACACGAATGATCTCATTGATTGATACATATTTTAATTTTGTAAAATTTTCAAAAGAATAATCATCTTATCGTCTGCAAATTGATATTTTTCATGAGAAAAATTTAAATTTTCTTTTATAAATTTGAGAGTAAATGGACTAAGACAGGCAGTCTTATCGCTTTAGCCTTAGATTTTGTTCAAGACAATTTCGATTTTCTCATAGAGAATGTGTATTTGTAGACCAACAGAAAACTACCTTTGAAAGTTTTCCACTCGGAGAAATGGCTCTGTTATCGAGCCAGTCATTCCAGTGGTAAATTTAAAAAAAATAGTCTTCTTGGTCTGCAAATGAACATTTCTCAAGATCACTGAAGAAGCCATTTTTGGCTGATATGATTGTTAACGGTTAATGAAACAAATTCCATTTACTATGTTGAATCTGTTACATACCGGTTTATTATACGCACAATAATCCGCCTATGTTTTTCTAAATACACACGAGTTGAATGAACCCGAAGGGATAAACTCAATACGCGCATTTCCGGATTCAGCAATCATCATTGATTAGATATTGTAGCCATTGTTTTATCGCGAAGTGCAATCCGCCTCAGGAGCTTGACAAGTGTTCGGAAATTAATTGCAGTCGCGTTTTGTTAATCAGCTTCTTCTGTCTTAGCCCAGACGCGATACAGGTCAAATATATTAACAAGTTTCTATAGAACAAATAAAACGTACTGTTGAATATGTTGAGAATTAGTAGATTGGATGACGTCGCCGCCATTTAGTGGAGTATTTCGAAACCAATTTGACTGGGATGAGTTGCTGCCTATGGCCTATGGACTGACTATGGCAGCAGCAGGTTCCCGTCGCATTAGATTCAAAGTATCCAACATCGTTCGTGTATAAGGCTAGTTTTCTTGAAATTGAGATACTGTAATTTCAAGATGCAATTCCCAAACAAATACGTGGACCCTGAATTACGTCACCACTTAACAGGCATAATTATATGTGTTAATAATATTGCCCTCATCCGGTGTGAATGGATTCCCGGAACGAGGATTTCAGATCTTTGTCTAGAGAACAACCCAGAAATAAGCTAACATAGGGCCATATTTCCAAAATAAAATAACACGTACTGTTGGATATTTTACGCATAATGGCCCTTTCCATTTTTAGCTATGCCCCGCCCATCACTAGCTAAGCTCCACCCACACCTCGCCGTATTGGGATTGGTCGATCCCCAAATTACCTAGGTATCAATTTCGTGAAAACTATACAGGGAAGCTGTTGAATATTTTGTAACTAATTTGACTGGGTGCTGTTGCTTCCTATGGCAGCACCAGCGCCCAGCCAAATTAGTTTCAAAATATTCAACAGAATTTTTATTAAATAGTAAAAGCAAACAATTTGTACAACAACCCATAGACCGTCTTCAAATATGCGTTCGTGACATACTTATCGACGTCATTCATTATGATGGCATTGTACACACCACGCAGTTCATTATGACGTCATATGATGGGTGGGTACTCTGGAAAGGTGAATTGGATTGGAAGCAAAAATATTCAACAGGGCATTTCTTAAATCGCGTTCAAAATGGACCTTTCCATTTTTACCCATGCCCGCCAGTCTCTAGCTAAGCTCCACCCACACCTCGATCGTGGTGGGATCGCTCGATCTCTGAACTCCATGACTATCAAATTCCAGAAAACTATACCGGTAAGCTGTTGAATATTTTGAGACTAATTTTACTGGGTGCCGTTGCTGTATATGCCAAGAGCATGTTTATTAAATAGTAGATACAATTTGTACTACGTGTTCGACCATTACGAGTTAAACACGGGCCGCATACAATCATTTATGACGTCATCCTACACGCGTTATCTGATTATGACGTCATATGACGTCATTACTCTGGAAAGTTCCATTGTACTATCTAACTAACTAACTAACTAACTAACTTGTTTTTGTTTTTGTTTTTTTGTTTTGGAAAACACAATAACCTATTTATGAGCTGTACTCTATGTCATGTTATGTTAAGGTAGTGCACAATTACGGCCCAACCACACCCACCCACCCCCAGAGAAAAACACAGGGGCCATATATGATATATCGATCAATTTCTAGCTAATCCTCGACCATTTCAAACTAACCTCCGCCTCTTTATGCTTGTTAGAATCAATTTGAAAATTTGAAACCTGAATTCCCAGAATCTAAATCTCAAAGTAACTATACATACAGGTAAGGTGTTTAATGTTTTGAAACTAATTGGACTGGGGACTGTTGCTGCATAAGGTAGAAACAACGTTCTGTCAAATTAATTCCAAAAATATACAAAAGAATGTATAGTAAATTGTAAACTCATCGAAGATATGCAGCTCATGCAGTTTCATGACGGAGCTTTCGCATTTTGTGACTGAAATGCGTCATTTTCAATGCGTCGTCAACTGGCAGGTAATCTATATGATTATGACATCAGATGCTTGAATAACAGATCGGGTCCCTCCATTCAAATTCAAAATCAAAGTTGCTTATTTTGCGGCGTAATAGTATATGTACACAGTCGGATGTCTCACCTACAGTAGTAACATGCAGCGTAGTACATGCAGCGTAGTATAATAGACAACAACCTGGGCTTTTTATATTCAAAGGTACGTCAAATGTCAATGATTGCGCTGCAGAAACTGCGGGCTCTGCACTTTCCCAAGAATTCACCTTTACAGAGTACTCACCCATCACATGGCGTCATAATGAACTGCGTGATGTGTAGAATGACATCATAATGAATGACGTCTTGAATGACGTCGATAAGTACCTCACGAACGCATATTTGAAGACGGTCTATGCGTTGTTGTACAAATTGTTTGCTTTTACTATTTAATAAATATTATGTTGAATATTTTGAAACTAATTTGACTGGGCGCTGTTGCTGCCATAGGCAGCAACAGCACGCAGTCAAATTAGTTACAAAATATTCAACAGCTTCCCTGTATAGTTTTCAGGAAATTGATAGCTAGGGCATTCGGGGATCGATCAATCCCAACACGGCGAGGTGTGGGTGGAGCTTAGCTAGTGATGGGCGAGGCATAGCTAAAAATGGAAAGGTCCATTACCAGCCTGTAATGGTCGTTAAAGAAGATTCTGATATCTTCATCCGGCTGAGCCCTAGCTTGAAAGCATATTATATGACTGATATATGAGAACAGCGCTATTAGTCCTTCAGCGCTATTTTGTATGAAGCTAAGGACCTCTTGTGTCGACGTAACACCGTAATAGTCAAGCCGACCAAAACAGCCTCTACAGTGGTCTTGAGCAATGTCCATTCGCGGGGCGAGAGGATGCTATTTTTGAAAATCTGGGGATATCTCAGAAAGTACTTAACGTAACGTGTAACGATCCGAAAAATATCCAAATACCCAGAAAAAAATCCCGAAAATAGGTTTACTAGAATTACTGACCAGTCTGCGTATATATTGCCATACATATGCCTATAGCCTGTAAAATGCATGATACTGGGCCGGTACTGGGCCAAAACCTGAGCGCATTGGGCTGGCATTGTTCCAGTACCGGCCCAGTAACCTGCATTACCACGGAACCCGAACCGCTAAGCTGTATTTAATAGAGGGGTCCCTACGGTATCAGATATTGGCAAAGAAACTATACAATATGGCAGACACATATATTTCTTCACTTTTATTTTCTCCAAATAATTCTGAAAAAGCAACCTAATGGTCTCTTATGCCGCCAATCAACGCGTGCATGTGCGGCGATGTGTGCGGTCTCATGTCGACGCGTACGTGCTGGTCTATTGCGCGGGGTCCGCCGGACAGGGACCTCTATGTATTTAAATGACTGGTTAGTTACTAGGCTGGCAATGTTACTGCTGCTGATACTGCTACTGCTACATCAGTGACAACAGTAGTAGTAGTAGTAGTAGTAGTAGTAGTAGTAGTAGTAGTAGTAGTAGTGGTAGTGGTAGTGGTAGTGGTAGTAGTAGTAGTAGTAGTAGTAGTAGTAGTAGTAGTAGTAGTAGTAGTAGTAGTAGTAGTAGTAGTAGTAGTAGTAGTAAGAAGTAGCAGGGGAAACCGCAGTATGAGTAGCGGACATCAGCTTTAGTAGCAGTAACAACAGCAACAGCAACAGCAACAGCAACTACAACAGCAACAGCAACAGCAACAGCAACAGCAGCAACAACACCAACAGCAATAGGAACAACAACAGCAACAACAACAACAACAACGACGACGACGACAACAACAACAAAAATAACAACGAAGACGACGACGACAACAATAACAACAACAACAACAACAACAACAACAACAACAACAACAACTGAAGCAGTATCAGTAGGGCTAGCAGCACCAGTCGCGGCAACATAAGTATTACCAGTGGCTTCTATGTATCACTGTCTTCTTCTTTTCGTTCGCTGATCATACCGCCAGTCCTGTAAGTGACTATCGACATGACCATAAGCGTTAAGTGCGTGGATCCATGGTTTATTATAATGCGCCGTGTGGCCTGGAACCTCCGTCTTCAGCACTCGAGGTTTCTGTCAGGGTTACCTCACCCTTACCTCCTTTAGTCGCCTCTTACGACACACGTATCACTGTCATCCTTATCATCATTGCTGTATTGCCATTGTCGTAGTCACAATCTAGGGCTAAACATCTTCGTTGTTTTCCTCATATTTCCAGCCCGCTACATACACATGCCAAATATGTCTACGCGAGAATGGATATGATTAAAATAGACCATGAGACGGCGAGGAAGCACGCTCGATGTCGCCAACATAATCGCAATAATACAATAATTAAATACATGACGGCAACGTTGAAGACACACCTGCCACAAATCCAGACAGGTCTAACGAGGCGTGTTCCGTTTCAATGTCAAGACCATTTCTTTCAAAGCAGATTTACGGTAATATTAAACGTAAATAACAGTTATTTTAACTGTCTATCTCTGTCGGTATAAAGCGATTTTGTAATTTTAGCACCGCAGCGTAGATATAATTAGGTTCTCCGCGTCATCTTGCCCTTATTGAGACAGATAGTGAAGGCTACTTGGGTATTAACACTTTCCGGACGACGTCGGGAAGAACCCACCTTTGCAGGGATCTTGAGGAATATCCATTTGCAGGTCAAGAGAAGGTTATTTGTGAAAATGTGCCACTGGAATGACTGGCTCATAACAGAACCAGTCACTCCAGTGGTACATTTTCAAATGTTGTCTTCTGTTTGCCTGCTAATCTACATTCAATAAAATGTTTTGAAATATGATGACCGAATTCTGACATTAGCTGAAGGGTTAAACTGTCTGAAGATATTTCTTACTAACCCAACACTATAGGCCTACTAAGTCGATTGTCTATAGATACAATACTGTCTTCCGGTTATCGCATGGTTGAATGATATAATAACTTATCTATAATGACGGTGATACAGTTTTCCAGAGTCGACAGGAAATTGTGGCACTTAGTTTCCTCCGAAAGATGTGGCGAATTCTCTTTATTCCAGACCCGTAAACCCCCTGTCTATAGCGGTCACTGTATGTGCTATAAAACTGACAATTTTCCTTTTACAACTCAAGAAAGCTGAGAACGTATCTACATTGCTGTTGAGAAATGTCCATTTGCAGCACAGGAGAAAGCTTTGGTCTGCAAATGTGAATTTTCAATGGAAAATTTAAATTTTCTTGAGAAAATGTGTGGGGGTATGGGTTAAAGAATAGAGTAGGTGAAATATGACGCATAAAATCAAGCTACGCTGTTAGTCAGTTCAACGGTGGAAAAAGGCTAAGCGGGTGACGTAGATATGTCGTAGATATGTCTCGCGCATTTGTCGCTAAGCCGCGCCCAATCTTCTGCGAGTGTTCGAATCAATTTAAACCTTTGAAACCGTAATTCACCGATTCTAAATATCACGGTAACTATAGAGGCGGCAACAGATCCCAATCATCAATCTAATAAACATTCTGCCTACTAGTTTGCCTCTAATTTGTCTGAGTCAAATTATTGTCAAACTATTAAACATAATGTTTATTAAATTGTAAATAGACCAACAAACATACCATTGAGCTTTCCAGTTTTAGCCATGCCCCACCCATCTCTGTCTAAGCTAAGCTCCGTCCACACCTCGCTCGTGCTGGGATCGATCGATCTCTGAACTTACTGACCATAAATTTCCAGAAAACTATGCATGTAAGCTGCTATGGCAACAACAGCGTCCAGTCAAATTAGTTTCAAAATATTCAACAGCATGTTTCTTAAATAGCAAAAACATACATACAATTCGTACAACGTGTCGGACTATTAAGCGTTAAAGACGGGCTTAATCGAATCAGTCATGACGTCAGTATTATGACGTCAATATACACGTCACGTAGTTGATAATGACGTCATATGCGTGAGTGAGGAGATGGATTCATGAATGTGTACACCTTCGTAGCCGACTTTTCGACTTTTGTGACGGTAGTACTTTATTTTGATTATGATATCAGCTAGATAGAGACGTAAGTGATTATGACATCACATCCTCAAGTGACAGATCAGGCACCCGCTCCCACCACCACAAGCCCCACTGTAGAGCAATGTTATAAATACATGATGAAATGAATTAGCCTGTTAAAATCTAACGTCTATTTTAGCACACATGCTGCAACTTGCAAGCATTCTGAAACAGCTCCCATCAGAAAGTTTTGTTGGTATACAGACCAGGCAAGATCTCAATCAAAGACTTCCCACACCAAAACATTGTTTATCTTCGTAGCTGCCCACCGGCATTAATCGGCGAAGAGAAGCATGGGTGTGGTATGATGACTGGGTGGCTAGGGATAATGTGTGTTTTGCCCAAAGCTGGTATTCGCTTGATATCAGATGGAGAACGCACACACGCTCTTGAACATGAACCCGTCCGGCTTGTAGAAACATGGTTCTCACACAAAAAATGGACTGACATTGGACAACATCCCTAATTCAACTTTCCAGAGTATCCATCCATCATCTGACCTCGTATGACGGCATAATCAGCTCAGTGCGCGCATGATGACGTCACAATCAGTACGTCACAAAGGATTCCATATAGACCGTCATCAAATCTCAAATAGTCCGACACGTTGTATGAATTGTATATCTTTATAATTCTTTGCTATTTAATAAACATGCTGTTGAATATTTTGAAACTAATTTGACTGGGCGCTGTTGCTGCCTGTGTAGTTCTTTTGGACATTGATAGTAAGGGTGTTCATAGATCGATCGATCCCAACACGAGCGAGCTGTGGGTGGAACTTAGCTAGAGATGGGCGGGACATAGCTAAAACCGGACAGGTCCATTGTGTTAAAGACCGACAACTCTAGTGTTCGCTCGTTGAAGATTTGTGTACCACCAGAAACATCAATAGGTTAACAACAAGGTGATGGTTTATCACCTGTGCTCTTCCATCGCTACCTCGTCGCAGCACCTTCATCTGTTCGAGAACCAGGGCCGAACATACCGCAGCGCAACACGTTCATTTGCTCAGGTCTCCTAAAATTTCCAGCGCCCCCTCCGCCCCCACAGTAACATACAAAATGTTTTGGTCTTAATTTCTGGGCCCTTGCGTAACGTCAAGCTCTAACGCGTAGATGCCACACCTATAAGACTAATGTGGCCAATTGTCACAACCCTCCAACCCCAGGGCCCTTCAGTGACATTATGTTTGAAACGAGACTCTAGCTTTCCCGTGAGCATACTAGCAGTTCCGAGGGCGCCAGGTAAATATTTCAGAAACTTAGCACAGCAGCTCGCGAGTCCTAAGATCGAAAACCAAACATTCCAATTTCAATGATAGGTATACCACTAGAGATGCAGATTGCAGATCATGGTGCCTTTATCGACAAGGAATGAGGTCCTCTTGATGCTCTACATCCAATAGCTGCAGAACAGTTCAAGGCTGCACACCTCTTCACGAATCAAGCCAACAACGAGGTTACAACACACATTTACGATTACGCACCACCATACCACCCCACATCCATCCATAGGGGCACTAAGAAGTGAGGGAAGAGCAGGATCTTGGCTTCCCTTCTCCACAGCAGCTGCTCGATGGACATTGGAACTCGCTGTGTAACATGGCATATCGACTTCCAGTCTTTTGAAAGTTGTGGATTCGTGACTCTAAAATCCACATTGTAAATATGGGACGTGATGAAACTCGAGGTACCGAGATGAGGGCCATCTTAGCAAGTCGTTATCAGGATCAGACCATAGTCTTAGGTATCCGGATAAGACATCGGAAGTTTGCACCATGAATGTCAAGATCCAACTATATTAAGCTACGTGTGTTTCCATAATGTTCTACAATTATAAAAGCTGGGCAGCTTCGAATGCCATCATGAACAAAGCTGATGCATGTCACCGCAAACATCGGCGAGCCATTACAAATCACCGCTGGTCACACATTCTAATATTAAATGCATCATTTTACAAACTGTGTAACGCAGAGCCACTATTTGTGTGTACAACAGTGATGGTGTATGTTCGGCTACCTCCTTAAAATGCCAGAAAATATGCACTAGAATGTGCAGTTGTATGTAGCAACAGGTATCACGCAATCAAAGAATGCCGAAACATCAATTTGTTATGTGTTTTGCGATCAAACCTCGAAGAACGTAATCTAGGACCACTAAAGGCCAGCAAGAATCTAAAGTAGCACAGGGCGCTCGCGGCGGACAAGGCACAGGAGAGAAGGTTGAGGAAAAACTAATTGCAGCTAAAGGTAGCATCCACTTCTTCAGCATCAGCGCAGAGCCACTCACCGGTGATAGAAACATGAGATGAATAAGCAAGTAATAGAGAAACCCAGTTTCAGCTATGCCCCGCCCATCCTTAGCTAAGCTTTGCCCACACTTCGCCGTGTTGGGATCGATCGATCTACTGAACTGCCTGACTATCAATTTCCAGAAATCTATACAGGTAAATTAGATTCAAAATATACAACAGCATCTTTATTAAATAGTAAAGACATACAGTTCGTACAACAACGTGTAGTCCGTCATCAAATACGCGTTCGTCACGAACTTATCTACGTCATTCATGACGTTATTGATTTTGACGTCATCCACCGCGTTAGGTAGATGATCATGACGTCATCTGATTGATTGATGAACTGGAAAGGCCCATTAAGCATTGATTTTGAGATGGCGAAGTTGCCCCTAAGCGTCCGGAACTGCCTCCGGCTCGAAAGCCCGTTGTTTCTGACATCGGAATACGGATGCATACGTGCGTGTGTGCATGCGTACGTGCGCGCGTGCGAGCGTACGTGCCCGCATGCGTGCGTGCGTTCGTGGGTGTGTTCAAATGGTCAATATTGAGAAATGTATTATTATGTTATCGTCAAATCTATGGCTCACCTAATAGTATTGTTTCCTAAAAGTCCGTCTTTGGTAGCACGTTCCACCGCCATGCTCGTGGCAGCAATGTTTCTGCCCCAATGGAAGATACTTCTGGCCCTTGCACGGGCCATGAACGCCAGGCGGTACTCCCGCGCGTATATAGAATGGAGAACGACACTCATCACCCAGTAATAGTGTGTTAATTTCCAAAGTCGCGAATATAAGTTCTTTTTTACATCCATTATGAGGTGTACTTATTGGAATGTATATTTAATATTCTATTAAATCATATTATATAGCGAAAATAATAATATGAAGAATTTTTACACCAGAGACGGTTGCGATAACATCTTCAGGAAGCAAGACAAATGGAGGAATACAGTGTTAGTTATGCCCCGCGCATCTCTAGTTAAGCTCCATCCACGCTTCGTTCGCGTTGGGATCGATAGACCCCCCGAACTCCCTGACTATCAATTTCCATAAAACTATACAGGTAAGCTGCAGAAGTGCCTAGTCAAATTAATTTTAAAATATTCAACAGCATGTTTATTAAATAGTTAAGACGAATAATTCATACTACAATGCTTTAGTCCGTCATCAATAATGCGTTCGTGACGAACTTATCTACGCCATTCATGACGTCATTGATTATGACGTCATCCTACACGTAACGCAATTGATTATGATTGATAAACTGGAATGGCCCATTTCTATTCGATTATTTTTACTATCTGAACCCTAAATATCAAAAACACCAAAACCATTTACGATTTAATAAATATTCTGTTTAGTATTTTGAAACTAATTTGACTGTACGACGTTGCTGCCTATGGAAGCAGCGACGTTCTTGTCAGATCAGTTTCAAAATAGTCAACAGAACAGCGTACATGTAGAACTTAGGTTATAATAATTCACGGTTCACAGACTTACACGTATTTGACTATACAAGTATTCGTGGCATTACGGTATATTGGCGCTGGCAGGGAAGCGAACCCACAACCGGCGAGAGCGCCTAACATCATGGCCCACACACGATTCCACCACACCAACGTATTTGACTGGAGTTCGTTTTTTCCTAATCCAGCAACTGCTTCCAGTCAGTGCGACGACACAATATAGTTTCGATTTAGCAAGCTTTGCCAGAAATGCCAAAACATTGAGAGACCGGCAAACCGATGGACCGACAGACAAACATATAACTCATACCCTAATAGCGGATCTTACAGATTTGCTCTCTAAGACATTACCACTTCAGAACTGCTGGAATGAAGTTGACTTGGCGCGCGTGTGCAACCTTTATAGAAGTGCAAAACCAGACAGCGCAAGATCTGCTAAATCTCCTGTGATGTTGATTCCTGACATCGCGTGATTGATCATGGTCGAAAGATAACAAGTTGCAATTAATTGATTAATTCTAGTTCCCGAACATAGTCATGTGTTAATTGGACGGCGAGTGCATTTCAGTCGAAGTTATCTTAAGTATTCATGCAGTTATTGTTAATTATAGACCGCTCCGATCTGTCACTCAGACATATGACGTCATAACCGATTACGTCACATGCAGGTTGGCGTCACAATACAGAGTGAAGTATCTACCGCCGCCATGACCGTTGAAACATTCGTAAAGTGTAAGAATTGTATGTCTTTGAATGAGTTACTATTTAATAAACATTCTGTTTAACATTTTGAAACTAAATTTACTGGGCGCTGTTAAATTAGTTTCCAAATATTCAATAGCATTCTAGAATAATCAGCTTGAAATCGGGATTCTGGGAACTCGCGTTTCATTGACCGGACATGTGAATGCCCTCTTGAGTCCCAATAATTGGAGCGGTCCCAATTCAGGCACGAATCTGGTACCAAGGCACGCGCCAAGCTGACCATCGCTGCAATCAATCAGGGTGAGTTGTTTGACCTCCGGGTCCGTAACCAGACGGATAGCAAACTGTCAACAATTTCAGCGGAAGAAGCCAGAAGGGTGGTCGCCGCCACCCACCCCCCACCCACCACACCTCCATAAAATATGAGATCTACATATTCTCAGATTGCATCTGCTGTATTTGCAGACGCAATATATACTACTTAAACAATATATAAATGTTAGAAACCAAGATTTCACTACCCTAAACGTATGCTGACCTAAACTTAATGTGATTAAGGCAACTGACAGTGAAAAGGGCGTTGCGCAGTCAACCGTTACTGGACTACTCATGTTCGTCTGGATTCAGCCTGCGAGGCGCAGTCTGTTGGCATTCGGGGAAACACGCGTTTTCCCACAGAAGGTGGTATAAATCCTTTTCATTACATTTGAAGCTATTTACCTATTCTTTTTGTGCAACAATGTTGTTGAATATTTTCCAACTACACTGTCCGGACTCCTGTCAAATTAGATTCAAAACTTTCATAGTGATGTTTTTACATAAAGATATTCAGACTTCAATAGCTAAACCTGATTTGTTGTATTGACACCGACACGACATCACACACTATCCCTTGAGGATACAAAATGGCCACGACAACGTTTCAATATTAACGCGATGGAACAAAGCAAATTATTACAATACAAACTCGAATGCACTCGATTGAGATGATTGAGATGCTGACTGACACCTTTGCGCTCTTGTTTTGACAATGCGCTCAGTGACCACCGTGACATATATAATTAATCCGTTGCCCTCAAACTCAGACAAATCATACATTGCCGTAATATACAAGGTCCTAAACCTGGTGATTCTACCGTTTTGCATTCTAGAGTTATGGCTAAAATGTTGTATTTCCGTATGGTCTTCGTGGCTTAATGCCCGAGATATTTGATATTTTGTCCGGGAAGTTGCCGATTGGGAAGAAAGATGACACCTCCACGCCGGTCTCTTCCGCAAGTAACAACTTTATTGGGAAACTAAGTCATCAAAGATTGCGGGCTGACATCCGCATGCAGAGGCAACTCTGAATATGGCTAACCTTCTTCAAACTAGAACGTGTGTTCGACATCCTCAGAAGATGCGATCTTCCCAGGAGCTTTGCTACTTGGAATGTACGTGGTCTGACTGCAATATCAAAGAGGCAAACCTTAGGTGTGAACACTATAACATCGATATTACATGCATTACAGAGACTACAGTAGCTACCCTCTCAGCGCAGCAATTACAGACAGGACATAAGCTAGTGCTCATGAATCAAACACAGGCTACATACCGGGGTTTAGGCTTCGTAATCGGACCAAGCCTCTTGAACCATTAATTTTGGATACGTCAGTGATCGTGTTGCATTAATCGACCTGGCTATGCCAAGGCGAAAACACACCACCACTAAGTGGCGCATACTCAACGCATCTGACCCAAATACGGTAAAAGCCAAAGAGAGTCCAGCAATATTAGATTCCTTCTATACAGTTCTGAGCCCCGCCATTACACTCCTAGCCAGATGGCAACTGTTCGAGCGCGGAGATTTCAACTACAAGCTGGGTAAACTCGGCAACGAGGACAAAGGTTTAGGACGTGGCGTATGAATGAGATCGTATGGAGAGAGCCTATACAATAGCAATGGGAATGTACTAGTGACATTACTTAGTTTCATTGACCTATTTGCGGTAAATAATACTTTCAAACACGCATGCCGTCACCGGACAGCATGGGCTGGACACATTGCTGATCGCATCGCCCCAAAAGCCTCTAAAGCTACAACATCAGTATTCAACTAAATAGCCGGGATGCTAGTCCCTATGGAGGCACAGGCCTCAATTCCGTCCATAAGCCAGTCAGTATGTGCCTTCAGAATAACCATCTCTATCTCATCTATAAACGCCATCCCAGGGGCATAGGAAAGAGCGCGGAGTCACCTACAATCTACCCACACTCGTCAGCGACATGGACACTAAAATGCCATACAAAAATGGCCCCGAGTAGCAAGTAGCAACCATCACCTATCAGCACCATAGGAGTTCTAAAAAATACCCGAACCAGGTATACTGACGACCCTTTAGTACTTAGTAAAACTATCAGATCAGAAAGCTTTATGACTACACATCTATAAAAGTGGCCAAAGTGAAGACCACAGAAAACTACACCGAGAAAGCAATAAAATTCATGCGCCAAATTAACGAATTCTTAAAAGATCTTGCCATTCAACAAGAAGACTCCCTAACAGATAACATCACTGCCACAGCTGATTGTTATAAATTGTTTCGTGACGCCCGATTCCTGAGAGTTCCCGACTACACAACACCACTCACTGTACACAACTCTGAAGAAGACTTTATCAGGACTGACCAGGGCCATTCCGAGGCAATTCGAGAATCTGTCAAGGAATAGTTCACTGACGATAATGAGCTCCTGCACCTCTTCTCAGGAGACCACAGCCAATTACTAGCACCACTTAACACAGCAGGAGTTGATAAGGCAAATAAAGCCATAAAAAATGGACGTACATCTGGACCTGATGGCAAGAGCAATGCAATTTTCAAAAATGCATGTGACATTATCTCAAAACCGATCACGCACCTAATCAATTCAGATGTTATGCACCACCCATCGATACTGTAAGCAAGGCCCCCTTATCGGGATGCCCATGCCCAAGAAGCCACCGACCTCCAGCCAATCTGTGGCCATTGTGCTCCTCAACCACACACGAACAGTCATATCCAATGTTACTCTATCTCGATTACGAGACAAGATCGGTGACTTCACCGGATCATGTCAAAGTGGCTTCAAACATCGACGCAGCTGAGCAAAAATTGCAATGGATCAACGCATACGTGTGTCAGTGGCCATGATGAAACACTGGGATTTCCAAAGAATGGACATTGACATGTCACAAGCCTTTGACACAATCAAGCGCTCAAAGAGCATAGATGTGCTACGCCAGGCCAGTTGCAATACAACTGAGCGATGACTAGTGAGACTACTACTCGCAGACATCAAGCTGAGAAAACGAGCCGCATCAGTGAAGTCTGTAGAGTTTGAGACATCAATCGGCTCCCCACAGGGAGCTGGTCTATCCCTTGTTCATTTCACCTGCTACATTGCTGCTGCATTGATATCCGTGAGGGAAACGTTTACAATAGCAACCTCCCCCCACCGACCTCCACCCCTCCCCCAGCTCTGTTCATACTGAGTATGCCGCTTTAGACAACGTGGACTTCATAGACGAGGAAAAGAAAAAAAGCACCCCTTGATGAACTTCTCCCAATAGCTGAAAGCAAGCTAAAAATTGAGAATCTCTTTATCAATGAATCCAAAACAGTATTTACCCACATATACCTATCTACAAAGCATGAAACTAAAGAAAATGACGATCCACTTCCTGGCAGCGGTCTATGGAGGAAAAGTAAAATTCTGGGCTCGCTGCAATGAAATACTGCTAACATTTCTGCACGCTGTGTTATGGGAAACATAGCTTTCCAGTTCTTCTGGAAGCTATGGACTCGTAGAACAAAGATTCCCTGAGCAAAAAGACTACGTTTATACAATGGAACCTGCGTACCCTTGATACCTATAACTGTAGCCGCTGAGAAGCTCCAAAGGCAGCGCTAGACAAACGTGATTCCTGCCACCGCAAACACCTACGCACCATCACTGGACACCGAATTGTCTGACAGCATTATTTCCATAGATGCACTATGCAGGATGTGTAATATACCGCCGTTGTCTGTAAAAGTCGCCCAGCAAAGCTGGTCCATGTTTGGCCATGTGCTTAGAATGCCAGAAGACACACCAAACAGAGCCTTGGAATTAGCCAAACTGGGAGCCAGCAAATACAAAACCGGGAGACGACGATATTACATACATCTATTAAGCATGCTACGAAGTAAACACATGAAAGCAGGGCTCGGTACGGTCAAATCAAGAATGGACATGAGGATGCTAAATATTTCGGCTGAGAACAAGACACAGTGGGCATGAAAGAAGTAGGATTTAGTGCAGCTCTAGGGTGTTTCCACTACCGCAGTCGCTGGATACAGTAATACTCAGCATACACACGATTTGGTGATCCTACCTTCTTGCATTGCAGAGTTATCGACGAAAATGTATATTCTGGTATCCAATAAGTGACCCCGTTACCTCGATATTTGAACCCTTGACCCAAACTAAAACATTCTCTAGCAACTCATAATATGAATGTATGTGCACAATTTGACGAGTCTACCTCCTATGATTCTGGAGATATGACTCGGATATACAGGCAGACGTACACGCGCACGGACACACAAACAGACAGACGACACAACTGTAATAGTCACGCGGGCCTTCGGCGGCATGAGTAATGAAGGTATCCACCGAAATGTTAATGCATTGCATCTCTCGCTATCGATTGAGCAGACACAATGACGGCATCCACAGTTCAACGTTAACACGATATTTAAAAGGACAACTTTGTAATACAGGACTGAGCCAAGAACACTCTAAAATAGAGACGTGGCCTTGGAGAAAAAGCCTCTAACGCAATGACCGACCATTTTGCCATGCCAACATAACGACTAAATTGTTACACAGACTTCGGAGACCGGACAGGTGTGGACCCAGTCTATCTCCGCAGTTAACTGGAAACGCACGATTGTGGATCGTGTTGATTTTGAAAAGGAGCCTCTACACAACGTCAGCAAATTCTCGTTCTCATTTTGTGTGCTACCGAGGGACTATTTTTTAGAAGCCTATGATATTCATATCAACAAGTTTGGGATGAATTGATGGTGTGTGTTATGTACAGCATCTTGTCTTGTCCTTTCACGATTCAATTCTCGTTTTCGCCAAATTCTAGCGAAAATTACTACGTTAATGGCCATTCATTACACACGAAATGATTTTCTCGATCTCGTATCGAAGGAGATCTCTCGAGACACGAATAAGCCTGGAAACGAATGATGCTGGATCTATCAGCGCAATACAGCAGTTGACACGAGATTAGTATCCCTTTAACTACATTATGACGTGAACAAACGAAGTCCGGTCGCGGCCAAGATCAAAGGTGGACCAGGTCTTCCATGAAAGAAAACACGATAATGCTATTTTCAAGTTGAATGCAATCCAGACACGCAACCAGCTTTCTTATCGGCTATCATTTCCCTTTAGCGTTCCGTTGCGTTATGAGTAAATAACACGTTAATTATTCTGAGTAGTGATGTACGCGCGTTCGAATCGATTTGTGGACTTTGAACTCCCAATGACACGGCCATAATCTAAATGGCGAGATAACTGTATAGGTAAGCTGTTGAACATTTCGAAACTATGGCAGCAACAGCAACAGCGCCCTGTCAAATTAGTTTCAAAATATTCAGTAAATCTGTAAATCCATCGAGTCACACAATTCAAACACTTGACAAACCTTTCGAGCTTCATGACGAAGTTATTATACGTCACTATGAGTGTGACGTCAGCTTACATGTGACGTAATTGATTATGACATCATATGATTGAACGGCAGTTCGGATTCCTCTATTTCGTTCTTTTCTGTTATCAAATTTTTCAACTATTCTAAACACTGCATATAAGTGGCGGTCGACGGGGCATGCTAATTTGCTCTATCAGCGGTAACGCTTTGTCCCGTGAATTCCTAGAATACAAATCTCTAGTGAATACTACAGGCAATCCGTTGAATATTTTGAAGATAATTTTGCAAGAACCTGTTGCAACACGTCGTAGTCAAATTGTTTTCAAAATATCCTACATCATATTTATTAAATTCTACAAGAGTTTTCTAATTCGGCCTTTCACGATTGCTATGTGTTACTTAAGCATATGACCTCATGATCAATTATGTAACGTTGGAGTCACAATCAAAATTACGTAGTTAGGTCCGTATTGAGTAGTCCGGCAAGTGTATGATTTGTATGTCTTTACTAGTTAATACACACTCTGTTGAATCATTTGAAACTAATTTGATATGGCGCTGATACTGCCTATGTTTCAAAATATTCAACAAGTTACCTCAATAGTTACCTTAAAATTGTAATTCTGGGAATTCAGGATCCAATTTATATAAACCGACCCTAGCACGCAAAACGCATGGGCGGAGCCTAGTTAGAAATGGGGGTGGCATAGCTACAAATAGGTCCTTCTGCTGGAGTACGCAATATGAATGATATGAATGGAGGAAACCCGTTTTAGCTATGGCGCGCCCATCTTTAGCTAAGCCGCATCCACGCATAGCCCGTGTAGGAATCGAGCAATCCCTGAACTCACCAACTATAAATTGCCAGAAAACTATACAGGCAAGCCGTTAAATATTTTGAAAACAATTTGAGTTGGCGCTGTAGCTGCCTATGGCAGCAACAGCGCCCAGTCAAATTAGTTTCACACGCCATGTCGTTCATTATGACGTCATATGATTGATGAATAAACTGAAATCATCTGTTCTATGAATACGTCTGTGGCTGGTAATATATAGATCCTTAGTTTCTGCTCAATGCCATGGACCACTTTGGGCGTGGGTGTGGAGTGGTGTATCTAAATATCATGGAATGGGTCCGATGTTTGTCTCCCCTGCAGATTTGAAGGACTAGTTGCTCTGAGAAGTCGCCTGCATTCGGGACTAATCATCATCATTACTATTATTACGTACTTTAGGTTGTAGGGGAGAAATGTTGTCGCCTTGACCCATCCCATCAGCAGCGTACTACAACATGTCTTAAGATGTTCTCATCACATTAAATAGAGAAATAATTGCACGATATGTAAATCCACGTTGAGTCTATGCAATTTACCCATCATGCAATGCCATGACTCCACATTCCTTGTACCTATTGGACGGGATGTTTGCTGAGTTGATTGCGTATACAAGCGGGGACTTGTCAAAGAAAAACTCCCCGTCTGCCATATCATATCTTATCTGAAACTCGATGGGTTCACCCCTACAGCAGTAAAATAGTATACTATTTACACTATTGGAGCGGACTGCCAACCATGCTTCTCAGTGAGAACTAGATTGCGCATATCTGCACAGGCTTGAGGTAGGGCGTGCGTCTTTGAGCCACTGCCACTGGCTGCTTTGTTGACAGCTGTTATTTTTTACAGGTCTATTTACGCTATCAGAGCATATTCACAATTGAGATCCAGATACATAGCCTGACACTCAGAGTGAGTTCTTTTCCATTGTACAGACACCACCCGAGAGGGACCGACGGCTTTACGTCCTCTCAGAATGACATGTCGTGTGAATGACGTATGGAATGCCGCAGGTTTTTACACCTTGATCACATGTCTGAGGGCGGGATCGAACTAGGCTCCTTGGATTGGAATTCCAAGCAAGCGCAACGATTTAGCCAACCGAACCAACGCGCCATATCTGAAGCTAGAAATGGCCATTTATCAGCCAGCCCTTAAGGTTCTCGTGTCCCATTATATATACACCTGTGCAAAAGTTAAGCACCAGCACAAACAATAGAACGTAGAAACATGATGGTACAACTAGGCTGCCATACTTTTTGTCCCCGCGTTAGCTGCCATAATTCCAAGTACGAAATGCACATGCATGCATGACTTCACGCCGCTTGATGTCCGTGCGTGGCGGGAAACAGCACACGTGTTCAGTTATGTAAAAGTCCAGTTTGAGGTGTAGAACATTACATACAGATTTAGGCGACAAGATTAGGAATTTTGTGTTCATGACCGTGGTTTATTTGTACAGAGAGAATTAGCTCTTGATTGTGAACCGCTATGGCAAGACGAAGGTTAAGTGATCGTGTGAAATGGCAAATCATAGGCATGCATACCACTGGTATGTCATGCAGAGAGATTGGCAGACAGCTTAACATTAACCATACTGTAATCAGTCGTTTGATTGCAAAACATGGGCAAACTAACGAGGTGAAGGACAGGCCTAGATCTGGAAGACCGAAGAAGACAACTGCCCGTGATGATCGAGCCCTAGTACACCTTGTTAGGAGATCTCCATTCACCAACAGCAGAGTGCTCAGCCAGCAATGGGAAACGCGCAATAGAGTGTCAATGTCTACGGTCAAAAGGAGACTGTATGCGGCTGGCATGAAAGCTAGGAGACCTGTCAGACGTCCTCTCCTCACTGCACACCACAAAGAGGAGCGTCTGAGGTGGTGCAACGAAAGAAGACACTGGAACATGAGATCCTGGAGACGGGTACACTGGTCCGATGAAAGTCGGTTCCTGCTTCATGCCACAGATGGTCGAACTCGTGTATGGAGGTCCAGACGCACGGCGTACGACCAACGTAACATCATGGAAGAAGTTCCATTTGGTGGAGGTTCCGTTATGATATGGGGGTGCATCTCATTTGATTGTAAGCTGCATCTGTTGACTGTACCTGGAACACTAAATGGACAAAGATATCAAGATTCCATACTGGATAGAGTTGTGGTCCCTCATTTTGTAAATCATGCACCTGGAACCCATCCTATATTCATGGATGACAACGCCCGACCACATCGTGCTAGAGCTGTGCATGAATACCTCCGCCAGAATGCCATCGAAACCCTACCATGGCCAGCAAGGAGCCCTGACATGAACCCTATTGAGCATATCTGGGACATTCTGGGAAACATGGTGAGAAGGAGGAATCCTCCTGTGCAGAACCTACAGGAATTAACAGACGCACTCCATCTTGAATGGCAACGAATACCACAATGGCGTATCAGTCGGTTGGTGACCAGCATGAGACGTCGTGTCCAGGCCGTCATCCAGGCACAAGGTGGATATACCCGGTATTAATAATGACAGTCTCAAACTCGTGCACAGATGTTAAACTTCGTTTTCAGACACCATTAATGACAATCTAGCCACGTGTGTCAACTGTAGGGCAATAGTTGTCAGTTGTGTCAACGTAACCATATTCAGGCCTCGTTTTCAAGTTCAAACAAAAACATACAGTGTTTCCCCACCATCATAATCAGCATTCCTCTAGTTGCATTATTACCTCTTGCACTAAGATGGATGGGTACATAAATGTTTATGCTATTGCTTTCTTCATAGCACATGAATATACCCTCGCATGTGCGTAAAAATAGGGTGGTGCTTAACTTTTGCACAGGTGTATATAAACATGTTTGCACGAGATATGAGATGCCCATTGATTTCTGCTAAAGTTACCTAGCATACAATACTACCCAGCGTGCAATGCTATCCAGCATGCAATGCCATAACTCTATAATCGCTGTAACTATTGGACGCCATATTCGTTTCATGTATTGTCTGTACAGGCCAGTATTTCTCTAACAAAACCAACATGCTTGTACGTGCAAATAGTCGTTTGCCCGCCAGCTCTGGAAGCATACGCATATACGTGGGGCGTGTTCGAGGCAGTACATTTGACAGTCAGTTTTTCAATACTGTTCAGCGCAAGTGTGAAATGCCCAGGATAGAATAGGGGAAAACTTTTATATAACTACAGATTTGATAATAATTTGAATGAACATTGTTGCTGAACCATCTTTCAATCTATATAATCTAAAATAATTATTATGCAACAACGTTCATTCAAATTAGTATCAAATCTGTAGCAGGTAGTAATCGCATTACCAACTAAGTTTGGCAATAATTTGACTGAATGTTCTTGCTGTCATTGACAGCAACACATTCCATGCGCATTATTGCCACAGTTATATAAATGCTTTCCCCGAATTTTTTCCGCTATTGACACACTTGTGCTGAACAGTATTGAAACATAGGCTGTCGAGCCTACGACCGTGCATGCTTACTCTTCCAGAGCTGGCTGACAAATGACCGTTTGCGCGCGTATGTGGGTTGGCTTTGTTTGAGAAATACTGTCCTGTACAGACAATACACTAAATGAATATGGCGTCCAATAGTAACAACGATTGTGGATTCAGGGAATTGTATTCTGGGTATCTTTGCACACTGAGTAGCATTGCATGCTGGGTAAATTGAACAGCACTCAACAGGCATTTCACATTTCCTCCAAAAGTGTTTGTATGTAGTGGGGCATGCAACTTTAACGTGTACGCGCGTAGTATGTATTCACGACAGTGCGCTAGACGGAGCATACTTATTTTCAATACTCTTCAGAGAAATCACGAGAAAACCGATAACACCTTGGCGATAAAATGCATGGGCGTTGTTGCTGTCAAGGTTTTGTCAAAAGAATTAGCAGACAACGCGAGTGCTACTTGATACAGATTTGATACAAAATTTAATGAAAATGTTTTACCTAATCCATAGCTAAGCTCCACCCATGTTTTTCCCGTGTTGGGACCGATCCATACCTGCACTAAATTATACAGGTATGCTGTTGAATATTTTGAAAGTAATTTGACTACGTGCCTAGTCAAATTGGTTTCAAAATATTCATCAGCATTGTTAGTAAATAGTACGGGCATGCGATTAAGCATTTAAAATGGACTAAATCGATTCATAAATGTAATTGATTAAGACGCCATCCAACACGTCACGTAGTTGATTATGACGTCCTATGATTTCTGGATACCTTGTTACTGCAACAGAGGGAGTTGTTACTGTCATTATTATTGTGAGGTCAGCTAACATGTTAAGAAATTCATTATGACGTCAACTAGTTAAATGGTAGATATGATCACTATCCTTTTCAGAATTTAGATAAGTGGAACGCATAGATACCATCTATATCGGCTAGATTGCTCATGCCCTTCTCAAAAGCGGCATTTCAGAGTTCAGTATTTTCAGCACAGCATGCATAGTCTCCAAAAAATGTTTCGTTACTAAACACATTACGTAGTCAAATAAAGTGTCAGATTAATATAGCCAACGCAATTTTATTTCTGATAAACATATGTAAATTTGTGTCTGTTCAATTTCTCTTCAAATTACCCAAAGATCATTGAGTAATTTTTAAGGCATTATATACATATATATGCGGCTGATCGTCTCCAGCAGCCAGTTAGTGAATACCCGCTCAGTAAATTGCGATTTACTAAACTCGCGTCATCCGCGGTCGCGACAACTAGCCCACGGCCCATGGAAGGAGAACAATTATGTAGATGGTTTGTGAAATTATGGGAATTATGGGTCAAAATATTGGCGTTATATTCAACACAGCAAAATATTTTGAAATTTAGATGCTCTCAGGCGACATCTCTTATTCCATTTGGATGGCGAGAATTGGTGACTTAGGATTTTTATTAGATGCTATGGTAAAGGTTATTATTTTATGGTATATGTATGATTCGATAGGTTCATATCCTTTCCCACGATCATGGACCCATTGATTGCGTCACTGAATAACATAACGGACGGCTTGTATAAAACTTATCAAATTCCGCAAGCAATTCACATAATTTGGGTATTTTAAGCCCTCATGTGTCAACAGCGCCCGAAGCGCTCAAATGGAAGCGTCCACCAATTAACAGTTTTAATGGTCAAGATTTTTCAAGAAAATTTAAATTTTGCACGTTAAGAAGAATTTGTTTTTGTAAATTTACATAGATAGCTTTTAGTTGGCCTGCAAATGGCCATCTCTCTAGACCACTGCAAATACAGTCTATCAAATCGGTAATTATAAAGAAAATTTCAGTTTTCTCTTAGCCAGTGTCCATCCATTTGCATGCCGAGAGAAGAGTATTTTTGAAAATTGATCACTGTAATGACTTGCTCGGTTACCGATCCAGTCATTCCAGAGGTAAATTGTAAAAAAATACTCTTCCCTCGGCATGCAAGTGGACAAGCCTTGCCTCACGATCACTTCACAGAATCCGTTTTGAACAGCTTGGCTAGTAAAGTGTTAAGTTGAAACAAGAGGGCTAAATTCCCAATAAATGGAGTACAGCGTTCAATGCATCTTACCTAATGGCGTTGTTTCCTAACAGTCCTTCCTTAGTAGCGCGTTCCACCGCCATGCTCGCGGCAGCAATGTTTGCACCCCAGTAGAAGATACTAGAGGTACTAGATCGGGCCACGAAAGCCAGCTGATACTCCCTCGCGCAGGCGGCCGAGAGAACAATAATCAGTACACAACAATATTGTAAGAATGTCCAGATTGGCAAACGTGAGATATGTTTGCGATCCATTAGTAGAGGTATTTATCGGAACATATCTTCAAACCGTGTGTTTTCCATAAATATATGATGGACAATTATGAATACTCACAACACCAACTGCAGATGCGATACAATCCTCAAGAAGTAATTACTTTCTTTGGATAGAGCTAGATTTAATCTTTGAATGGCTAAATTTGGTCAAGAATATCAAAATATTTGCTTGTTAAATGTCCTTTTCATGCCAAGAGAATACCA
>CM067363.1:16305351-16363038 GCA_034401795.1 Chaetoderma sp. LZ-2023a | reverse complement strand
GCATGACACGTGTGTTCCACCTCATTATCCCACTAGGGAGTTGATGGATTAGTGTTCGGAATTTAACAAACCTTTGCATCGTGGCGGAGATACGAGGCGTTTCATTGACGTGGCATTTGCAATCGCTATAAGCAATATAGAGATCCGATATGTCCCTCAAGTAGATATTACGTCGTAGTCAAGTACGTCACAGGTAGGCTGACGCCAAAATTATAATGACGTGTTACGACCCAATCATAATGCTGTGATATAACTCTGTCTTGAAGCTCGAAACGTCTATTACGTGTATACATGTCTTTGATGTGTTTGCAAATTAGTAACAATTCTGTTGAAAACATTGCAACTTATCTTTGACTGGGCGCTGTTGCTGCCATAGGACGCAACAGCACCTAGTCAAATTAGTTTCAAAATATTCAACAGCTCACTTGTATATTTATTCTGAAATTGGAATTCTGGGAATTCAGGATTGCAATAATATAAATCGATCCCAGCAGGTGTACAACGTGGGGGGGGGGGGGTCGGTGGGCGGGGGGGGGGGGTCGGGGTGGAGCTTTGCTAGAAATGGGCGTGGCATAGTTAGACATGTATCCCTCTGTTAATCACCGTTTACTCTGTCGGCTGTATTTGAGACCAACAGCAAATGGACCTTTCCGGCTTTAGCTATGCCCCGCCCATCTCTAGCTAAGCTCCACCCACATCAAGCCCGTGTTGGAATCGATCGATCTCTGAATACCCTGACTCTCAATTTCCAAAAAAAACCCACACACGTAAGCTGTTGAATATTTTGAAACTAATTGGCTGGGTGCTGTTGCTGCCTCAGGCAGCACCAGCGCCCCGTCAAATTAGTTTCAAAATATTCAACAGCATGTTTATGAAATAGCAAAGAACTACAAAGACATACAATTCATTCAACGTGTCGGACCATTTGAGATTTGATAACGGTATATATGGAACCCTTTGTGGCGTAATGATTGCAACGTCATTATACACGCGCCGAGCTTATTATGACGCCATACGAGGTTAACTGATGGATGGATGCACTGGAAAGGTGAATTGCACCCACCACTGACAGTATCTCCATCCGAAGATACAGGTCCAATACACCACAAAACATTGAGGTAAACAAGAGCGATTTATTTCAAGGCATACTCCGCCAATGTCTAGCTATTTCTTCGCCCATGTCTTTACGCTTGTTGGACTCGATTTGAAACTGCGTTACCCCTTTTCCCAGAAGTAAATTTCAAGGTAACTATACAATTAAGCAGTTAGATATTTCGAAAGTAATTTGACTGGGAGCTGATGCTGCCTATTCCATCAACACCTTGCAGTCAAATTAGTTTCAAAGTATTGAGTAGAATGTGTAATAATCTGTATATTTATCTTCAATTCAGATACTATCGTGCCTAATCTACGGCAGTGGCGTATCCAAGGGCGGGGGTGGGGGTGGGGGAGGGTGGGTTGTTCACTCGGCGGCACGTGCCCCCTCCCCCCGGCAGGGCTGTACATTTTTTTACCTACCTGCTGGTGACTGAATAAGCCCATTTTCAAGAGCTATCTCCCTTAAGGGTTTGGGTGCCCTCACACCTCCCCGGCAAATTACCTCCTGGTTCCGCCCATGTACGTCATCGTGATTGTGACCTCAGCTCGCAAGTGACGGATTTGATTTTGACGTCAGATGTTTGGGTGGATATCGTATTTCTCCATTATGTCACGGGTAAGACCTGTCAATGATATGACGTCATTTATTGAAGCTTTATTTGATAAGATTACGTTATATGTAAGAGCTTTTTTGAAGAAGTAAACTATGGTTATACTGTTTCAGGAGTTTTCTACTACTACAGCCCGAGAATACAGTAAGCAACCACACATGGATACAGTAGTTCTTGTGATGCAGTGGGTATTGGAGTGAGTATTCTTTTGATTAAATTCATTGTAAACTAATAGTCGTTGGGTCGTACACAGATGGCACTGGAGAAGATAATGCTCCGTTATTTCATCCTGGTAACCGTATGGGCACCTTGGAGAATCTGACAAAGAATTGTCATAAAGATGTATTTTTAATTTGTTACAGACGTTCAGCAGCCTACAATAAAATATATTGGCAAGTCTATGGCCGGCATAATACTACCTCAGCGGGGCTGGTGTATAAGACATTGCTTTTATTTTGTTTTCAAATTCCTGTAGGGTTGCAAACGTTGATACAGGGTCGGCGAGAGTTTCAAATCACGCACCGTTGCCGAAAACAAAGAGTGTACGTGCTGTGTCGGCGGATGGATTACGGAATTTTCCGTAGGGAAAGTGGAAGGAGATGATTAGATAGCATCTCATGTGTCATGCCACATGCTATTTTGAAGTCCTTCATCTTACATCTGTTTCGACTAATCGTCCGTAGAACGTCTTTCTGGACATTCCCCACTCTAATAACAAGGTGTTCCGAAAGGTTATCGCAAAACCGGGCTCGCATATTCTAATAGTGGTCTAACAAAAAGCGTGAACATTATGTCAAAGAAGTGTCTTTCCAGAATAAACGTGCGCCCAATAAGGAACTAGACAACACGTTGGAGCTTTACTATTAACAATTCCACATGCTCTAGCTAGTGACATTGGCTGTTTCAGAAGCATTACATTCAGCGAACCATGTATTTGCCTATAAGGATAATAGTTCAAAGTCATTATTTGGCCACCGTAATTTGTTACTCAAGATTATCATATAATTGGTTATATCACGTATATAGGCCTGATCTACCTGCAACTAATCCCAGGCAGTTTATGATGTTATTTGCAAAATCGTTAAGAATGGCAAACTCTAATACCGGCCCAAGGATCGAACCCTGGAGCACGCCAACGTGTAAGGGAAGCGGCAAAGAGTCAATTCAATTTAAGCCCCTTTGTTTTCTCAAGTAGAGATAGTCTTTAAGCCATTCAAGACAAGTTGCCTTAAATTCCGAAGACGACTTCGATGGTACACTCAGTCAAGTAACAGGAACATAACTTCTTGTTAGTTGTCAAGTACTTCAACAATGGCGTTATAGGTGTCTAGTTGTGCGCCATATTGTTGTTGTTGCTGCTGCTGCTGCTGCTGCTGGTGGTGGTGGTGTTGTTGTTGCTGCTGCTGCTGCTGTTGTTGTTGTAGGTGGTGGTTGTGTACGTGTACCTCTCTAATTACTGTTTGTTTTCGGACTTAAAGCGCGTGATTGAAGCGTAACGTATATTCCCTTTAACACGTACGCATATACATATACACAGTTCGCTGACCGCTGGTGACGCCAGGTATCTCAGTACTAAGTACTTCTAGTCTCACCTCTATAAGCATACCACAAGTCTAATCAGGCAGTTCGTTAGTGCACAGTTCAAAATGCCTTTAATTACGCATCGCTCTATTGTGACAAGAGGTGATTTGCTGGCATACGAAGTTATGGACGTACGCACGTGTATATCTTAATCCTTGTTCAAATTTGTTCAACAAATTAAAATATTTACTTATTGAATGTCCATTTGCAGGCCAAGAAAAGACTATATTTGACAATCTACCGCTGGAATGACTGGCTCTGTTATCGAGCCAGTCATTCCAGTGGTAAATGTTTAAACATAATCTTCTCTTGGCTTGCAAATGGACATTTCTCAAGACCACTACAGAGGATGGTCTTGGCTGGTTTCGTCCTGGAAGGGGTTACACTTCGAAACACAGGCATCTTAATTTAGAGACATCTAG
Source organism: Chaetoderma sp. LZ-2023a (assembly GCA_034401795.1). Taxonomy (NCBI): domain Eukaryota; kingdom Metazoa; phylum Mollusca; class Caudofoveata; order Chaetodermatida; family Chaetodermatidae; genus Chaetoderma; species Chaetoderma sp. LZ-2023a. The sequence continues at coordinate 16,359,326 of CM067363.1, read as the reverse complement.
ACAGGAATAACGTTGACTGTTTCTAAAGAAATTTGATTGAAATTCAAATTAGTTTCGAATTACTCTGAACAATATCTATGGAGCTGCTGAATATTTTGAAAAGAGTGTGACCGAAAGTTCTTAGTGGCTAAGCCACTAGCAACTTTCAGTCAAATTAAAATTCACCATGTCTACATTTAGACCCGATGAAATATGTTGTCTGCAGCATTTCAGTAGGCAGACAGTTAAAGAGCTAATCACGGAGTACAGTCGTGTAACCTTAATGAAGTGTAAATACGTCGCGAGGGTCTCGTGCCATCAAAGTATACTTAATCTATCAATCCTTCATTTTATACCGATACTAAGTATCATTGATAGGAGAGGTATTGCTTTACATAGGTGGAAATTAACAGTGGTAATGTGAAGCCCCTTACAACAGAATGGAGGATTCCAGTTTATCCATCAATCATATGAAGTCTTAATCAACTACTTGACTTGTAGGATGACGTAATAATCAACTACGTTATGAATGGCGTTGCAAAGCTCGTCACGAACACTTAATTGATGGCGGACTAAGAGTTGTTGTCCGAATAGTATGGCTTTACTATTTAATAAACATACGATTGATTATTTTGAAACTAATTTGGTTGAACGTTGCTGCTGCCATAAGCAGCAACATCACGCAGTCAAATTAGTTTTAAAAGTGGCCATACTCCGTCACGCGTGTCTAAATTTACAATGTTCCTTGAACGGAGCCAGACAGCGCGGCCTACTTGGCTGATGCTGGGCCGATAACATGCCGATACCTTTAGTATCGGCCCGGTATCGGCCCAGTAAGATGCATTATCAGGGAAGAAATTGGATAACGATTAGACGGATCTGATCTGCACCCACGTATCTGACGTCACAATCACATACGGTACATTACTTGATAGCTGTATTAATGGTCCATCATGAATGAGTCTCAATTGTACGTAATTGATGAGTTTACAAGTTAATAACCATTCAGATGAGTAAATTGAAACTTGCTTGACTGGGAGTTAGTGCTGCCATGTACAGCACCAGCCCCCAGCCAAAGTAGACTCGAAATAGTCAACAGGTTACATGGTAGTTATCTTCAAATTGGGATTCTGGAAATTCTGTGTTCAAAGTGTTCAACCCGATTCAAATACTGCACAGAGAGCGGAGCTTAGCGAGAAATGGGCCGATCAAAGCTAGATATTAGTACATCTTATAGGTGTCTATTCTGATTGCAATGTTGCTGGATTCCTTTGCTATCTAAAGCTCTCTTTTCGTGCGCAGATTAATTCGAAATCAGAACCCAATTTTGATGATGCAATTTCACTGTCTTATTAACCGAATTCGACACCGTGCGGCTATTATTAGAATTATCAAAGGATGTCAGAGTAATTATTGATAAATGCAATATGTCTTTCGCAAAAATTGAAAATAAACTGAGCTTGACAGACATTATTCCAAATAATCGAATATCAATTTGCAGCTTCAGATTTCCTGGTCGAATTAAATCCGAGTAATCTGTTGTTGTCAATTATCTGGGATTACCTCTGCTCCTTATTCACCTGGTTCCGGTATTTTGGAAGCATATTACAAATCCTGATGTTCCCTTTTCATTGTTTATCAGTAGTTTACAAAGAACATTTTCTAATTCACCTTTCCAGATTATCCATTCATCACCAGACCTCGTATGACGTCATAATCAGCTCAGTGCATGTATGATGACGTCATACTCCTTACATCACAAAGGGTTCCATATAGACCGTCACCAAATCTCAAACAGTCCGACACGTTGTATGAATTGTATATCTTTGCAATTATTTGCTATTTAATAAACATGCTGTTGAATATTTTGAAACTAATTTGACTGGGCGGTGTTGCTGCCTTAGGCAGCAACAGCACCCAGTCAAATTAGTTTCGAAATATTCAACAGCTTGCCTGTGTATTTTTTTTTAAATTGATAGTCAGGGTGTTCAGAGATCGATCGATCCCAATACGAGCGTGGCGTGGGTGGAGCTTAGCTGGTGATGGGCGGGGCATAGCTAAGCGTGGAAAGGTCCATTCGGGTTGGGGTTCGTTGTCCGGTTCTATGTATCGTACTCTAAGCAGTGTGTCTTCTACACACGGGTTAATATATCTTTCGTTGGATGTGTTACATGTGGTGTTTGTAAATATATCCTAAATAAAATTTCTTGGGCCATTCGTCCCTATGCATGTGCAATGAGACCTCTCGACACCCTAGATGATGTTCTGGGAACAGGGTGATTTTGTCACCCAATAACAGACTGGTAGGTCCGTAGTCAATAATCTGTCAAGATGCCATAGTCATGTATTGGATACTGTCGCATAAGTTTCTTATCTGTAGTTAATTCTTGAATTGCTCAGTCCCATAAAAAGCATTAACACAGATGGTATGTCTCACCCCAAGAATCCAATCATTACGGTTACCATGATATTCATACACTTGACGCATCTCTCAACCACACAATTTATATCCTCACACGAGCTCAATTGTTTGACAATAGCAAGACCCAAAAATGGACTTTTCCATGTTTAGCTATGCCCCGCCCATCACTAGCTAAGCTCCACCCACACCTCGGCGTGGTGGGATTGATCAATCCCCAAATGCCCTAGCTATCAATTTCCTGAAAACTATACAGGGAAGCTGTTGAATATTTTGTAACTAATTTGACGGGGTGCTTTTACTTCTCATGGCAGCAACAGCGCCCAGTCAAATTAGTTTCGAAATATTCAACATCATATTTATTAAATAGTAAAAGCTAACAATGCGTACAACAGCGCATAGCCCGTCTTCAAATATGCGGTCATGACGTACTTATCGAAGTCATTCATGACGTCATTCATTATGATGTCATTCTACACATCGCGAAGTTCATTATGACGTAATATGATGGGTGGGTACTCTGGAAAGGTGAATTGGGTTTTGATTAGTTTTTGTTTTATCTTCTTCCCCATTTATGCATGGCGTAGAGGACGGGCGATTCCAGCACATGCACAAGGACACGCACACGAACACACGGCTGACCGCACGATTCATAGACAGACATATAGCACATGTACACCAGGACATGGTATATGTACAGTGCACTCCAGGACAGAAATGAATATACGCACACGACCAGAGAGGATCGCACAAATGATCCAAGGCACGCATGCACCGGACAGTCACATCCCATGCGTGACAAAATTAACAAGCCAGGCCCACAAATAAGCATACACGTGAACTCGTATACATCGACAGTGACACATGCCGCCATTGACTTACACACACTTCTACGGATTATATACACCCTAGGTTCATACGAAAGAGGGTTGTCTAATATAGTGTATCCACGCTTTAATGTCGTACTTAATATACACATATGCACTGTGCATATTGAATGTGTTGTCATGGATCAGGTGAATCTGTTTGTCACCAAGGTGTGTGCCAATGGACTGACGTCACATGTGTGTAATAGAAGTTTGGTGTTGGGCACGGTCATTTGTAGTTTTGGATAGTTGGTCTCTCTCTGCGACGTACATATTAAACAGCGGATTGTGGCAACTGTGCACACGAACCAGTGACAGGGTCCCAACTTGTATGTTTATAAAGTGTTACCGTAACTACAAAGACGCGTATGTGTTATTTCACCAGCCAGATACAATCCCCTGGTGTATAGGCAATCTAATGGTATAAAATATGCATATGGATTAATCACATTTGAATTGTGTCTGTTTGCTAAAGTTCACTCGTAAGTGTACTATCTTTAGTCCAGACAGTTTAATGTGAAACCTTTTACAACATAAACCTAATACATTCGAGCACCATATTCATGATTTTAATATGTGTCTCATTGCGGATGGTTTTGACAAAGGTGCTTCACCATCGGCTAAAATAGACCAACTGACTATTTATTACACCTCACAGTTTCTGGGGGTTTTCAATGTTTGAGCATATCTTTCATCATTGCATTGACTAGCAGATGACTGAGTACACTGCCCTGAGGTGTTACAATATCCTAAATCATAGCTAATCTCATATCTGCACGTACAGCCTTTCAAGAAATCCTGAATCCAACCTAAAATCCTGCCACGGTATCCGCGGTCATAGAGTTTGGACTCCACTCAGCTTTTCCACATCATGCCCAATGTTATTTGACATCGACGAATACACATATAGATCCATTTTGAGTTTGTTGCTTTCTCTGTAGGTTCGCTTTGCCGCACCAAATGATCGGTGCTTCTTTTGCCTTTATGGAATCCACATTGCCAAGGATGTATCATTTTCCTTTGAATCGAAATCACATTCTAATCTGTTCTTATCCATCTGTTCCATCACTTTGTACATGCATGCAGTGAGTGAAATCGATCGGTTTGATTTCGTAATTTGAATTGTCCTTGTCTGGGTTTGCGATTGATATAACGGAAGCCCTTTTCGGCACGTTGGTAGTTTACCAGTGTGCACTGTACGCTTAAATAGATTGCGGAACATTACTATGCACTGCTCTTTTCACAGCATGCCGTGCGCAATGGCACCTTCTACGGCTGAGGCAAGTTTATATATCCTAAGGCTACATTCTAGATCTAGTTTGGGTAATTCCCTATTTTTGTCTATCTTCTCACTAACCAGAAAATCTAGTTTGTTAATTTGGACCTCTGCATCAGTTTTTCATTCTAGGAAATCGGATCATAGCTCTTCTCACTACGAGTATTTTTAAATGTATTAAACAGCAACTGGGTTTGCTCACTGGTCTAGTATTTCTCATTTCCTATTGCTTGTATTTCATTCCATATTTTATTCTTACAATGCATTGATTTATCGAACGACGATACTGCTGCCAGTGCAAACGCTTGGCACCTTTACTAATACCTATTTTGAGAGTAGCCTGGAGACGTTTAAATGTTTGAGGCAAGAAATTTCGAATTTGCTGTCAATTACCGCCGGACAGCTACTGTTCCACCATGCGACAGCTTATAGTTGTGTATTTCTACACAAGTTACTCTTTGTTATTGAAACTTCCGCTGCTTCGTTTGTAATCTATACACAGCTGTTATCATATCCTTTAGTATCTATGCTTATTTTTGTTCTACGCCTTCTCTCTGGTTACAACCTCTTGGGATGTTCACCAGTCAGATTTGTGTAAAGGATTCCACATACAATGGAACTTTCCACTTTTAGCTATGCCAACCTATCTCAATCCAAGCTCCACCCACACCTCATTCTTGTTGGGATCGATCGATCTTTACACTCCCTGACTATCAACTTCCCAAAAACTATACATGTAAGCTGTTGAGTATTTTGAAACTAATTTGACTGGGTGCTGTTCCGCCAAATTAGTTTCAAAATAATCGACAGAATGTTTATTAAATAGTAAAGACATAAATTCGAACAACATGTCGGGCTATTAAAAGCTAAAGACGGACTATGTCGAATCATTCATGAGGCTATCATATACGCCACTTAGTCATTTATGACGTCATATGACATCAGAAGATCGACGGATAAACTGGAAAGGTCCATTCTTTGTGTATTTAGGATCAGATATATTCGTATCATCTATTGACACGTCTATTGTAAATTTAAAATGGTCAATACTGTGGACTCCACGGTATATGTCACAGCTAGGTCGTGGATGGAATCCTTGTGCTATCATGGCTAGGTCAATGCGTGACCTCTTTCCATTTGTAGAATTTACTCTAATATGGCGTCCCGTCATTTTGAGAGTTCGTCCTTACCGGTGGATCTGGCACGTCTACAGTTACACGATTAGATCCGAAGACGCATGGTGGCTGTTTTGCATGCAGGGCGTGGCATTGGCTAATCTGTTTATATGGTTGGTTTTCCTATCTCCACCATCTCTGATGTGTGTACAGATTGCTACCATTTGGCCATGAACTCAACGCACGTGGTTATGCCTAGAAGAACTAACAGTGACTTTTTGCTATCTTCGTCTAGAAGTTCTATTTTCTGGATTTGCGTGGCTTTGTCTTTCTCCCCGGGTGTAATGTTCTTACTTATATCTCTGGCTATCACAGCTACGCCATTCGTTGGGAGTACTGATTTGTGCGGGTTTCACCCTTTTATCTATGTTTATCTGGGTAATCTGATTGTAGGAATACGCTTTTATGCATTAAGGCTGTTTCTCGGGACTATCTCCGTTGTATCGATTGCATTGATAGGATTGGTTAATTAGAAAAATGATTCGAAGTAGTTGTTCGGCGGAAATCTGTAATACAATGCATTTCGTATCCATACTTCCGCTAGGTGCGCTTCGTAACGGGGTTCTCATATGATCAACCACAACGCCCCTGGTCGGTTAGTTCCTTTACAACCCCGATGGTTTAGAAAAGTTTTGAAAATAATAATAAAGGGCACTACTATGAACAGATAACCCTGTCTCCAAAGCATCACCCCTTAGTTTTCCGTTCGTGTATTCCGAGCATTCAAGCCGATGTAAAACACGATGGTATGCTGCTAAGAAGAACAGTTTTTGTGTTCATACATTAGTCCTATTATTTCAGAATTTGAATTATTTTTAATCGATCCTTTAGATTACCCAATCTTTTCATTAAATTTTATCAGCGTATTTCATTTTGCAACATTTAACTGTAAGAGAATCACTGCCCAAAATGGCATCATTACGTCTTAGGTAACGCCTGTGGAGTAGGACTGTAGCGCTTGCTGTTTAAGCGAACCACTAGCCCATGAAATGACTATCCTAGTCGTAACTTGTTAACCATTTCATATTGAAGACCGCCAAAATCGGCCTAAACCGGCCTCTGTATAGTCATGAGAAATGTATATTTGCAAGTCAAGAAAATACCATTTTTGAAAATCGACCACTGGAATGACTGGCTCGATAACAGAGTCAGTCATTCTAGTGGGGAATCAACAAAATTAGCGTTATATTGGCCTGTACATGGAGATTTAATAATCAAATATTAGACATTATAGATGTAACAGAAATATGATACCTTTTCGATTTCAATTCCAGTTTATTCGAATAGCACTGAATTCAAATTATTAATTTTGCTATATAAGCGCCACACTCATATTTAGCATCTTTACATCTCTAAAAGCCGACTGTTCAGAAGATGGAAGGAAACACATTAAGCTGGGGGAAAATCTTCAGATTATTTATACTGCGATGATATAGAGACAATACAATGGCATTTTAAAGGTTTATTCTCATCTCAAATGTTTTGTATGGATGGGTTATGGTATATAGAGTGCGAACTGGTACAGTAAATGAATCGAATGTGTGCCTGTTATCGGACACTGAGTAGATTTGTTCTCTTAGCATTGATCGCGTGCAGATGAAAACGTGGTAGAACATTGCTCCTGCTTGCATCCGGGCAGATACTTTCTTCCATTATTGGCACACTCACACACAGACACACCACCCCCACCCCATCCACCTACACACATCATCAGCATCATCATAAAACTATGCCATTGTCTGATATATTTAGGAACATTTCCAAGAAAAATTCTCAGTAAACAGATTTTAAGAGAGCTAAATAGGAACTGTTCACGTTACTCTGAAAACAGTATGCATTATCAATTAATGACTAAATATGTTTAAGAATATCGAAATATTTGCTTATTAAATGTCCATTTGTCGGTTAAGAGAAGGCTATTAAAAAAAATTGCCTATTGGAATGACTGACTCGGTTACCGAGATAGTCATTCCGGTGGTAGAAATAGAAAAATAGACTTCTCATGGCCTGTAAATTGGAATTTTCCTCAAGACACCTACAGAGGCCGGTTTTGGCCGGCTTTGCCATGAAAAGGTTAAACAAGTCGCACCATCAACGTTCAGTCAAATAATTGTCAAACTGTTCTGTAAAAGTGTAACCTTAGCACTCATCCTAACTGTAGCCAGTAATGGGATCCAATCTCTCACTCAAATAGTTGGCGTCATAGTCAAGCACGTCACATTTTAGCTGACGTCACAATACAAGCAGCGTAGGTCCGTCACGAAAATCAAAAAGTCTGTCATGAAATTGTTGAATGTCTTTGGTGAATTTACACTTTGATAACCACTAAGCCATATGCAGCACTAGATTAGATTCATCAATTGACAAGTTTAATCATAGCATCTGCTACCGAGGTACCATCCCAAGTCATCGTGATGAACTCTCGGCCAATTGAGCTATTATCGAATCGATCGCGTTTAAGCCAATACTAATTAGACTGTAATGCTGATCCGACACGCTAAAATAAACGTGTTTGGCGCCTACCAGAAACATAGTGCTATCAATAAGTTTTTCGTTTTCACAAAGTCCGTGTTTGAGTTCATGTATTGCTACTTTAAACAGCACTCCTCTAACGTTCCTCGAGCAAGCTCACAATAGTGAGGCGGTAGTGGATAGCGCTCAGGCCTACTTAAGCGTAGAACCTGGTTCAAGCCTGAGCTGTGCGCTATCTAGCCATCATCGGACACATGGACCATCTCTTTCGCTCCATGCCTCTCCACCCTGGAGAATAAATGGATACAGTGTAAAACTGAGGAAGTTACACTGAAATAAAACCAGTCTAGATATGGCGTGAATGGTACCTGGAATCGAGGACTCGATATGCGCCAACTAAATCAATAACTTCTAGATTATGATCGTTGTGTTTGGGTGGGTCAGTGGACATAAACAGACGGTAATCACATCCCGGCACATGTGTGAACATACTGTGTTGTCACGGTAGATAGATTTTCCGATAGCCTCGCCGGTTTATCAAAAATGCATAGCATTGGGACCTGGAATAGTGGACTCGGTAAGCTTCAAACAAAACAATAACATCTTCACAGAGCTCGGAGTCAGCCTGTTGGTGTTGGCGCGAGACGATAGTTCTTCATATATCGCTGCGCGGTGGGGTGCTTACCTGTCAAATGTGCGCTTACCATACCTGTCAGAAAACGGATAGCTACAGAGGAACTGGTTTTTATAGCACTGATCTTTGCGCGAGCTCTTGTTTACAAGCCGTCCTTCTTCCACTTGTTCTTGCTTACCGCATCGTGTATTTCCGGTACAGTGAACTTACTGTGGCCAAAAGCATAATAATATAAACGTATGGGTAATGTACACACGGATCTGTGGACTGTGTCTTTGATGTCATGCGATGGGTGAATGGACGCACACATGAAGAATAATACGACATCGCCTGATTGGCTCATGTTTGGCAAGTTACCAGCTGCATCAAAGCGCTTGGATAATAGACTCATTCATCTCTATCGCGGTGGTATCGATTTGACACTTTGAAACCTGAATTCCCAGAATTTAACTTTCAAAGCAACAATACATGTAAGATGCTGAATTCTAATTCTGCTTATGACAGTAAGCGAGGTCGGTCAAATTAGTGTCAAAATATTCAACAGACTATTTACTAAATTGTAAATTAAGCCAAGACCTAATTTCTACATTCATGACCGACTTTGTGACTTTAGTAACTGCTTTACATCATATTGATCCTGACGTCAGGTAACATGCGACGTATTTTGATTATCACGTCAGATACACGAGCGACTGATGGTGCCCATCAATTTTCATAAGAACCCTAAACTAACGCAATCATGTAGTTGGCACGTTGTTAACTGCAACTATAAATTCATTTGGGTAATATTCAACAGTGGTCTTGCAATATAACTGTCCTTAGGGGTGGACTTAGACCGTTATTTTCGTGGTGACGTTATGGCTGGGCTGATAGTGGGGATTGGGAGGTCCTTCATAGAAACAATGTGAAAGTTATTTTTTCTCTAAGAAGTCATATCATGCATTGTGAGTGATAGCCAACATCATTATTAGTTTCCAACAATAGTTACGAATAACAGATGGGAATGGGTGGGGTGGGGGTTGTGGTGAGGCGGGGTTGGGGTGGTGGTGATCGATTTTATACGTTGAATCCTGAATTCCCAGAATCTCATTTTCCAAGGTAATGGACATATTCATTTTAGCTATGCCCTAGCTAAGCTTCACCAACACCTCGCGCGTGCTGTGATCGATCGATCTCTGAACTCCCTGACTATTCATTTCCACGCAACTATACATGTAAGCTATTCAATATTTTGGAACAGTGTCCAGTCAACTTAGTTTCAAAATATTCAACAGCGTGTTTATTAAATAGTAGAGACATACAATTCGCACAACGTGTCTGAGTGCTAAGAGTTAAAGACAGGACTAATAGAATCATTTATTCCGTAAGGATTATCATCTTACACGACGCTTGGCTGATTATGACGTCAGATGGATATTTTGGAAAGGGGAATAATGCTAGTAAGCTGTTGAATATTTTGAACCTAATTTGAATGAACGCTGACATTGTGGACTGTGGCACCAACAGTGCCCAGTCAAATCAGTTTAAGAAATTCAACAGAACTTTTCGTAAAGGGTAAATCCATCAATGACATACACTTCGTGCGCTTAACGGACTTTTCAATATTCATGACGGAGCTAGCTACATCACTACGTATTGTGACGTCATTTTACAAGTGCCGTATTTGCGCATGATGTAATATAGTTGTGTGGCGGATCGCATCCTTCCATTGCTGGTGCATCGATTTAAAATGTGCCGGAAACAATTCTAAACCATGATCAATGGATGTCGATTGGTATCGCTCCACCGCCCTGTTCCGCCCTTGACTGCCCTCGTTTAGTATTCCTGCATAGTATTAGTAAAAACATGTCACTAATAATAATAATTAGCTTATTACGTTTTTTCTATGTGCGCACATCTGTTTCACGGTGTGAACAAATATTCTATCTGCGAAAGAATTCAATAGAGGACTCCATACCACATGGCAATCATAAGACGTCATAATCAATTACGTCATGAATTACGTAGCTAACTTTGTCATGAACGTTTGATTGATGACGGACTAAGTGTTGTTGTACGATTTGCATATTTTTACTATTTAATCACCATACTGCCGAATCTTTTGAAACTAATTTGACTAGGCGCTGTCAAATTAGTTTCAAAACTTTCATCAGCTTGCCTGTATAGTTTTCTTGAAATTGATAGTCGGGGAGATCAAGTATCGATCGATCCTAACGCGGGTGAAGTGTGGGTGGAGCTTAACTAAAGGTGGGTAGAGCATCACTTAAACTGGATTCTTCCATTGGAACTAATTCGGAAGAAACCAGTTACGTGTCTACACAGTTGGGTGGCTTCAGACAAAATAATGATTGTCCAACCATCATGGAGCAGAATGGGCTCGATCAGTATCAGTGCTTGGCAGCTCCAAGTTGGACGAACATTATAATAGAATTACAAATAAAAATAGATCCATGTTTATGTCCAACATAAATATATTTATACGGTACGAATCCTCCTGTAGTTAACTCCCGTGTATCCCTCTTTATAGGTGATTGCATTAAAGGCCGCTCATCCTAGGTTTCCTAACCGGCTGACGCCACTCTCCAATTGAAGTTTTCATTAGCCGCTTAATTACTATAGTTTTGGCATCGACAGTGTCTAGATTTCGGCCATCGAGCTGCCTTTAAAAAGCATTCAATCAATCATCAAATTCACATGTTTATTCTGCATATCTGTAGCTTACCTTCCTTTCCTCCACCTTTTCATATTCCCGTCCTCCTAGTATACTTCTACAGTGCTGTTGGTATGTAATGCATCTTATATCTGTATTAGTCAACATCCTATGTTCTAATTCATACTTTGGCGCCACCACCTCCCTCGTTATATAAACTCTCCAAAATATGTATCGTGTAATACATCTCAAGTCAGTTTTAATCAGCTTCCTATGCTCTAATTCGTATCAGTATACAGGTCAGTATTGGTGCTCAACCGTAGTCACGTTTTGTTTATCTCTCTATCACCATCTCAGAACGTAGCTCGGTCACGGTTATCATCTGATCTGGTGGCCACTAGTCTCAATTGATTACATCTCATTAATACTGTTGTTGCTGTTGTCGTGGCCATTTTAGTGGTAGTAGAGTAGTAGTAGTAGTAGTAGTAGTAGTAGTAGTAGTAGTAGTAGTAGTAGTAGTAGTAGTAGTAGTAGTAGTAGTGACATCAAGTGTGTGTCTCAATTGCTCTGCATTTACTGCTCAAATTTGTTAGCTTTATTTAGATTTTGTAAATAAATTGTGTACATGCATTTCTGATTAGTAATTAGTTTCCTATTTTGTATTTATTTCGTAAATTCTCGTCCTGGTTTGACCACATGTAGTGGCTCCACTTGTGTGAAGGCAATCTTCTAACCGGCTAGTTTCGCTATTTAAAAGGTATCCTCTTGTTGTGGTCAGTCCAGTGCATTTTTATTCGAGCCGCTGTGCTATAGCTATACTACCTCAGCTAGGTCATTAGCATTGGCATGATCTCATTGATTGAGTACCTTTCAAGATTGAAATCCCTTGTTAAGTCGAATCCAGTGCGTTGGCGATATAAAGCTACTTTTTGGTTGCTGTATATCGTCAGCCAGCTCAAACTAACGACTATGAGACTGCGCTATATCATCGTATATATTTTGTTGGTAGATACCACATTCTAAAGGGGACACTAATTGTTTAGTGTTTAGCTCTTTGCGTAGTGTTCTATTAGATATTAATTAACCACACGTTATCGTCCATCAGTTCAGACTAACAACTATACGACTGCTATATCGTCCTATATTTGTTGATAGACATCACGTTCTACAGGAGACACTGATTCGTTAATGTTTAGCTCTTTGCGTGGTGTCTTAATACTGTATTATATGTTTGATTGTCTGTAATAATGTAGTGAATTACAAGATTTTCATTACGTTATAAACCAAGATGACATCGGTTTACATACGTACATTAAGTTTGAAAATCGCCACCACGTGCTGGGGCGTGATGGCCATTGAAATCTATTATGGGCTTAAGGACGTGGTTGGCGAGGGTCCGAAGGTGATGCAGGGTCTAATTAAAGTATTCAAATTCGTATGGAATGGCACCGTAAGCTGTGAAGCCGTTAAAGAAAAGCTGCTTGGTGAGGTTTTGATAGTGAATGGTAACGCTTGATGGATCTCATGTGTAAGAGATAGAATCCGAACATCTATTAGTTAAATTAAAGGTTCCATTAGAAATCCAAGATGAACGAGTAAGGCAAAGGCCAAAAATATATGTGAAGGTGAAAAAATATCGACAAGGAAATGCACCCATTTGATAGGACGTTAGAAAATGGGGCTGAGGCTGTTGTTGCTCGAAAAGGTGGACGAGCCGCTACCAAGCAAGCTAACGCTTGATAGTTCGTGTGTTCTCCCGTTGTGGTACAGGGGCATGTGAAAGAGTGCATAATCTGTCTCAGCAGTGATCAAATGGCTGCTGATTGTCCAAACCGAAACAAGTGTCTAACATGTGGTTCTACTGCAACTGTAAATCTGAATGTTAAGTCAGAAGATCCAGTGCCAGAGGGTAGCACAGATGAAATTGAGGTTCTGGAGGTTGAGTTAAGCATAACACCACCAAAGAATGACAAAGGAGAACAAGCCGGCAGTAATGATGATAGTATCGAGCAGGATAACTATAGTTTAGAACATGAGATGAATTTGAGGCAAACCAAGTTCAGGTCACAAGAAGCGAAACAACCATTTGAATTTCCTTCAAGCCCACCCGAAATTGTGATGTATCGTTCAGAAAATGGAGAAGTACTGATACAATATGTGACCGGGAAAGGTGTCCAATACCGACACTTACTCTAATATTTATAGACATATGCATTTGTCAGCAGTAGATCTAGGAAATACTGAGTTCAACAAAAAAGTAGGTAAATGGGGAAGGAAAGCGTCGAAAAACAATAAATCCAGTTAGATTTATTATGACGACAGCAACCATCCAGTTATTAATACTTATAACAATAAGGAGCATTTGCACACTCAAAGAACGGCATCTCTTGGAGGAATAAAACACGACATGATCGATATTGCTTTCCTTCAAGAGACAAAAATTTAAAAACCTGAAGTGTATAATTCTCTTAAAGATATTTCCATATCGCAGATTTATTATTCCTTATCACATAACCGAAGTGCTGGCGTAGTAATTATTTACCTTCGCTGTTGTCTTCATTCTGTCAACATTATCTCCTCGATAGTATATGCAGATGTCCGCTGGATTTGGGTGCAATTGATGTATCAATCACCAGCTTAAAATTTCTCTGTGTATATGCCTCAACACATCATCTGCAACGTACGCATGTGCTAATGATATTTCTTCAACAATTGACCAGAACCCGCCTGACAACATAATTTTTGTGGGAGATTTTAATTGCGTATTAGATGATGTCAAAGACAAAACATCCAAGTCGAAATATTTAGTCACGTCACACACTATTTTGAGAAAAATGTGTGTGGAAATAAAGGCTTACTAGACACATATCGAATTGTTAATCCAGAGGGCAATGATTTTACATGGCTGCCATCTAATGGTAAAATGTCACCAAGGTAAGATAGAATATTTATTGGCTGCTCATTGAAAGGCTACATAACTTCAATGAATACCAAGCCTGTAGCTTTTTCTGATCATGATATGGTATGCGCCACATTAGACAAGGCTAAACGAATTAATAGAGGGGAAGTGTTTTGGAAATTCAACACTGCTTTGCTGCACGATATTTGCAATCGCAAACGTGTAGAGAGCTGTTGCCGTTATCGGGTTAAACGGAAACAAATTTATGATGACATAATGCAATGGTGGGAAGATGTAAAAATAGATCTAAAGTGTATGTTAAGAGAAAATTCGATCAGCAAATTCAGAGAATTGCGAAAGCGCAAAAAACATTGAGTAGATCTTTGACTAAAGTTAATGTGAACGTCAATAAAGGTGACGCTAAAAGGCAAAATAAATGAAATAGAGGAATATAAATCCAATGGATCAAGAATTGGATCAAGGGCACAAATGCCCTCCGAGGGTGAGAAACCTACACAATATTTTTGTGAACTAGAAATATTACTTGGTATTGAGAAATTAATACGCTCAATAGAGGCGGTTGATGGTATAACTGTGTCATCAAGCAAAGAGATAAAGGGAAGATGTGCATGCATATTACCAACGGTTGCACACATCTGAAGGGAGTAACGACACAGCTACTGAATATATCTTAGCCACTATGACAGAGACACTATCTGACTCATCTGAATCTGTGGACAACCTTTTAACACTACAGGACATGCCTAAATGGCTGAAAGGCATGACATCACACAGATCGTCAGGCTGTAACGGACTCCCAGTATAATTTTACCAACACATTTTGCGATTTATTAGGTCCAACCCTTGAAGAGCTATCAACCTGCATTTTTAAATGTGGACGTATTCCTCCATCAATGGCCAAAGCATATGTTCGACTGATTATAAAAGAGGTGATAGAAACGAACTTCAGAATTACAGACCAATTTCATTACTCTGTGTGGATTATAAAATTATATCGCGACCACTAACTTTAAAACTAGTTTCGGTTGTAGAAGATGTAATTGACTCCGACCAAACTTTCTCAGTTCCAGGTAGAACAAGTTTAACAAATACTCTACTTATAAGAGATACCATACAGTCAGTCGAGAAAGAGTCTATACCAGCAGCAATCATAGCTTTAGACAATGAGACAGCGTTTGATGGCATTAAATGGAAATTTTTGCTAATGTCAGTACAATGTACTGGTTTATATGTCAAAATAAAAAGCTGTTAGTTACTGATCATCTGACTGAACCAATCACCCTAGAGTAGGGGTGGGGTAAGACAGGGCTGTTCTCTACCACCTATTTTATTTGTGAAAACTATGGAGTCGCTGGGAATTTCATTGAGGCAAAATAGTCATTTTCAAGGGATGTGTGTTTATGGAGTTGAAAAGCCGGTAAAGGTGTCCCAGTATCTCGATGATACAACCGTTTTTTCAGGATCAAATACCGATTTTAAGATTTTGAAAGCATTATTGAAAGAATTTCAACAAGCAGCAGGGCTTAAAATTAATAAAGAGAAATCGAAAGGATTATTTCTCGGCACATGGAGTGGAAGAACAGATGCAGTAATGGAAATTGATTGGCCAAGTGATGTAGTCATAATTTACGCGTCTATTTTAGTATGAAATCAAATATAGCATTACATTTGAATTGGGAAGAACGGTTTTCCAGGTTAAAGATCATATTGGGCAATTGGAAAAGACGACGGCTTCCAATTTTTGGCAGAGCCTTTGTTCTAAATAATTTATCTTTATCTGCGTTGTGATGCACCGCTTCCAGCATACAGGTGCCTCAAATTGTAGAGAATTAGATTAAAGAAATAATCATCTCTTTTCTATGGGAGGACAACGCCCATTTAGTGTCGCAACCAGTTTTAAATAATGTAAAGCAGGAAGGTTGGCTTAATTTAGTTAATATTCCAGTCAAAGTTTTTGAATCAGCTAATTCAACCCTGTGCACCATGGACTTGCATTTCCCGAGCGCTCATAAAGAGATACATTGAGCCTTTTTGTCTATTGACTGCCTATGCATGCCTATTTATGTCAACTGCAGCTCCACCAAATTACAACAACATTCCTACTGTTTAAAAAGAGAAATCTATAAGAGCAATATCTCCACCAGAATGTTGGCAAAATGCTTTAAAGCAACAACTCTGGGCCAATGATAATATTCGTTTTAATAATTCTGGTTGACATGTTGTCACACTCTCTTTTGTCCCAACAGTTCAAAGCCAATCCTTTTACAACATAAACGTAGTACATTGAGCATGAATTTAAGTGTGTCTTCTTGTAGCTGGTTTGCCAAAGGAGCTTCATCATTGACTAAAATATAGTAACTGACCTCACAGTTTCTGGGGGTGAAGGGTCAATGTTTTTTTAGATGATCTCTCATCATCACATTACATAGCAGAGGATTGATTACACTACCTTGACGAATTCCATTACCCATCTGCTTAATCATAAATAATGCACTATCGACTCATACATCCATTCAAGAAATATTGAATCCAGTAATCCTACAATGGTATCCTAAGTCCTAGAGTGTGCATACTACTCCGCTGTTCCCCATCATGTCCAATGCTTTTTGACATCCTGGAATACACATATAGATGATACCCTTTAGAGTGTATTGCTTTATTGGTAGCTTCGCTTTGTCGCATCTTATGGTCGGTGGTTAGTCTTCCAGTATGGAATTCACTTTGGCAAGGGGGTATCAGTTTCTTTTGAATCGAAATCCATCTGTTTTATCCGTTTGTACATGCATGCGGTGAGAGAAATCGGTTGGTAGGACGTTGCATCTCATTTGTCTGTCAGATAGTTGTTTTCGACAATTCGGTAGTTTACCAGTGTACAAGATACAGGTTAAATAAATTAAGGAGCATTAACATACCGTGCTCTGGTACGTTCTTCAGCATGGCAGACGTAGTGAGATCTTCTACAGTTGAAGCAATTTTACTTATGCTAAAGCTACATTCTAGTTCTAGTTTGGAGAAGTCCCTAGTGGTGTGTATCGTCTGCCTAAAAAGAAAATCTATTTTCTTAATTTGGGGATTTGCATCACCTTTTCATCCTAGGACATCAGATCATAGATCTTCATCAAAAGCGTTTGGGAATGTATTAGCCTGCAGCTTTTTCACTGGTCATGACATGTGTAAGGGTGTTATCTGTAGACGTTGGTATAGGTCATTTACTTTTGTATTTACCATTTCCTATTGCTTTTCTATTATTCCATACATCTTTCTTATATTGTAATGATTTATCGAATCGTAATACTGTTGCCAGTGCAAACGCTTACCACTTTTAATATCTCTTTTAAAGTAGCATGGAAACGCTTGAAATGTATGTAGCTATAGATTTCGAATTTGTTGTCTTTGGCCGTGTTCTCACAAGCGAGTTAATCAGTAATAACGTCATGTGTCCATATGATGTTATTCCTGAATAAGTCATTAGTGAGACTATTACATGTCTTCATTTTAAGCTTAAATAGAGCCTGCCAGCTGCAGTCTTACCATACGGCTGCTTTTAGTTGTGCATTTCTACACTGTGTACTCTTTTGTATTGATGCTTCCGCTTCTTCCCTTATGATCTATACACAGTGACTATACTATTCTTTAATATATCTACTTATTATGGTGGTACACACTATCTCTCTGGTGACAACATCTAAGTATGTGCAGAAGCCACCTTTCTAAAGATTCCACATACATGTCTTTGGATATTTAGGAGCAGGTATATTCGTACCACCTATTGGCATGTCTATTGGAAAGTGGGCACTTCTGTGGACGTCACGGTATATGTTACAGCTAGGTATGGGATGGAACATGGCTACGTAACTTAGTGTCCCCTTTTCATGTGTGGGTTTTATTCTAGCATGGCGTCCATCATATTGAAAGAAAGTTTGATATTTATCAATCTCACCTTCTAGAACATTTCCATTAGTGTTACATTTGCCCTCTCTCTGTGATATATAGTGAGCATTGAAATCCCATATTAGCATAATCTCCCCCATTCTGCCATTGCAGCAGTTACAGTAGTTAGTTTCTCACCGTCTTTGAAAGTGTGGTGATTTGGGATACACACATAATGTGGTTGAATGTAATTAGCTTCGAACTTTCTCTAAGCACAAGGCTGTCTATTTTCAAGTCTAATCCAGGTGCCCTGTCATATTCGATAGCGACGCTGAACAGAATGGCCACCCAATATTTGGAATTTTCTTCCCTGTCCATCATTTCTATTGATATATCCGTTTTTACTGAAAGTATCATTTGGACATAGGTATGCCTTTTGTACACATATACTATTAAGGTCGTCATTATTTTAAGTGAAGGCTGTGATAAGTGCATCCTTAATGGCATTCTACACGTCTCTTGTTCCACTGTAAGACCCTAAGGCGCAAATAGCCTATTTTGATAGCAAGACGAGGCACATGCATTAACCAGGCGTTTCATATTTTTGGTCTTCTAATCTCTATCATTCTCTGATGGGCAGACCTCGACCAGCGTGGCCATAAACCAGGTGAACTTGTTTATGGATAACTATCAGTTCATATTTGCTATCTTCGACTGGAAGTAAAATCTGTTGGCTTTGTGAGTTTTTGTCTTGATCGCTGAGTGTAATTTTCTTACTCATATCTTTGTGTGTCACACATACGGCTTCTCCTGCGTTGGGAGTACTGTTTTGGTGGGTTTCATAATTTTATCTATGTTTGTCTGGGTAATCCGATAGCGCGAATGAGCCCTAGTGCATTAATGAAGTTTCTTTAGAGCCACGCATATCTACCAAATACATCCATGGGATTAGTTAATTAGAAGCAAACCCACGTCTAACTGGCTTGAAGTAGTTGTCTGACGGAAATCTGTAATACAATGCATTTCGTACCTACACCAGTAAAGACGCTCCTTCACGAGAATCTCACACGATCAGCCACAGCACAGGTATGAACAGAACCTTGGCCAGCGACACCAATCATCCACATGTATATCAATATACACATTGCGGATCTCAGAATGAGTTGTCCTTTCCTATCAAATATATATCACACTACCTTACGTCGTGTTCAGACATATACATCGAAACAGTTTCACAGGGTAGGGTTCATAGTAGTAGACTCAATAATGGATATCTCCGATCTGGCATTCAAGTATATGATGTCATAATCAACTACGTCATAGATGGGATAATGACACAACCAAAATGTGTACTAAATGCTGTATCTAGGTCAGTCGTGAACATTGAAAAGTCCGTCCAGTGTACACATTGTATGTATTTACTATTAAATAAACATGCTGGTGTATATTTTGGTACTAAGTTTATCGGGTGCTGTTGCTGCCATGTCAACGGCACCCTATCAGATTAGTATATCCTATATTTAACAGATAGACTGCAAACTTATATTGAAATTGGGATTCTGAAAATTCAGGGTTAAAGTATATAACTCGCTCCCAACGCGCTCAAAGCACGGGCAGGGCTTAGCTAGAAATTGCTGGGGCATAGTTAAAGATGTATCCATCTAGATAAGTAAATCATTCCAGAAAGGTTGGAGTCATAAAGGAACTAGTTAAAAGGAGGGGGCGCTGTAGTTGCTCCTATCTGATTCTTTTAAGGAGTGCTCCCATCGGCGTAGATAAGAAATGTGTTACAATCATAATACAGGCTTATGTCAGAGCAATTACTTCGAATGAGTTATACCTAATACGCCGATTATTTTCGAATTAACTAATTTGAAGAGGTATCGAATTAACGGTTTAACCCTAGGCCGCATTGATATCAGACAGCTAGTCCGCGTAATGCAGGTGCACTGAATACGTTAATTTAATGAATCCCTTGTATTAATAAATTATGGCCGATATGGGGCGCTCCTTAAAGGGGTGCCAATCTCATCTCAAAGTATGCATTGTACTGATAGATTATGGTTTATAGATGTCATATTATTCATATCCCATCGTTTTGTCTCCTCAAGTGATAATGTGTGATGTCATGTACGTGCCAATGTATTACATTCTTTGTTATGAAATACTCACCCCGGAGGATATTTTAAAGTGAATTGACTGGACGGCGTTGCTGCCTATCACAGCAACAACTTCCAGTCAAAATACTTTCAAAATATACAGCAGCTTACCTGTATGATTGCTTTTAGACCACAATGCCAAACTATAGCTAGTAGCTCTATGACTGAACGGGTTTTTTTTCTGATTGGTTGAAAATTAAATCATGACAACCTTCAGAAGCTGTAGAAATCTATCAACATTGTGGCACATTCTATCACCTGAATGGTTAGCATAACATAATGTAAGATTTCCTTTAACATGAATCTTATAGGGTCAGTTACAGTACTCCATTGCTGGAGGTTCCTTTATTATTCCCGTGTTTTGGATAGTGATTAATTCGAAATAAAATATGCTAATATGAACCTAAAGGTTTTACGTACTGCGTTCAGATTCTTTATAATGTGATGATATAGACAATAATATTACAGAAAATGTTAAAGTTATGCGCATCTCATCTCAGACGTTGCATTGTACTGACAGAGTACGGTATTCAGGTTCGATATCATCACGAACTGGTACAATAAATGAATATAATTTTCACCAGTTATTGGACACTGAGTAGCTTTGTTCTCTTAGCACTGCTCGCGTGCGGAAGATAACAGGGTAGAACATTGCTGCTGCTTGCATCCGGACAGCTAATTTCTTCTTATTACCAAGGCACCCAATATCCACGCCAACACATATAATCATAAAACTATCCCATTGCTTGATATATTTTTAGATACATTTCCAAAGAACATTTCCAGAAACCAGATTTTAATTTAATAGGGCTCAATAGGAAACTAATGGATAACTTTGGTTAAGAATATTAAAATATTTGCTTATTGAATGTCCTTGTACAGGTTAAAAGAAGACTATTTCTGAAAATTTACCATTGGAATGACTGGCTCAGTTACCAGGTCAGTCATTCCAGTGGTAGATTTCCAAAAATAGTCTACTCGTAACCAGCAAAGGGGCTTTCCTCAAGACGACTACAGAGGCAGAGTTGTGAGCGGCTTCGTCGTGAAATGGTTAAACAGTCACAGCAACAACTTTCAGTAAAATAATTTTCAAACTGTTCTAGAAAATTGTAACCCTAGCATATATCCAACTACCAGCATGGATCCAAGCTGTCACTCAAGTATTTCCAGACGTAATCAATCACGTCAAATGTTAGCTAACGCCACAAAAACGCTCCGTCATGAAAATCGAAAAGTCTGTCGCGAAATTGTTGTGTGTTTTGGTGAATTTACACTTTAATAAACAGCCATATGCAGCAACATGACACCGTTTAATTAATTTCAAAATATTAAACATCTTACCTGGGCTTATTATCTAGACGCTGGGAATTCAGGTTTTAAAATTTCAAATCGGTTCCAACAACCGTAATAGCTAGAAATGGGTGGGGCATAGCTAGAAATGGGCGAACATAGCTAGAAATGGGAGGGGCATAGCTAGAAATGGGTGGGGCATAGCTAGAAATGGGCGGGACATAGCTAGAAATGGGTGGGGTATAGCTATAAATGGGCGGGACATAGCTAGAAATGGGAGGGGCATAGCTAGAAATGGGTGGGGCATAGCTATAAATGGGCGGGACATAGCTAGAAATGGGCGGAACATAGCTAGAAATGGGCGGGACATAGCTAGAAATGGGAGGGACATAGCTAGAAATGGGCGGGACATAGTTAGAAATGTATTCATCTATTAATCCCTCTTGTGTCAATAGCGCATTAAGGCGCTCAAAATACTATTTATTTCAATTAACCATTTAATTGCCAGGACCTTTCAGGGAAAATTTGATTTTTTCATTGAAAAAGAATATATTTATAAATTTATAACAAAAATTTACAAAAAATAGATTTCTGTTATCCTTCACATGGACATTCATTAAAAGTGTAATGGTAAAGAAAATTCAAATTTCTGTTTAGCCGATATCCATTTGCAGACCAAGAAGAGTATTTTTTGATATTTTACCGAGCCAGTCATTCCAGTGGTAAATTTTCAGAAAATATTCTTACAAATTTGACCATGAAATCGTTAAGTTGACACAGGAGGTGTTAAAGGGATGTTAATCTCATCTCCAATGTTGTATTGCACCGATATATTATGGTGTATAGATTCCATATCATTCATATACGGTCAGGTTCCCTTCTTTGTATCACAATTAACTGCTTTGTAATATCGAGTAAATGTTGAACAGTAATCGCCGCCATTCTGTGTCATCAAGCGATAGTGTGTGATGCCATGTAAGTGGCAATGCATTACATTCTTTATTATGTAATAATCATCTTGCCTTAAGCAGCAACAACTTCCAGTCAAATTAGTTTCAAAATAGTCAACAGCTTACCTATATGGTTGCTTTTATGCCACATCGACAAGCTATAGATGCCACCTCTATGACTGTGCGCATATACCAAGACAGGCACGCTAGTTCTTTCTGATTGTTTGAAAGGTAAATCAGGACAGCCATCATACGCTGTAGAACCAGCATTTAGCTACTAACGCCTGAGTATCTTTCTATGACGGGATGATAATAAGCTTACAATTCAGTGCATAGTTTATGAGTGGCCTATTAGATCATATGTATAGATATCATGATATGAGGTTAGTTATGCTTTAACCTGTTTATGCCGGACATTGGGTGGACAATGGTCACTAAAGACAGGTGATCGCGTAATACAACACCGTGGCTACAGTAAATAGCTGTTGTGGCCAAATGATGAATGCTCCTTAAAGCATATGGTCTTAAAGAGCAACATATTTGTGTCCGAAATCTAAATCCCCGAAATGGATGAATACATTTTAGCTATGCCCCACCCATCTTCAGTTAATTTCCACCCACGCGTGCCCCGTGTTGGAATCAATCGAACCATGAAATCCCGGAATCTCAATTTCCAGAAAACTGTACAGGTAAGCTGTTCAATATTTTGAAACAAATTTGACTGTGTGTTGTTTCTGTCCATGTTCCCATTTAGATAAGTTTCTATATAGTCAACATAATGTTTATTAAATAGTAAAGACATACAATTCGTACAACTGACGTGGTTTTAAATATCCCTTCCGCACTTAGCTACATCATTCATTACCTAGTTGATTATGACGTACGCTTACATCTGAAATCGATTATGGCATAATATACTTGATCGACAGATTAGATTAATCAATTGACAAGTTTAATCATTGCGCCTGCTGCTCAGACGATCTTTTGATGGTAATACCATCTCAAACAATCATTATGTACTCCCGGCCAGTTGAGCTATTCACAAAGAAATCGCGTTTAAATCAGTAATATGCCCTTAAATTTCTTCTGTCTTGCTTAAAGAAACAATGCTTGGCTAGCACTCGGGCCGGAATGAACCCTGTCCAGACAATCGTGAGCCGTGTGCTATCACGCCATCGCTGGAAACATTGACAATCTCCATCGCTCCTTGCGTCTCTCCACCCATCAGTATACGGTGGTACCGGTGTAAAATTGGGAAGTTACCAATAATGGACTGAAATAAAACCAGCCTAGATATGACGTGGATGGGACCTAGAACCTGGGACTCGATAGATGCCACAAAACCAGTAATTTATAGATTCTCATCGTCGTGGTAGGGTACGTGGATACAAACAGAAGGTAATCATATCCCGGAAAATGTGTGAAATTACCAGTCCACGTGTTGTCATAGTAAACAGAATTTCCAATGGCTTCGCCTGTTTATCACATATGTACAGGGATGGGACGTGGAATCAGACGTCAACCAAACCAATAACTTCTCCATAGAGCTTAGATTCTGGTTGTGGCGTGCTTGCCTCTTAAATGTGCCGTTACCACGCCTGCGAGATAACAGATAACTACTGAGAGAATGGTTTTAATGTGACATTAAATGTCCATTCGTATGTCAAGCGAAGACTATGTTTGAACATTTACCACTGGAATGACGGGCTTTGTTACCTAGCCAGTCAATCCTGTGGCAAAATTTTAAAAATAGTGTTCACTCGGTCTGAAAATGTATATTCTCCAAGACCACTACAAAGGTCGGCTTTGGCCGGTTTCGTCATGAAATTGTTAACAACGCCTTCCGTCATCGATTTGTTATTGCTTACAGCACCGTGCATTTACGGTCACGTATTTCTGGTGCATGGAACTTCCTGTGGCCAAAAGCGTAATAATATAAACGTATGGGTCGTGCCCACAATGATCTCTAGACTGTGCGTGTGATGGCACGCGATGTGCGAATGGACGCACAAATGAGAATACGATGACATTTCGTGTTTGGCTCATGTGTGTCAAGTTACCAGTTGCATCAAAGCGCTTGGATAATAGACCCATCCATCTATGTAGTGGTGGTATCGATTTGAAACTTTGAAACCTGAATTCCTAGAATTTAAAGGCCAATGTATCTATATACGTACGCTGTTGACTTCGAATTCGGCATATGACAGCACTCTTTATGAATCAATCCAAAAAAGAGTTCACACACGTATACCTATCTACAAAACACGAAACTAAAGAAAATGGCGATCCACTTCATGACGGCGAATCATGGAGGAAAAGTACACTCCTGGGCTCACTGCTTGCAGTACTGTTGACATTGCTGCACGCTGCGTCATGAGGAACATAGCTTTCCAGTCCTTCTGGAACCTATCGATTCGCAGATCATAGATGCGCTAGAGATGGAATATGCCGACGATGTTGACTTCATAGACGACGAAAGAACCACCTTGATGAACTTCTCCCAATAGCTGCAAGCAAACTAAAAATTAAGAATCGCTTTATGAATGACTCCAAAACAGAGTCCCCCCAACCCCCATATAATTATCTACAAAGCATGAAACTAAAGAAATCATGGAGGAAAAGTACAATCCTGGGCTCACCGCTTTGCAGTACTGCTGACATTGTTGCACGCTGCGTCATGGAGAGCATAGCTTTCCAGTCCTTCTGGATGCTATGGATTCGTAGACAAACGATGTCCTTGATTAAAAGGCTACGTTTATACAATGCAACTTGCGTATCCTTGATGATGCATAGCTGTAATAGCTGGGCAGCTCCAGCGGCAGCTCTAGACAAACCTGATGCCTGCCACCGCAAACACCTACGCACCATCACCGGGCACCGATTACCAGACAGCATAATACCCAATGATGCACTATATAAGATGTGTAATACGTCGCCGCTGTCTGTAAAAGTCGCCCAGCAAAGATGGCTCATGTTTGAATATGTGCTAAGGATTCCAGAAGAGACACCAGCACAGAGAGCCTTGGAATTCGCCCTACTCGGAGCCAGTAAATACAAAGCCAGGAGAGGACGTCATTGCATAGATCTGCTAAGCGTGCTCCAGGTGACTTCAAGAAAGCAAGACTTCGTACACTGAAGTCAAGAAAGGACCTGGGGAAGCTTAGGATTTCGGCTGAGGACAAGACACAGCGGGCAAAAGCGAAGATGGGCTGATTGCAGCCGTATTATGTTTCTACTACTGCAGCCGCAGAATACAGTTATCATACATATATACTAGGGGTGTGCATTTGGAGCAATACCAGTACACGTGTACACGTTAGTTTTAACGAACGTGTACGCGCGTACACGTATTTGCCCTTCTGCTGCAAAAATGTGCTATTAATATGGTATCGATGTAGCCTATTATTAAGTGTAGAGGGGTGTAATATGGTAGGGTTGGAAAATAAAATAACAGTTTATTAACTCCCCCTCCCCACCCACACCCACCTTGGGTCAACAGCGTCTCTAAGTGCTACTCATTTGACTTAACGGAATACTAAATATTACATTTTTGTGCTCCGTTAATGTCTATTTGCAGATCAAGAGATGTTTATTTTGTAATATTATCACGGGAATTTAAAAAAGAGCGTTTTGATGTCATTCAAATTGATATTTCTCAAGACCACAAGACTATGTTTAGGCCGGCCTTAACATTAAAACGAAAATGAAAATCGTAACCTTTGCTTGATCAGGACCCTATTGCATGCCAAGAGAACAATATTTTTATACATTACCACTGAAATGACTGATTCGGTTACCGAGCCATTCATTTCAGTGGTAAATTTACAAAACTAGTCTTCTCTTTGCCTGCAAATAGAGATTCATAAAGACAATTGCAGAGACCGTTTGTGTCAGCCTGACCATTATAGGGTTAGGTTGATAAAAGAGGGCTAAAGTTTGTTTACCGACTTTTGACACAAATTCGTATTTGACCCCTGTCCGGGACAGATCAACATCGAACAATAATGATTCACCCTTTGATGGTCAAGATGGGCTAAGAAAAATCGAAATCTGGTGTTACTGAAAGTCGATTCGCGGGCAAAGGTAAGACAGCTTTTTGAAAATAGGTGAGTCAGTCATCGCCGCGATAAATTTACAAAAAAAATCGTGCGCTCCCGACATGCAAATATGCTTTCGATAATGGCATATTCCTAAAGACCACTATAGAGACCGTTTTGGCCATTAATGAGCTGACCAAAAGCTGGTGGCGACCAGTCCGCTATGAGCTTAGATAAGTGCCCCCCGTCACGGCAGTATAATCTGTGTTGATAATATCGCGCTTGAACAGTATCACACCTATATAGTTGGTTGTTCAAAGGAATACCCACAAGACGACGTCGCAGCTGCGTTTGGATAATTAGTTAAACCCGTTGACTCTCAAATGTGGTCAGGAAAATTTGAATTTTCTCACAAAAATCCCCATGAGCCGACCAAGACGTGATTGTTTTTGAAAATTTACCGTAGCAATGACTGGCTCGGTGATCGAGCCAGTCATTCCAGTGGTAAACTTTAAAAGAGAAAATCTGTCTCCTCTTGGTCTGCAAATTAACATTTCTCAAGACAACTGTAGGAGCCTGGGTTTTTTGGCAGGCTTGTGTGTTAAATGGTTAAATCGGAAATTGGACAGCATTGGCAGATAGAGCTTGGCGGTAAATTTTGAGAATTAATTTGTCAAAAAATACATACATTTTCTTTGAGTGCTATCTTACTTATTTCACATAAATACGTATAATCTATAATTTTTCCCCGTGTACACGTTTACGATTTTTGTAACCGTGTACACGTCACCTGAACGTGTACACGTGTACACACGCCCATTCCTAACTATATACATATATGACAGCAACAGAATGATGTCAATCAAATTAGTGTCAAAATATTCAACAACATATTTACTAAAGTGTAAACTAATCCAAGACAGAATTTCTACACTTGTGACTGGCTTTTCGATTTTAGTGACGGAGCTTTACAGCATATTGACCCTGACGTCAGATACCATTGCGATGTATTTGCTTATGAGGTCAGATACTTGCCTAACTGTTCGGACCCTCTAATTTGATAAGACGCTAACCTAGCGCAATCATGTAGTTGAAAAGATGTTATCTGTAAATACAAATGCATTTGGATAATACAATAGGGTTGGTGCAATATAACTGTCCTCAGGGGTGGACTTAGAGGGTTTTTTTGTGGTAGGGTGAGGATTGTGCTGCCAGTGAGGATTGGGAGCTTCTCCCCAAGAAAAATGTGAACATCCTTTTTATTTGAGAAGTCATATCATGCATTGTGAGTGATAGACACCATCATTATTAGTTTCCAACATTATTTACGAACAACCCCCCGAATTATCAGAATCCTATTTGCAAGGTAATTCTTCTTCTTCTTTTCGTTCGCTGATCATACCGCCAGTCCTGTAAGTGACTATCGACATGATCATAAGCATATGCAAGGTAATTATACAGGGAATCTGTTGAAACTAATTTAAATGGGTGCTGTTGATGGCTGTGGCAGATCCAGCGCCCAGTGAACTTATTTTCAAAATGTTCAACATATTTTCCTTAATTGTAAATTCATCAAAGACAAAGAATCCGTAGACCATGTCTTGACATACATTTCAACGACGAAGCTAGATACCTCAATATGTATTGTGGCGTTACCATATATGTGACGTAATTGCATATGATGAAATATGCATGAGTGACTGACCGGATACTTCCATTGCTGGTTTACCTATGTAAAATGCGCTAGGAACAATTCTATAGATAAACAACGTAGGTCGATTATGATCGCTCACCCCCCCCCCCCCCCCTCATGAACCCCCTTCCACCCAACACCCACTCTCACCCACGCACGCACGCATGTACGTACGCACGCACGCACGGGCGCTCGCACGCACACACGCACGCGCACACACACAAACACACCCGCCCCTCCAACCCCACCCACCACCCTGCCCTGCTCAGCTCTTGATTGTTCTAGTTTAGATGTGACCTGAGAATATGCAATAAAAACTTGGAAAAACTTTAGCGTTCCTGCATAATATTAGCATAAAAAACATGTCACTCATAAGGCCTATTAATTACTATTGTATATTGTTTCTATGCACGCACATGTGTTTCGCAGTGTGAACAAATATTCTATTTGCGAAAGAATCCAATACAGGACTCCAGATTATCCATCAATCATATGACGTCAGAATCATCTACGTGACGTGTAGGATGACGTCATAATCTATTTGTGTTTCCCCATTTGGACCACCTCATGTGTAATTCATACGGTCGCGTGGACATACGACTGGTTCCATATTCCCCTCCAGTTTCGGCTCCATTCCATTTATTCTATTCGAACAACATAAACATATTTAACAGCTGACCTGTCCTGAACATGAGATCCTATGACTACATGTATCAAAAGATTACCACTCTGCGCAGCGCATATACATGGGCAGAATAGCATTTGGAAAATGGCAAATGGCCCCAGTCTATACTGCGAGCATAAAGAGTGGCTACAAATAGTAGGAGTTGATTACGCAGCCTATTAACACAACGCTCTTGTCCGCCTTGCCACTTTTTTAGCCGCCAGTTAAATGGCCACGGGTCAACTAGGACACCATCATTCTGAACAATGCTGAACTAATAACTGCCAACACCCGCATCTGAACCATTAGATTGGAAGCGAAACTAATGATGATTACATCTCATTAATATTGTTGTTGCTGTTGTAGTGGCCATTTTAGTAGTAGTAATATTAGTAGTAGTAGTAGTCGTAGTAGTAGTAGTAGTAGTAGTAGTAGTAGTAGTAGTAGTAGTAGTAGTAGTAGTAGTAGTAGTAGTAGTAGTAGTAGTAGTAGCAGCAGTAGCAGCGGCGGCGGCAGCAGCAGAAGCAGCAGCAGCAGCAGCAGCAGCAGCAGCAGCAGCAGCAGCAGTAGCAGTAGCAGTAACAGTAGTAGTAGTAGTAGTAGTAGTAGTAGTAGTAGTAGTAGTAGTAGTAGTAGTAGTAGTAGTAGTAGTAGTAGTAGTAGTAGTAGTAGTAGTAGTAGTAGTAGTAGTAGTAGTAGGAGTAGTAGTAGTAGTAGTAGTAGCAGCAGCAGCAGCAGCAGCAGCAGCAGAAGCAGCAGCAACAGTAGTAGCAGTAGTTGTAGTAGTAGTAGTAGTAGTAGTAGTAGTAGTAGTAGTAGTTGTAGTAGTAGTAGTAGTAGTAGTAGTAGTAGTAGTAGTAGTAGTAGTAGTAGTAGTAGTAGTAGTAGTAGTGGTAGTAGTAGTAGTAGTAGCAGTAGTAGTGTTACTCTGACAATCAGTGGGCATATGTTTCAAGAACACTAATAGAAAGAGCCATTATGCCGTTTTCTACAGACAACTTATTTTGCGCAAGTGAGCTCCCACCTAACCATAGACACATTCCACAACCCATTCTCGATTTGAAAAGAAATCTGTGGATGCCTTTGATAAAGTTAAAATTAACCCCGTGAGTTGGGAATGTGTGATGGCTTGTAATTTATGGCCTGTAATTTATGGGGCAATAATCAAATTCAGCACCAAAACAAAGCGCTATATTACCCAGCTTTGGCACAAAAAGGAATTCAATCTGTACGTGATGTCATTGACCCAATTAACGGGTGCTGGAGACCGCTATCTGAAATAACATGTGTAACAAAACTTCGTCCAATAGATGCTGGATGTCTGCTAAGTCGGGTTCGTAATGCTATACCAAAAGAATGGTTCTCTTTACCTAATACGATCTTTGATGAACATGACTCTGTTTTGAGAATTACGCCACTATTAATTGAGAAATGGAATGGCAAAATATATATTTGCAGAACATTCCCAATCAAGCAAGAGATAGTGTTTGGCGATTAATACAGAGGCGACTCTAGGTGAAACCCCTACTGATAAAAGCAAGCTTATGCTTGGACCAAGCTGATAAATGTGTCTTTTGTTTCAACTCAGCGTAAACGTTGACTCATTTGTTTACTGTATGGCCCAAGATATTGACATTCTGGTGCTATGTAAAGAAGATTCTCGCCGATCTTAAGGTAACCAGGATAGAAATAATAGCTAAGACAATTTTATTTCATGATCTCAGTGATTCTTTTCTATCACGGAATGATGAAATTTGTGTACGTGTTTGCTTAAGTCCTATAATTTGGAGTATTGGGAGAGATAGATGCTCACTAGTTAAGAATTGACGACACGGTTACTCATATTAATATGCTGAAGACCGTTTTCTTTTCTCTACTGTCACATACTATTAAGGGTGAAATTGACAAATCAGTGAAAGCACAGAAAACATAAAATTTTCAAGATTTATATTGTAGGGGTGGGCTTATTTATACCAATTGTACAGGACGTCATTATTATTGTAGCGCGGATCGACCGGTCAGGTACGAACCATTCCGACCAGTCTGGGTACAGAGCGGCCAGGCGGGGTACGTTCCGAGCACGCGCCCACCCCCAACCCCGCTGTGTAGGACAGTACGTGTGTATAATGCCATATAAGAGAGGTTCTTAAAATGATCCATGAGATCCCCTAGCGCTCATGCACGGGCGTCAGAAATTGCTTGTCTGCCAACACACGTTAGCGTCTAAGAGAAAAAGCATTTGAAATATTTGTTCACACTGCGAAACACATGTGCGTGCAATATACAATAGTAATTAATAGGCCTTATGAGTGACATGTTTTTATGCTAATATTATGCATATTATTATTATTAAGTTTTTATTGCATATTCTCAGGTCACATCTAAACTAGAACAATCAAGAGCTGAGCAGGACAGGGTGGTGGGTGGGGTTGGATGGGCGGGTGTGTTTGTGTGTGTGCGCGTGCGCGTGCCTACGTGCGCGCGCCCGTGCGTGCGTGAGTGAGTGTGTGCGCACGCGTGCATGCGTGCGTACACGTGTGCGTGCGTGGGTGTGAGTGGGTGTTGGGTGGAAGGGGGTTCATGGGGGGGAGGGGTGAGCGATCATAATCGACCTACGTTGTTTATCTATAGAATTGTTCCTAGCGCATTTTACATCGGTAAACCAGCAATGGAAGTATCCGGTCAGTCACTCATGCATATTTCATCATGTGCAATTACGTCACATATATGGTAACGCCACAATACATATTGAGGTATCTAGCTTCGTCGTTGAAATGTATGTCAAGATATGGTCTACGGATTCTTTGTCTTTGATGAATTTACAATTAAGGAAACTATGTTGAACATTTTGAAAATAAGTTCACTGGGCGCTGGATCTGCCACAGCCATCAACAGCACCCATTTAAATTAGTTTCAACAGCTTCTCTGTATAATTACCTTGCGATTGGAATTCTGATAATTCGGGGGGTTGTTCGTAACTAATATTGGAAGCTAATAATGATGGTGTCTATCACTCACAATGCATGATATGACTGCTCAGATAAAAAGGATGTTCACATTTTTCTTGGGGAGGCGCTCCCAATCCTCACTGACAGCACAATCCTCACCCTACCACAAAAAAACAAAACTCTATGTCCACCCCTGAGGACAATTATATTGCACCAACCCTGTTGTATTATCCAAATGCATTTGTATTTACAGATGACATCATTTCAACTACATGATTGCGCTAGGTTAGTGTTCTTATCAAATTAGAGGGATCCGAACAGTTACGCAAGTATCTGACCTCATATGCAAATACATCACAATGGTATCTGACGTCAGCGTCAATATGATGTAAAGCTCCGTCACTAAAATCAAAAAGCCAGTCACAAGTGTAGAAATTATGTCTTGGATTAGTTTACACTTTAGTAAATTTGCTGTTGAATATTTTGACACTGATTTGATTGACATCATTCCGTTGCTGTCATATATGTATATAGTTAGGAATGGGCGCATGTACACGTGTACACGTTCAGGTGACGTGTACACGGTTACAAAAATCGTAAACGTGTACACAGGGGAAAATTATAAAATATACGTATTTATGTGAAATAAGTAAGGTAGCACTCAAAGAAAATGTATATATTTTTTGACAAATTAATTCTCAAAATTTACCGCCACGCTCTATCTGTCAATGCGGTCCAATTTCCGATTTAACGATTTAACGCGCACGCCTGCCAAATAATCCAGGCTCCTATAGTTGTCTTGAGAAATGTTAATTTGTAGACCAAGAGGAGACAGATTTTCTCTTTTAAAGTTTACCACTGGAATGACTGGCTCGATCACCGAGCCAGTCATTGCGACGGTAAATTTTCAAAAACAATCACCTCTTGGCCGGCTCATGGGGATTTTTGTGAGAAAATTCAAATTTTCCTGACCACATTTGAGAGTCAACTGGGTTAACTAATTATCCAAACGCAGCTGCGACGTCGTCTTGTGGGTATTCCTTTGAACAACCAACTATATAGGTGTGAATACTGTTCAAGCGCGATATCATCAACACAGATTATACTGCCGTGACGGGTGGCACTTATCTAAGCTCATAGCGGACTGGTTGCCACCAGCTTTTGGTCAACTCATTAATGGCCAAACGGTCTCTATAGTGCTCTTTAAGAATATGCCATTATCGAAAGCATATTTGCATGTCGGGAGCGCACGATTTTTGTTGTAAATTTATCGCGGCGATGACTGACTCGCCTAGAGAGCCAGTCATCCCAGTGGTACATTTTCAAAAAGCTGGCTTACCTTTGTCCGCGAATCGACTTTCAGTAACACCAGATTTCGATTTTTCTTAGCCCATCTTGACCATCAAGGGTGAATCATTGTTGTTCGATGTTGATCTGTCCCGGACAGGGGTCAAATACGAATTTGTGTCAAAAGTCGGTAAACAAGCTTTAGCCCTCTTGTATCAACCTAACCCTATAATGGTCAGGCTGACACAAACTGTCTCTGCAATTGTCTTTATGAGTCTCTATTTGCAGGCAAAGAGAAGATTAGTTTTGTAAATTTACCACCGCAATGAATGGCTCGGTAACCGAATCAGTCATTTCAGTGGTAATGTTTAAAAATATTGTTCTCTTGGCATGCAAAAGGGTCCTGATCAAGCAAAGGTTAAGATTTTCATTTTCGTTTTAATGTTAAGGCCGGCCTAAACATAGTCTTGTGGTCTTGAGAAATATCAATTTGAATGACATCAAAACGCTCTTTTTGTAAATTCCTGTGATAATATTACAAAATAAACATCTCTTGATCTGCAAATAGACATTAACGGAGCACAAAAATGTAATATGTAGTATTCGGTTAAATCTAAATGAATAGCACTTAGAGACGCAGTTGACCCAATGCGAGTGTGGGTGGGGAGGGGAGGGGTAGTTAATAAACTGTTATCTTATTTTCCAACCCTACCATATTACACCCCTCTACACTTAATAATAGGCTGCATCGATACCATATTAATAGCACATTTTTGCAGCAGAAGGGCAAATACGTGTACGCGCGTACACGTTCGTTAAAACTAACGTCTACACGTGTACTGGTATTGCTCCAAATGCACACCCATAGTATATATGTATGATAACTGTATTCTGCGGCTGCAGTAGTAGAAACATCATATTGCTGCAATCAGTCCATCTTCGCTTTTGCCCACTGTGTCTTGTCCTCAGCCGAAATCCTAAGCTTCCCCAGGTCCATTCTTGACTTCAGTGTACGAAGTCTTGCTTCTTTGAGGTCACCTCGGAGCAAGCTTAGCAGATCTATGCAATGACATCCTCTCCTGGCTTTGTATTTACTGGCTCCGAGTAGGGCAAATTCCAAGGCTCTCTGTGCTGGTGTCTCTTCTGGAATCCTTAGCACATAGCCAAACATGAGCCATCTTTGCTGGACGCCATTTACAGACAGCGGCGACGTATTACACATCTTATATAGTGCATCATTGGGTATTATGCTGTCTGGTAATCGGTGCCCGGTGATGGTGCGTACGTGTTTGCGGTGGCAGGCATCGGGTTTGTCTAGAGCTGACGCTGGAGCTGCCCAGCTATTACAGCTATAGATCATCAAGGATACGCAAGTTGCATTGTATAAACATAGCCTTTTAATCAAGGACATCGTTGGTCTACGAATCCATAGCATCCAGAAGGACTGGAAAGCTATGCTCTCCATGACGCAGCGTGCATCAATGTCAGCAGTACTACAAAGCGGTGAGCCCAGGATTTTACTTTTCCTCCATGATTTCTTTAGTTTCATGCTTTGTAGATAATTATATGGGGGTGGGGGGGAACTCTGTTTTGGAGTCATTCCTAAAGCGATTCTTAATTTTTAGTTTGCTTGCAGCTATTGGGAGAAGTTCATCAAGGGGGATCTTTCGTCGTCTATGAAGTCAACATCGTTGGCATATTCCATCTCTAAGGCATCTATGATCTGCGATTCGATAGGTTCCAGAAGGACTGGAAAGCTATGTTCCTCATGACGCAGCGTGCAGCAATGTCAGCAGTACTGCAAGCAGTGAGCCCAGGCGTGTACTTTTCCTCCATGATTCGCCGCCATGAAGTGGATCGCCATTTACTTTAGTTTCCTGTTTTGCAGATATGTATACGTGTGTGAACTCTTTTTTGGATTGATGCATAAAGAGTGCTGTCATATGCCGAATTCGAAGTCAACAGCGTACGTATATAGATACATTGGATTTTAAATTCTAGGAATTCAGGTTTCAAAGTTTCAAATCGATACCACAACGATATAGATGGATGAGTCTATTATCCAAGCGCTTTGATGCAACTGGTAACTTGACAAACATGAGGCAAAAACGAAATGTCATCGTATTCTCAGTTGTGCGTCCATTCGCCCATCGCGTGCCATCAAACGCACAGTCTACAGATCATTGTGGGCACGACCCATACGTTTATATTATTACGCTTTTGGCCACAGGAAGTTCCATGCACCGGAAATACGTGACCGGAAATGCACGGTGCTGTAAACAAGAACAAATCGATGAAGGAACGCGTTGTTAACCATTTCATGACGAAGCCGGCCAAAGCCGACCTTTGTAGTGGTCTTGGAGAATATACATTTGCAGACCTAGTGAACGCTATTTTAACAATTTTACCACGGGATTGACTGGCTAGGTATCAGAGCCAGTCATTCCAGTGGTAAATGTTCAAACATAGTCTTCAACATACATACGAATGGACATTCAGTAAGTAAATATATTTATTTTTTGGACAAATTTAGCCATAAAGGGTTAAAGCTGATATGCCACGATAAAAGAACTAAGTGTTCAATGCCTACCAGTAACATAGTAGCATCAATAAAGTTCCGTTTTTGATAACTTCGGTAAACACGACCTCGCGCAACACTTCTATGTCACATTAAAACCATTCTCTCAGTAGTTATCTCTTATCTCGGAGGTGTGGTAACGGCACATTTAAGAGGCAAGCACGCCACAAGCAGAATCTGAGCTCTATGGAGAAGTTATTGGTTTGGTTGACGTCTGATTCCACGTCCCAACACTGTACATTTGTGATAAACAGGCGAAGCAATTGGAAAATATGTTTACTATGACAACACGTGGACTGGTAATTTCACACATTTTCCGGGATAGGATTACATTCTGTTTGTATCCATTTACCCTACCACGACGATCAGAATCTATAAATTACAGGGTTTGTGGCATCTATCGAGTCCCAGATTCTAGGTCCCATCCACGTCATATCTAGGCTGGTTTTATTTCAGTCTATTATTGGTAACTTCCCAATTTTACACCGGTACCAACGTATACTCATGGGTGGAGAGACGCAAGGAGCGATGGAGATTGCCAATGTTTCCAGCGATGGCGTGATAGCACACGGCTCACGATTGTCTGGACAGGGTTCACTCCGGCCCGAGTGCTAGCCAAGCATTGTTTCTTTAAGCAAGACAGAAGAAATTTAAGGGCATATTACTGATTTAAACGCGATTTCTTTGTGAATAGCTCAACTGGCCGAGAGTCCATAATGATTGTTTGAGATGTTATTACCATCAAAAGATCGTCTGAGCAACAGGCGCTATGATTAAACTTGTCAATTGATTAATCTAATCTGTCGATCAAGTATATTATGCCATAATCAGTTTCAGATGTAAGCGTACGTCATAATCAACTAGGTAATGAATGATGTAGCTAAGTGCGGCAGGGATATTTAAAACCGCGTCAGTTGTACACATTGTATGTCTTTACCATTTAATAAACATTATGTTGACAATATAGAAACTGATCTAAATGGGAGCCATGGACAGAAACAACACACAGTCAAATTTGTTTCAAAATTATTGAACAGTTTATCTGCACAGTTTGCTGGAAATTGAGATTCCGGGATTTCAGGGTTCGATTGATTCCAACACGGGGCACGCGTGGGTGGAAATTATCTGAAGATGGGTGGGGCATAGCTAAAATGTATTCATCCATTTCGGGGATTTAAATTTCGGACACAAATATGTTGCTTTTTAAGACCATATGCTTTAAGGAGCATTCATCATTTGGCCACAACAGCTATTTACTGTAGCCAAGGTGTTGTATTACGCGATCACCTGTCTTTAGTGGCCATTGTCCACCCAATGTCCGGCATAACAGGTTAAAGCATAACTAACCTCATCTCATGATATCTATACATATGATCTAATAGGCCACTCATAAACTAAGCACGGAATTGTAAGCTTTTTATCATCCCGTCATAGAAAGATACTCAGGCGTTAGTAGCTAAATGCTGGTTCTACAGCGTATGATGGCTGTCCTGATTTACCTTTCAAACAATCAGAAAGAACTAGCGTGTCTGTCTCGGTATATGCGCACAGTCATAGAGGTGGCATCTATAGCTTGTCGATGTGGCATATAAGCAACCATATAGGTAAGCTGTTGAATATTTTGAAACTAATTTGACTGGAAGTTGTTGCTGCTTTAGGCAAGATGATTACTACATAATAAAGAATGTAATGCATTTCCACTTACATGCCATCACACACTATCGCTTGATGACACAGAATGGCGGCGATCACTGTTCAACATTTACTCGATATTTCAAAGCAGTTAATTGTGATACAAAGAAGGGAACGTGACCGGATAGGATATGAATGATATGGAATAAAAATAATCTGAATCTATACACCATAATCTATCGGTGCAATTCAACATTGGAGATGAGATTAACATCCATTTAACACCTCTTGTGTCAACTTAACGATTTCATGGTCAAATTTATAAGAATATTTTTGAAAATTTACCACTGGAATGAATGGCTCGGTAAAATATCAAAAAATACTCTTCTTGGTCTGCAATTGGATATCGGCTAAACAGAAATCTGAATTTTCTTTACCATTACACTTTTAATGAATGTCCATTTGAAGGATAACAGAAATCAATTTTTTGTAAATTTTTGTTATAAATTTATAAATATATTCTTTTTCGATGAAAAAATCAAATTTTGCCTGAAAGGTCCTGGCAATTAAATGGTTAATTGAAATAAATAGTATTTTGAGTGCTTTAATGCGCTGTTGACAAAAGAGGGATTAATAGATGAATACATTTCTAGCTATGTCCCGCCCATCTCTAGTTATGCCACTCCCACCCCCATTTCTAGCTATGCCCCACCCATTTCTAGCTATGTTCCGCCCATTTCTAGCTATGCCCCACCCATTTCTAGCTATTACGGGTGTTGGCATCGATTTGAAATTTTAAAACCTGAATTCCCGACGTCTAGGTAATATGCTCAGGTAAGATGTTTAATATTTTGAAATTAATTAAACGGCGTCATGTTGCTGCATATGGCGGTTTATTAAAGTGTAAATTCACCAAAACACGCAACAATTTCGTGACAGACTTTTCGATTTTCATGACGGAGCGTTTTTGAGGCGTTAGCTATCATTTGACTTGATTGACTACATCGGCACCTACTTGAGTGACAGCTTGGATCCATGCTGGTAGTTGGGTATATGCTAGGGTTACAATTTTCTAGAACAGTTTGAAAATTATTTTACTGAACGTTGTTGCTGTGACTGTTTAACCATTTCACTACGAAGCCGGTCATAACGCTGCCTGTTTCCTATTGAGCCCTATTAAATTTAAATCTGGTTTCTGGAAATGTTCTTTGGAAATGTATCTACAAATATATCAAACAATGGGATAGTTTTATGATGATATGTGTTGGCGTGGAGATGGGGTGCCTTGGTAATAAGAAGAAATTAGCTGTCCGGATGCAAGCAGCAGCAATGTTCTACCCTGTTATCCTCCGCACGCGAGCAGTGCTAAGAGAACAAAGCTACTCAGTGTCCAATAACTGGTGCAAATTCTATTCATTTATTGTACCGGTTCGTGATGATACCGCACCTGAATACCATAGTCAGTACAATGCAACGTCTGAGATGAGATGCGCATAACTTTAACATTTTCTGTAATATTATTGTCTATATCAACACATTATAAAGAATCTGAACGCAGGACGTAACACTTTTAGGTTCATATTAGCATATTTTATTTCGAATTAATCACAATCCAAAACACTGGAATAATAAAGGAACCGCCAGCCATTCAGGTGATAGAATGTGCCACAGTCTTGATAGATTTCTACAGCTTCTGAAGGTTGTCATGATTTAATTTTCAACCAATCAGAAAAAAAACCCGTTCAGTCATA
The DNA here is from genome assembly GCA_034401795.1 of Chaetoderma sp. LZ-2023a. Taxonomy (NCBI): domain Eukaryota; kingdom Metazoa; phylum Mollusca; class Caudofoveata; order Chaetodermatida; family Chaetodermatidae; genus Chaetoderma; species Chaetoderma sp. LZ-2023a. The sequence continues at coordinate 16,320,076 of CM067363.1, read as the reverse complement.
GAGCTACTAGCTATAGTTTGGCAATGTGGTCTAAAAGCAATCATACAGGTAAGCTGCTGTATATTTTGAAAGTATTTTTGATTCCATCAGTAGCTTGGCATTTAGTTACCAGCCTGGTAATGAACCAGTTTCTGTATGCATCGATGAAACTTGCCAAGCTATTGAGAGGCGGCTCATGAAAACCTATCTACCCGAACCAACAGAGGAACACTGGCGAGAAATTTCTCACAAGTTTTGTGAAATATGGAACTTCCCCAATTGCATTGGTACGATTGACCGGAAGCATATCACGGTAAATGCGCCACCACACACAGGGAGTATGTTTTTTAATTATAAAAAGACATTTTCTATAGTGCTGATGGCATTAGTAGACGCGGACAACCGATTTATCGCAGTCCAGGTTGGCGATTTCGGGAGGACAAGTGATGGCGTGGTGTATTCCAACTCTGCGATTGGCAGAGGTATAGATGCAAACTCTCTGCATGTGCCAGAGGATGCTGTTCTAGCGAACGCAGCACATATGGATAAATTGCCTTTTGTCATGGTTTGTGACTCCGCCTTCCATTTGAAGACGTACCTAATGAGACCATATCCTGGTCTCAATCAGCCACACGATAGACGTGTCTTCAATTACAGACTGTCAAGAGCTAGGATGGTAGTGGAAAAGGCTTTCGGCATCATGGCCTCAAGGTGGAGAATTATGTACAGAAGAATTAACTTACTGCCAAGCAAAGTGGATGCACTTGTAATGGCAATTTGCATCCTGCACAATTATTTATTGCAGCCCAGTGAGAACGAGAGATGGCTCAACAAAAGAGGGACACTATCGGGTACCCTGGGTCAGATTGGAAACATGGGTGGGAATCGCGAGGGACGAGACGCCTTTGCTGTGAGGGACAGTTTCTGTCAGTATTTCAATACACCAGATGGAAGTGTTCCGCGGACGAATGATCTGAGTCGAAATGTAAAAGGTTCTTAAGGGCTAAAGTGTGTTTGGTAACCATGATGACTGTTGTAATCGGTAACAGAGTACACGTATACACGCACTCACGTACCCTCGAAGAAATTACATATCTCTACCTACGCCACTGAATGTGGAGGAGTTTTTTTTTTCATATTTGTCTGTCTATCTTTCCTTATGTATGTCAGTCTGTCCGCACGATATCTGAAAAAGTTATTGCCAGAGAGACATGGAACATAGTGGAAATGATGCATATGTCTAACAGAAGAAGAGGTTAAATTTTGGTACCATTCGCGAGGATACAGATCCAGATCCGGATTTGATTTCGATGCTGATATTTCTGTCTGCCTCTCTCTCTCTTTCTCTCCCTCCATCCCTCTCTCTCTATCTCTCTCTATCGCGCTCTCTCTCTCTCTCTCTCTCTCTCTCTCTCTCTCTCTCTCTCTCTCTCTCTCTCTCTCTCTCTCTCTCTCTCTCTCTCGCACAGCAATCAGGCAGAGATATAGGGTCACATGATCAAGCATAGAACTGATCAAACACACAAAACATATGCAAGACATGGTGTCCCACTCAATTCTAAACAAATGACCCAGCCTTCATGGGTAGGAGAGGCAGAGAGTCTGCCTGCATGTCTGTCTGTCTGTCTGTCTGTCTGTCTGTCTGTCTGTCTGTCTGTCTGTCTGTCTGTCTGTCTGTCTGCCTGCCTGCCTGCCTGCCTGCCTGCCTGCCTGCCTGTCTGTCTGTATGTCTGTCTGTCTGTCTGTCTGTCTGTCTGTATGTCTGTATGTCTGTATGTCTGTCTGTCTGTCTGTCTATCTGTCTGCCTGCCTGCCTGCCTGCCTGCCTGCCTGCCTGACTCTCTGTGTGTCTGCCCGCCGGACTGTCCGTCTGTCTGTCTTGATGTATGTCTGTCTGTCTGTGTCTCTATCACACAGAGAATAGGCTGGGCACATTATCTATGCAGCATTAAAGCTAAGAACTGAAACTGATTAAATGTATACCTCTTGCTAATATTTCCTCTTTTGATTTTGACAGCAACACTCACCAGTACACCCAAGCATTTCGGCAATGTTGCGCCACGCAACATCTTTCTTTGTGCTGTCTTTAAAACTTGTATGTTGACGGTCGTACAGCTCTTGGTGTTTGGACACCGTGTCTATTAATTGTTCATCGTCCATAACTCCAAAATGCATAAAGTGCACACAATCACAAGGTTGTAACGCTCGCGCAAGGGAAAAGAAATAGACTCTGTTTCTATTTTAGAGCAGAGCGTTCATGGCCCGTGCGTTTCTACGCGACTAACTGAAACCAAACCGGATGCTAGCGTCACGCGGGCGAGCGTCACGCATTAAGAAATTATTTTACGCTTCCATTATAGTCTATGCTAATTGCTAAACTGCACGCGTGCGCGACAATCTGGAAGCGTAAATCGCTTATGCACAGATCTAAATTAGAAATCAATTCTAATTTTTACGCCATACGCGATCGACAAATCGCATATGGCCAATTATTTGACTGCACAGACACGACGGACAAATAGACAGACAGACATTGATAACATGCTTGGTGCAGTCAACCAGTCACATTTCACGTGGTTAGTTTATGTTTGTCTGTCTGTGGTTGTACATAAGAAAAACCCAACACTATCTGATTTTAAACAGGAAAGACTGCTCTCGGGATAATTATGCAGATGCAGATTTCTGATCTACAGTTTTCTCGTAAATTACTGATGATTTCAGTCAATGTTATTCTAACAAGAATTTACAAACTCTGATGAAATAATAATAGGTACAATAATGGAGGAATCCAGTTTATAGGTCAATCATAATCAATTACGTCACATACAGGTTGACGTCATAATCCAGTGTCCCAATCCAAAATCATAATTGACAGAAACAATCGTCTTTAAGCTGGAATAGTCTGTCAAGTTGTACGAATTGCACGTCTTTAATATTTAATAAACATAATGTTGAATATTTTGAAACTAATTGGACTGGGCGCACATCAGACAGTCAAATTAGTTTCAAAATATTCAACAGCTTTTAGTTTTCTGGAAATTGGGATTCAGAGAGTGCAGCGATCGATTGCTCCCAAAACACGTCACAGGAAAATCGTGATTGGAACCGAGCTAGAGATGGTCGGGGTGTAGCTAAAACCGGATTTCTCCATTCTGCTTCCATGTATATGTATTCCGTCAAATCATCCTGTCTTGCCATGGCACTATTCCTTCTACTGAGTTGAAGAACTGAAAGAAGTTATCATGTATCACGAAGGCTTCTCGACCAGCGCAATTTCCTCCAATGTGCCTTAATGGATTCATGGTACCCTCTGCTTAATGGATGCATGGTACCTCTGCTTAATGGATGTACGGTACCCTCTGCTTAATGGATGCACGGTACCTCTGCTTCTCTTGCCTCATCAAGTCACATCTGATTATCCATTGGTTACAGGAGTAAGTTGTGCAAAAGGAAAGCTGACATCCCCACGACATCAGCTTTGTCAGCAACAGAGTACTCGACCAAGATATTCTCCAGCTTGTGGAAAGAATCCCAAAAGCCTTTTTCAACAGCCATCCTTGCCCTAGAATTCGAAAATCATCTGTGCGTCTTTCCAAAGGCTGATTTCGTCCTCGGTATGGATGCATTAAATAGCATTTAAGCGGGCATGCTGCATCACCTACGGTGACAAAGGGAATTCTGCCTGACTGCGCTGAACTGGGCAAGAGAAGCAAGGCAGTAACATTCACCTTGCTCGATAAGATGTGTTCAGCCAAATCAAATATGATATTCATTTGTTAACGCTTTCGCCTATTAAAATAAATTAAAAAATAGTCAACATTTGATCTGAATAATTGCTTTGTGCCTTTTATAAGATAGTTGTATTATATTAGAGCTTAAAGAGATTGCATTATGTAGTAGCAATTTATAACACCTGTATTATTTTCAAAATCAACATGATACAGGCATAAGGTGGCTTGATATTGTCCAAGGGCTTAAGATATGTTTGCAAACCGTCTATTCGTTGTGAGTATTTAGTGACATTTATGATGGTTTTTCAATTGCTCCAATTAGACAGGTCAATATGAAAACAGAGTTTGAAATCAGGCATTATATAATAAGAAATGTCTTGCACCCTAAGCCAATGTAATTTGTGTAATTATATACTCGAGTCATTATGCTTATCGATACCCTAAATTATGAGGTTATAAGTCACGAAATAAATATTATAATACACGCTATTTACCCATAATGAAGAGAAATTGCACTTGAATATTTCTAAGAAAACGCGTTGTTTATTAATACACGTGCAAGGTCAGCAGATTTGTTAATAAAAGAGGAATGTGTCCGCCCGCAATTGAATGCACGCCCGTAAAAATACGTGTCTTGTTTGGTCGTATACGTGCGCATGACGGACGTAATCGCACGCTAGTGTGATGCTCGCATCCAGTTTGGAGGAGGTGCAACACGTGCCCAGTATAGATTTCATTGACCAATAAAATGGGGGCGTATTCTTTTTTCCTAGCGCTCGCAGTGCGCACGCGAGACGAACGGAGCCGGTTTGGTTTCGGTACAATGTCGGCTGTGAAACTTTGTTTTCATATTAACCTTTCTAATTGGAGCAAGTGAAATACCATCATAATTGTTACTAAATACTCACAACGAATGGATGGTTTGCAAACATATCGTAAGCGCTGGAACAATTTCAAGCCACCTTATAGCTGTATCATGTTGATTTTGAAAATAATACTGCTGTTATAAATCGCTACTACAGTCTGCAGTGTATTTAGCCTCTACTATCATAAAACTATCTTAGAAAAGGCACAAAGCAATTATTAAGATCAAATGTTGACTATTTTTAAATTTATTTTAATAGGCGAAAGAGTTCATAGATGAATACGCATATTTGATTTAGCAGAACACATCTTATCGGACAAGATGAATATTACTGCCTTGCTTTTCTTGCCTAGTTCAGCACAGCCAGGCATAATTCCCTTTGTTACAGTTGGAGATACAGCATTCCCGCTTAAATGCTATTTAATGCATCCATATCGGGGACGAAATAAGCCTTTGGAAAGAGGTACATACGATATTTGACATTCCAGACCATCTTTAGCTCAGTTCCAAAAATCAGTTTGTTTAAAATCGGATCGTTTTAAGTTTTTCCAATGTATAACCATAGGCAGACAAACATACACTAACCACGTGAAATTTGACTGGTTGACTGCATTCCACGCGCTATCAACGTCTGTCTGTCTGTCTGTCTGTCTGTCGGTCGGTCGGTCGGTCGGTCGGTCGGTCTGTCGGTCGGTCGGTCGGTCGGTCGGTCGGTCGGTCGGTCGGTCGGTCGGTCGGTCGGGCGGGCGGGCGGGCGGGCGGGCGGGCTGGCTGGCTGGCTGGCTGTCGGTCGGTCGGTCGGTCGGTCGGTCGGTCGGTCGGTCGGTCGGTCGGTCGGTCGGTCGGTCGGTCGGTCGGTCGGTCGGTCTGTCTGTCTGTCTGTCTGTCTGTCTGTCTGTCTGTCTGTCTGTCTGTCTGTCTGTCTGTCTGTCTGTCTGTCTGTCTGTCTGTCTGTCTGTCTGTCTGTCTGTCTGTCTGTCTGTCTGTCTGTCTGTCTGTCTGTCTGTCTGTCTGTCTGTCTGTCTGTATGTCTGTCTGTCTGTATGTCTGTCTGTCTGTCTGTCTGTCTGTCCAGTCAAATAATTGGCCATATGCGATTTGTCGATCACGTAGGGCGTACACATCAGAATTGATTTCTAATTTAGAATGCAGCATCAGCGATTTACGCTTCCCGATTGTCGCGCACGCGTGCAGTTTAGCGGTTGTCATAGTCTATAACGGAAGCGTAAAATAATTTCTTAATACGTGACCCTCGCCCGCGTGACGCCCACATCCGGTTTGGGGGAGGTGTAGGCTGTAGTCAGATATTTACTCCAACAATTCAATCCATGTAAAACACGATGGTGTGTGGCTATGAAGTAAATAGTTTGTATTCATACTTTAGTAGACGTATTATTTCAGAAGTTAAATGATTTTTAATCGTTCGTTTAGATTATCCACACTTTTCATTAAAGTTTATCAACCTATTTAATTTTGCAATATTTTAACAGTAATACGTGGTAGGTAACAACTGTAGAGTAGGGCAGTGATACTTGTATTCGACGCGAACCACTAGCCCATGAAATGACTAATCTAGTCGTAGCTTGTTAACCTAATCATAGTTAAGACTGCCAAAGCAGGGCGCTGGATGTTGTTGAGGAATGTCTATCAGTAGTCCAAGACAATACCATTTTTGCCCTGGAATGACCGGTTCGATAACCGAGCCAATTATTCTAATGGCAAAGGCTCAAAATTAGACTTCTCTTGGCCTGTAAGTGGATATTCAATAAACAAATCTTTTGATGTTCTTGGCCAAATTTAGACATTACAGTGTTAAAGATAAAATGATACCATTTTGAATTCAATTCCAGTTCATTTGAGCACTATATTACAATTATTAATTATTTTTTCTATATAAACGCCAGAATCGTATTGGGTATTGTTGCGTCCCTAAACAAGCTCTTCAGAAGATGGAAGCAAACAAATTCAGCTGATTGAGGAAAATACGGCCTGTATTCCAGATTGTTTATGTTGCGATGATATAGAGACATAAAATGACATTTTAAAGGTATACTAATCTCATCTCAATTGCTGTATTTTACTGATAGATTATGGATTATATATTTCATATCATCACGAACTGGTACAATGAATGGATCGTATGCGCATCTGTTATTGGACACTGAGTATATGTGTTCTCTTAGCACTGATCGCGTGTGAAAGTTAACAGGGTAAAACATTTCTCCCGCTTGTATCCGGGCAGCTAATTTCTTCTACTATTACCGGCACCACACACATCATCATAAAACTATCTCATTATTTCATATGTTTAGGGACCTTCTATGCAAGATTCCAAGAAGAAAGATTTAATAGAGCTACATTTGAACTATATTGATTCGTTCGCCTTAATGGCCAAATCTGGTCAAGCATATTAACATATTTACTTATTGAATGCCCATTTGCAGGCCAACAGAAGACTATTTTTGACAATTTACCACTGGAATGAGTGGCTCGGTTACATTCCTCAAGACGACTACAGAGGCAGGGTTATAGCCGGCCTCGTCGTGAAACGGTTAAGCAAGTCACAGCAACAACGTTCAGTCAAATACTTTTTAAACTATTCTGTAAAATTTAACCGTAGCACATACCCTACTAACAGCAGTCGATCAATGGATTCAAGGTGTCACTCAAGTATCTGGCATAATCAATCACCTCAAATGTTAGCTGACGTCACACTATTTGCCCGTGTTGGGGTCAATCGAACACTTAAATCCATGAATCTAAATTTCTAGAAGTCTGTATAGATAAACTGCTTGAATATTTTAAAACTAGTTTGATTGGGTGCTGTTTCTGCCCATGGCAGCAATAGTACTTAGTCAAAGCAGTTTCAACAGCATGTTTATTACATGATAAAGACATACAATTCGTACTGCTAACGCAGTTTTAAAAGTTCCTGGCGGACTTAGCTACGGTATTCATTACGTAGTTGATTATGGCGTCGGCCTACATGTGACGTAATTGATTATGACGTCATATACCTGATAGAGAGATTGGATTCATTAATTGACAAGGTTATGTGTAGCATCTGCTAAAGAGGCGATCTTATGATACTAACAGCGACTCTGCTATGCTAACAGCAACAGTGTTTGACGCCTACCAGCATCCTAGTGATATCAAACAAATTTCTGTTTTCGGCAGGTCTCATATGCGTTCATGTCTTGCTACTTTAAACAAGACTCGTCTAACTTTCCTCGGTCGTTATAAAAGGATTCGCTCAGTGCATAGAGCTCAGAATAGTGAGGCAGAGGATTGGTGTACTGGGTGCCACTCAGGCATAATTAACTGGAGAACCCAGTTTTTTTTCGTCATCGCTGGCAACATGGGCCCGTTCAGCTATACTTCTTTCCACCCAGGATTATACATAGGTAGAGGTGTAAAACTGGGGAAGTTATCAATAATAGACTGAAATAAAACTAGCCTAGATATGGCGTGAAGGGAACCTGGAAGCGGGGAATCGATATACGTCAGCTAAACCCGTCACTGCTAGAGTCTGGGCATCGTGTCTGGGAAGTTAAGCAGACACAAACAGAAGGTAATCCCATCCTGGCAAATTTGTGAAATTACCAGTCCATGTGTTGTCACAGTAGACAGATTTCCCAATGGCTTCGCCAGTTTATCAACGATGGGCAGGGCTGGACCCTGGAATCAGGGGCTCGATAGCTTGTTGGTGTTGGCGAGAGACGATAGTTCTTCGTATCGATGCTTACCTGTTACATGTGCTCTTAAAATACCTGTCAGATAACGGATACCTACTGACAGAATCACTTTATGCTGACTGATAATTATTGCATGAGGTCGTGTTACCTAAAAACGGGAATTTATTGATAACACTACGTTTCTGATAAACATTGGACACTTAGTTCTTTTAGCGAGACACATCAGCTTTAAACCATTAATGGCTAACTTTGTTAAAAAAAATAAAAGCCAGTCATTCCTGTGGTAAAATTTCAAAATAGTCTTCTCTTGGCTTGCAAATGGATATTCTCCAAGACCACTAGAGGCCGGTTTGGCTCGCTTCGTCACGAAAAGGTTAACAACGCTTTCCTTCTTCTATGTGTTCTTACAGCACCGTGTATTTCCGGTCACGTATTTCCGGTACAGGGAACTTCCTGTGGTCAAAAGCGTAATAACGCAAACATATGAGTAAGGTATACACGGATCTGTGGAGTGTCTGTGTATGATGGCACGCGATGTGTGAATGGATGCACAAATGAGGAATAAGTCCGTGATTGGCTCATGTTTGGCAAGTTACCAGCTGCATCTACGCGTTTGGATAATAGAAACATCAATCTCTATCGTGGTGTCGATTTGAAACTTTGAAACCTGAATTCTTAGAAGTTGCGTTGCAAAGTAACTATACATGTATGCTGTTGCATTCTAATTCTGCCTATGACAGCAGCATATGTCAGTCAAATTATTGTCAAAATATTCAACAAATATTTACTAAATTGTAAATTGAGTCAAGACATAATGTTTACACTCGTGATTGACTTTTTGATTTTGGTGACAGAGATTTACATCACGTTGATCGTGACGTCAGGTAACATGCGATGCATTTGATTATGATGTCAGATACGTGATTGTACCCCTCAATTTCCATAAGAACCTTAACCTAACACAATCATGTATTTGACACGATGTTAGCCGCAACTATAAATGCATTTGGGTAATATTCAACAGTGTTGTTGCAATATAACTCTCTTCACGGTGGACTTGACATTGATTTTTGTGGTACGGTGGGGGTGGGGCAACCCGTACGGTTCAGGAGGTCCTCCCCAGGAAAAAAGTGAAAATTATTTTTTCTCTTAGAAGTCATATCATGCATTGTAAGTGATAGACACCATCATTATTAGATTTCAGCAAAATTGACGAATATCTGATAACAGTTATCCATTTTGTTATGCCTTTAAATATTTCTCAAATAGCGGTATCCATTTCTAGATAGGCCCCACCCATTTCTAGCTAAGCTCCGCCCACGTTATGCGATGTTTAGATCTATTTATGTACGCTGAACCATGAATTGTCAGAATCCCATTTTCCACGTAATTATAAGAGGAAGCTGTTGAATATTTTTTGAAACTAATTTTAATGGTTGCTTTTGCTTGCTGCCATTCGGTCGATCCGAACATGGGTAAAGTGTGTATAGCTAAAGCGGGATTCCTTCATTGGAACGAATTCGGAAATAACTTTCATATGCCTAAATCGTTGGGTGGCTTCAGACACAATATTGACATCTCAACGAGCCTCGCGCAAAATGCGAAAGAACAACACCATTGGTTCACAGCTCAAATGAAGGCGGACGCAAATTATAATAGGCCTACAAATAACATAGGAATATCCCACATCCTGCCTGGACCCTTGTCTTGAAAATGAGATTCTCGGAGTACAGACATCAAAACGTTAATACACAAACTGTACATATTCACAGCAAAATGCTTGACATTAATATGATCTAAATTGTATACTCTAGAGGCTTAAATTGTGGGCGTAGATGTAATGAAACTAAATAAATCCTAACATATAATGATTTCATTACCTATGAATTAATATAATGCTTTAAGTTGTGAAATTGGATTGGCGACCCGGTTCTCTAATTCAACTTCGCGTTTGAAAAATGTAATAATAATTTGTGCTGGATGAACTCGTCATGTGATAAAATGTATTTCGCTTCATTACATCGAAATTAAGCCTCTAAAAGTAGACAGTTTAAACAATTTTATGTTTGCGCATTTTGTTGTGAATATGTAGCTTTACACTAAGCCATACATATAAATGGTCAATATGGCGTCTGGACAATAAATGTATGTTTAACGTTAGGTGTCCGCCACCACTATAGGCAATGCCTTCGGCGGACAACCTGTATTGAAAATATGTAAATGATATCCAAGAAGCAAATAAATAATATTGAATCTTGAAACCTGAATCTTAACAACTTAATGACTACACCGGTCAAAACCTCACAACAAATGCGCCATACCCACTGCCAGTATATAATCCGCTACAACAACTGAGTGGAAATCTGTTTTGATAACAGAACCGGCAACATTTCAAACCCAAACCGTCAAACCACATAAAACCGGCCAATAAATCAAACAACTGCCAAAAAATTATAAACCCCAAAAAAATGAAAATAAAATTTTTTTTTCAACTTTTCCACAACCGGTAAAAAAACATCTCAACCGGTAAAATTTACCACAACCGGTAAGAAAAATTCTGCATCCGGCGACATCACCACAACCGGTAAAAAAACATCTCAAACCGGTAAAATTTACCACAACCGGTAATAAATCATGAGTTGCCATTTTGGTCACACCACAACCGGTAAAAAAAGAAAAAATTCCGCAACCGACAACATCATCACAACCGGTAAAAAACATCTCAACCGGTAAAAATTTACCACAACCGGTAAAAAACCGTGAACCGCCATTTTGGTTACAACCGCCAAATTCTTCACAACCGGTGATCTCATACAATCACCGCCAAAACAGCGCCGGCCATCCCCACTTTCCCTGCCCTATTTAGGGCATGCGACAGTCAATCCCCAGGCTCAGCCCATGAGAGTATAAAAGGAGCTGAAAAACTTGCTTCTGACCATTCAGACTTCTGGATTCACAATCGTATCCAGGCGTCAGGCTTAAAAACCCATATTGGTTTACTAATCATTGACTACGTCGTTATCATCAGTATTAGTATTTCCTTTCAAACTTTATGTTTAATTTGTAAATTTTTGTCGTGGTTGGAGCGGATTTTGTGTCTCCACTTTCTAAAGGCGCTCCTCTTAGCTGGCGGTTTCCGCCATTTAATAGGGCTCCTCTTACTGAGTTCAATGCAATGCATTTCTCCCCGCGCCAGTATGCTATTTCTATAGTTTGTTGGCCAGCTCATTATATTTGACAAGATCGCTTGAGTGAGTAGATTTAATTCCTTTGTCATTTGTAAGTGCAAGCCTAGTACTTTGATGATATAAATCTGTATAGTCAGTTGGCTGTCCCCGGTCAACTCAAACAGACTAACAAATATATGACTGTGATATGTTAGTATGCACTAGGAAACCATTTTAATCGGTTAGGTGTTACTGAAACACTTAATAAGTGGCTCAAACTAACACATATACGACTGTACTCTCCATTCGTGTATTTGTTGGTAGGCGGTAGGGTTTCAAAAGGGGACACTGTTTATTTAGTGTTTAGCTCTTTCCCCGACGTCGTGGGGTTATATTTTTGTATTATATATTGTAGTAGTATGGGTTTCCTCTTTTTATAAAGCACCATGACAACCTATAAGCGTACCCTAAGCCTTAAAATAACAACTAAGGGGTGGGGTGCCACGGCTATCGACGTGTATCATGAGTTAAAGGACGTCGTTGGCGCGAGACCTGTTGCTTTGCAGGGGCGTATCAATGTTACTAAAACTGTATGGAATGTAACAGTGTCAAATGAGCGTGGTCAAGGAAAAGCTTCTAGAAGATGTTCTTATTGTAAAAGGCGAAGTTTATAACGTAGGGGAAATCGAGTCAGATAGGTTGCTAGTGAAGATCAAAGTTCCACTAGAAATTCCAGATGACAGAATCATGAATGAATTCAAGAAGTATGGCAAAGTGCAAAAGATTGAACAGGAAATGTATCCCTTTTACGGAACGCTAGAAAACGGTGTAAGACGCATCTGGTTTGATAAAGTGAATAGCCCTTTACCAAGCAGATTGACGCTCGATGGCATCTTTGTCCTGCCTTTATTGTATAGAGGGCAAATTAAAGAATGCCAGATCTGCCTAAGTACTGACCATTTGGCAACAGATTGCCCCAATCGAAACAAATGTTTGCTCTGTGGTTCAGTTGACCAATTTAAATGGCGCTGTCCAAAAAATAAAAACAAGCCCTCAGTATCAGGAGATAATCGCCCATTAAAGGATGCAACTGAGTCAAATGCTTCTGAAGCAATCGCTACGGAAGCTGTTGTTGTGGTTCATGCCACGGAAAATGACACAAACAGATCATCAACACCTGTTAAAGTAACTGCAGTTGATGAAATTCAAGTATTAGATGCGGGTATAACCTTAAGTCAAGAAAATACTCAAAATGCAGTGGATCAAAACATGGCTGTAAAAGACACGCATAAAAACGATGCTCTTACAGAAGAGCCAGTTTACAATTCCTTAGAAGATGAATTAAAATTAGGACAGGATAAGTTCAGAACTCAGAAAATGGAAAGTTCAGTCGATTTTCCGCCAAGTCCACTTGATTTAAGTCAGCTTGAAGATATGGTAAATGATGCTTCTGGCAAGTGTAACTTAAGTAGCAATAAGCGTCATAAAGAAGATAATAGCTCAGAATCTGAGATTGAAGTAAATGAAATCGATGATGATACAATGCCAGTTGCAGAATCAGATGTGTCCATTCAAACACAGAGTTCACAGATGAAAGATGAAATGGTAACGTACCGATCAGAAGGGGGTGAAGTGTTAGTGCCATATGTAACGGCGGGAGGCGTGAAATATCGTCTACTGTGCCATGATTCTGATATTTCCAAATATGAATATTTGTCTGTTGTAGAACTAGGAAACATTGAATTCGCAGGAAAATTAGGTAAATGATCTAAGAAACGAGATAAAAAAACCCCAAATCAAGTTAATCTAATGACGGCGGTTGTAAACATCATTTTACAAATTATGATTATCTGCACTATCAATTGCAGAGGATTAAATACCGAATTCAAGCAGCGCCACTTGCTTGAAGAATTAGCAAATGAGAGAGTTGATATTGCTTTCCAAAATAAAAAAAAACTGAAGTGTATGAATCTCTCAAAAATATTTCAAAAGGGCAGATTTGTTATTCTTTATCACAAGATAATAGTGCGGGAGTGGCCATTCTTATCCTGCCCCGCTGTCTCAACTATGTTGACGTTATATCGTTGTCATCAGCTACAAATGGACGATGGATTTGTGTATAAATTGATGTACTATACACAAGTTTAAATTTGATCTGCCTTTAGGTACTTACCTCTCATCAATTGCGCCGTGAATTTCTAAATGATGTTTCCACAATAATTCAAGACAGAACATCTGAAAACCTAATTATGGGCGATGACTTTAATTGCTTATTAGATGAGGCTAAAGACAGAAACTCTAGGTCTAATTTTAATGACAAATCGCAAACTATTTTGAAAGACATTTGTGAAAATAAAAGCTTGGTAGACACTTATCGGATTGAAAATCCAGAAGGCCGGGAATTTACTTGGTTTTCAAACCGATGGAAGGTTAGCTTCAAGGTTAGACAGGATCTATGTAGAACGATCACTGACAGGTTACATGTGTACAACTAATATAAAACCAGTAACTTTCTCTGATCACAATATGTTTTCAATCACATTAGACAATGCTGACTGGGTCAAACGAGGAGATGGATTTTGGAAACTTAATGTGGCATTGCTACGAGATAGTAGCTATGGCAAATGTGTGGAAAGTTGTTGGATGTATTGGGATGAAATACGAGGTTCGTATGAATGGATAACAGACTGGTGGGAAGATGCTAAATCAGACCTGAAATATATTTCAAGTCAGTATTCCATCAGGAAAGCACGAGAAATACGAAAGGGTAAAAAGGCGCTTCAGAGGTCGTTGTGCAAAATTAATAAGAAAATTAATGATTGGGAATATAATTATTACGAACTATTAGTTAAAGTAAAAGGTACACTAAATGAAATAGAGCAATATCAGTTCGATGGCGCCAACATAAGGTCAAGAGCACAAATGCACACCGAGGGCGAAAAGCCTACACGTTACTTTTGTAACTTGGAAAAAGCAAGAGGTATGGAGAAACTAATGCCTCACTGAAGACTAATGGTGGAGTACCAGTGTGCTCAGATGCAGAAATGATTGAAAGAGTATCCGAATATTACAAATCATTGTATAAATCTGAGGGAGGCGATGAAACTGCAACTAGAGATGTTTTAGCTAATATATCGAAAAGACTTTCCAGATTCATTTCGCGAAGGCTGAGACCAATCAATAACAATTGATGATTTGACAAACTCCTTCAAAGGTATGAAGTTAGAAAAGTCTCCTGGATGCGATATACTTTCCAGTTGAATTTTATCAAAAACACACGTGTCATGC
>CM067363.1:16168974-16304851 GCA_034401795.1 Chaetoderma sp. LZ-2023a | reverse complement strand
ACGACACGACGATGTTTTACGCCATACGCGATCGACAAACCGCATATGGCCAATTATTTGACTGCACAGACAAGAAGGACAAATAGACAGACAGACATTGATAACATGCTTGGTGCAGTCAACCAGTCAAATTTCACGTGGTTAGTTTATGTTTGTCTGTCTGTGGTTGTACATAAGAAAAACCTAACACTATCTAATTTTAAACAAGAAAGACTGCTCTCGGGATAATTATGCAGATGCAGATTTCTGATCTACAGTTTTCTCGTAAATTACTGATGATTTCAGTCAATGTTATTCTAACAAGAATTTACAAACTCTGATGAAATAATAATAGGTACAATAATGGAGGAATCCAGTTTATAGATCAATCATAATCAATTACGTCACATACAGGTTGACGTCATAATCCAGTGTCCCAATCCAAAATCATAATTGACAGAAACAATCGTCTTTAAGCTGGAATAGTCTGTCAAGTT
Source organism: Chaetoderma sp. LZ-2023a (assembly GCA_034401795.1). Lineage (NCBI taxonomy): Eukaryota > Metazoa > Mollusca > Caudofoveata > Chaetodermatida > Chaetodermatidae > Chaetoderma > Chaetoderma sp. LZ-2023a. The sequence goes on along the minus strand of CM067363.1, from coordinate 16,304,375 downwards.
GTACGAATTGTACGTCTTTAATATTTAATAAACATAATGTTGAATATTTTGAAACTAATTGGACTGGGCGCACATCAGACAGTCAAATTAGTTTCAAAATATTCAACAGCTTTCAGTTTTCTGGAAATTGGGATTCAGAGAGTGCAGCGATCGATTGCTCCCAAAACACGTCACAGGCAAATCGTGATTGGAACCGAGCTAGAGATGGTCGGGGTATAGCTAAAACCGGAGTTCTCCATTCTGCTTCCATGTATATGTATTCCGTCAAATCATCCTGTCTGCCATGGCACTATTCCTTCTACTGAGTTGAAGAACTGAAAGACGTTATCATGTATGACGAAGGCTTCTCGACCAGCGCAATTTCCTCCAATGTGCCTTAATGGATGCATGGTACCCTCTGCTTAATGGATGCATGACACCCTCTGCTTAATGGATGTACGGTACCCTCTGCTTAATGGATGCATGGTACCTCTGCTTCTCTTGCCTCATCAAGTCACATCTGATTATCCATTGGTTACAGGAGTAAGTTGTGCAAAAGGAAAGCTGACATCCCCACGACATCAGCTTTGTCAGCAACAGAGTACTCGACCAAGATATTCTCCAGCTTGTGGAAAGAATCCCTAAAGCCTTTTTCAACAGCCATCCTTGCCCTAGAATGTCGAAAATCCTATGTGCGTCTTTCCAAAGGCTGATTTCGTCCTCGGTATGGATGCATTAAATAGCATTTAAGCGGGCATGCTGCATCACCTACGGTGACAAAGGGAATTCTGCCTGACTGCGCTGAACTGGGCAAGAGAAGCAAGGCAGTAACATTCACCTTGTCCGATAAGATGTGTTCAGCCAAATCAAATATGATATTCATTTGTTAACGCTTTCGCCTATTAAAATAAATTTAAAAATAGTCAACATTTGATCTGAATAATTGCTTTGTGCCTTTTATAAGATAGTTGTATTATATTAGAGCTTAAAGAGATTGCATTATGTAGTAGCAATTTATAACACCTGTATTATTTTCAAAATCAACATGATACAGGCATAAGGTGGCTTGATATTGTCCAAGGGCTTAAGATATGTTTGCAAACCGTCTATTCGTTGTGCGTATTTAGTGACATTTATGATGGTTTTTCAATTGATCCAATTAGACAGGTCAATATGAAAACAGAGTTTGAAATCAGACATTATATAATAAGAAATGGCTTGCACCCTAAGCCAATGTAATTTGTGTAATTATATACTCGAGTCACTATGCTTATTGATACCCTAAATTATGAGGTTATAAGTCACGAAATAAATATTATAATACACGCTATTTACCCATAATGAAGAGAAATTGCACTTGAACATTTCTAAGAACATGCGTTGTTTATTAATACACGTGCAAGGTCAGCAGATTTGTTAATAAAAGAGGAATGTGTCCGCCCGCAATTGAATGCACGCCCGTAAAATTATGTGTCTTGTTTGGTCATATACGTGCGCATGACGGACGTAATCGCACGCTAGTGTGATGCTCGCATCCAGTTTGGAGGAGGTGTAACACGTGCCCAGTATAGATTTCATTGACCAATAAAATGGGGGCGTATTCTTTTTTCCTAGCGCTCGCAGTGCGCACGCGAGACGAACGGAGCCGGTTTGGTTTCGGTACAATGTCGGCTGTGAAACTTTGTTTTCATATTGACCTTTCTAATTGGAGCAAGTGAAATACCATCATAATTGTTACTAAATACTCACAACGAATGGATGGTTTGCAAACATATCTTAAGCGCTGGAACAATTTCAAGCCACCTTATACCTGTATCATGTTGATTTTGAAAATAATACTGCTGTTATAAATCGCTACTACATTCTGCAGTGTATTTAGGCTCTACTATCATAAAACTATCTTAGAAAAGGCACAAAGCAATTATTAAGATCAAATGTTGACTATTTTTAAATTTATTTTAATAGGCGAAGGAGTTCATAGATGAATACGCATATTTGATTTAGCAGAACACATCTTATCGGACAAGATGAATATTACTGCCTTGCTTTTCTTGCCTAGTTCAGCACAGCCAGGCATAATTCCCTTTGTTACAGTTGGCGATACAGCATTCCCGCTTAAATGCTATTTAATGCATCCATATCGGGGACGAAATAAGCCTTTGGAAAGAGGTACATACGATCTTTGACATTCCAGGGCAAGGATGGCTGCTGAAAAAGGCTTTTGGGATTCTTTCCACAAGATGGAGAATATCGAGGAAGATTAATCTGCTGCTAACAAAGTTGATGTCGTGGTGATGGCAGCTTGCCTTTTGCACAACTTACTCCTGTAACCAATGTATAATCAGATGTGGCTTGATGAGGCAAGAGAAGCAGAGGATACATGTATAAATTAACACACATTGGAGGAAATTCCGCTGGCCGAGAAACCTTCGTCATACATGAAAACTTGTGTCAGTTCTTCAACTCTGTTGAAGGAATAGTGCCATGACAAGAGAGAGAGAGAGAGAGAGAGAGAGAGAGAGAGATAGAGAAAGAGAGAGAGAGAGAGAGAGAGAGAGAGAGAGAGAGAGAGAGTGGTTTGACGGAATACATATACATGGAAGCAGAATGGGGGAATCCAGTTTTAGCTACATCCCGACCATCTCTAGCTCAGTTAAAAAAATCAGTATGTTTAAAATCGGATCGTTTTAAGTTTTTCCAATGTATAACCATAGGCAGACAAACATACACTAACCACGTGAAATTTGACTGGTTGACTGCATTCCACGCGCTATCAATGTCTGTCTGTCTGAATGTCTGTCTGTCTGTCTGTCTGTCTGTCTGTCTGTCTGTCTGTCTGTCTGTCTGTCTGTCTGTCTGTCTGTCTGTCTGTGTGTGTGTATGTCTGTCTGTCTGTCTGTCTGTCTGTCGGTCGGTCGGTCGGTCGGTCGGTCGGTCGGTCGGTCGGTCTGTCTGTCTGTCTGTCTGTCTGTATGTCTGTCTGTCTGTCTGTCTGTCTGTCTGTCGGTCGGTCGGTCGGTCGGTCGGTCGGTCTGTCTGTCTGTCTGTCTGTCTGTCTGTCTGTCTGTCTGTCTGTCTGTCTGTCGGTCGGTCGGTCGGTCGGTCGGTCTGTCTGTCTGTCTGTCTGTCGGTCGGTCTGTCTGTCCAGTCAAATAATTGGCCATATGCGATTTGTGGATCACGTAGGGTACACATTAGAATTGATTTCTAATTTAGAATGCAGCATCAGCGATTTACGCTTCCCGATTGTCGCGCACGCGTGCAGTTTAGCGGTTATCATAGTCTATAACGGAAGCGTAAAATAATTTCTTAATACGTGACGCTCGCCCGCGTGACGCTCACATCCGGTTTGGGGGAGGTGTAGGCTGTAGTCAGATATTTACTCCAACAATTCAATCCATGTAAAACACGATGGTGTGTGGCTATGAAGTAAATAGTTTGTATTCATACTTTAGTAGACGTATTATTTCAGAAGTTAAATGATTTTTAATCGTTCGTTTAGATTATCCACACTTTTCATTAAAGTTTATCAACCTATTTAATTTTGCAATATTTTAACAGTAAGGGAATCACCGCACAATCATCATCGTTGCATCATACGTGGTAGGTAACAACTGTAGAGTAGGGCAGTGATACTTGTTTTCGACGCGAACCACTAGCACATGAAATGACTAACCTAGTCGTAGCTTGTTAACCTAATCATAGTTAAGACTGCCAAAGCAGGGCGCTGGATGTTGTTGAGGAATGTCTATCAGTAGTCCAAGACAATACCATTTTTGCCCTGGAATGACCGGTTCGATAACCGAGCCAATTATTCTAATGGCAAAGGCTCAAAATTAGACTTCTCTTGGCCTGTAAGTGGATATTCAATAAACACATCTTTTGATGTTCTTGGCCAAATTTAGACATTACAGTGTTAAAGATAAAATGATACCATTTTGAATTCAATTCCAGTTCATTTGAGCACTATATTACAATTATTAATTATTTTTTCTATATAAACGCCAGAATCATATTGGGTAGTGTTGCGTCCCTAAACAAGCTCTTCAGAAGATGGAAGCAAACAGATTCAGCTGATTGAGGAAAATACGGCCTGTATTCCAGATTGTTTATGTTGCGATGATATAGAGACAATAAAATGACATTTTAAAGGTATACTAATCTCATCTCAATTGCTGTATTTTACTGATAGATTATGGATTATATATTTCATATCATCACGGATTGGTAAAATGAATGGATCGTATGCGCATCTGTTATTGGACACTGAGTATATGTGGTCTCTTAGCACTGATCGCGTGTGAAAGTTAACAGGGTATAACATTTCTCCCGCTTGTATCCGGGCAGCTAATTTCTTCTACTATTACCAGCACCACACACATCATCATAAAACTATCTCATTATTTCATATGTTCAGGGACCTTCCATGCAAGATTCCAAGAAGAAAGATTTAATAGGGCTACATTTGAACTATATTGATTCGTTCGTCTTAATAGCCAAATCTGGTCAAGCATATTAAAATATTTACTTATTGAATGCCCATTTGCAGGCCAACAGAAGACTATTTTTGACAATTTACCACTGGAATGAGTGGCTCGGTTACATTCCTCAAGACGACTACAGAGGCAGGGTTATAGCCGGCCTCGTCGTGAAAGGGTTAAGCAAGTCACAGCAACAACGATCAGTCAAATACTTTTTAAACTATTCTGTAAAATTTAACCGTAGCACATACCCTACTAACAGCAGTCGATCAATGGATTCAAGGTGTCACTCAAGTATCTGGCATAATCAATCACCTCAAATGTTAGCTGACGTCACACTATTTGCCCGTGTTGGGGTCAATCGAACACTTAAATCCATGAATCTAAATTTCTAGAAGTCTGTATAGATAAACTGCTTGAATATTTTAAAACTAGTTTGATTGGGTGCTGTTTCTGCCCATGGCAGCAATAGTACTTAGTCAAAGCAGTTTCAACAGCATGTTTATTAAATGATAAAGACATACAATTCGTACTGCTAACGCAGTTTTAAAAGTTCCTGGTGGACTTAGCTACGGTATTCATTACGTAGTTGATTATGGCGTCGGCCTACATGTGACGTAATTGATTATGACGTCATATACCTGATAGAGAGATTGGATTCATTAATTGACAAGGTTATATGTAGCATCTGCTAAAGAGGCGATCTGATGATACTAACAGCGACTCTGCTATGCTAACAGCAACAGTGTTTGACGCCTACCAGCATCCTAGTGATATCAACCAAATTTCTGTTTTCGGCAGGTCTCATATGCGTTCATGTCTTGCTACTTTAAACAAGACTCGTCTAACTTTCCTCGGTCGTTATAAAAGGATTCGCTCAGTGCATAGAGCTCAGAATAGTGAGGCAGACGATTGGTGTACTGGGTGCCATTCGGGCATAATTAACTGGAGAACCCAGGTTTTTTTCGTCATCGCTGGCAACATGGGCCCGTTCAGCTATACTTCTCTCCACCCAGGATTATACATAGGTAGAGGTGTAAAACTGGGGAAGTTATCAATAATAGACTGAAATAAAACTAGCCTAGATATGGCGTGATGGGAACCTGGAAGCGGGGAATCGATATACGTCAGCTAAACCCGTAACTGCTAGAGTCTGGGCATCGTGTCTGGGAAGTTAAGCAGACACAAACAGAAGGTAAACCCATCCCGGCAAATTTGTGAAATTACCAGTCCATGTGTTGTCACAGTAGACAGATGTCCCAATGGCTTCGCCAGTTTGTCAACGATGGGCAGGGCTGGACCCTGGAATCAGGGGCTCGATAGCTTGTTGGTGTTGGCGGGACACGATAGTTCTTCGTATCGATGCTTACCTGTTACATGTGCTCTTAAAATACCTGTCAGATAACGGATACCTACTGACAGAATGGCTTTATGCTGACTGATAATTATTGCATGAGGTCGTGTTACCTAAAAACGGGAATTTATTGATAACACTACGTTTCTGATAAACATTGGACACTTAGTTCTTTTAGCGAGACACATCAGCTTTAAACCATTAATGGCTAACTTTGTTAAAAAAAATAAAAGCCAGTCATTCCTGTGGTAAAATTTCAAAATAGTCTTCTCTTGGCTTGCAAATGGATATTCTCCAAGACCACTAGAGGCCGGTTTGGCTGGCTTCGTCACGAAAAGGTTAACAACGCTTTCCTTCTTCCATGTGTTCTTACAGCACCGTGTATTTCCGGTCACGTATTTCCGGTACAGGGAACTTCCTGTGGTCAAAAGCGTAATAACGCAAACATATGAGTAAGGTATACACGGATCTGTGGAGTGTCTGTGTATGATGGCACGCGATGTGTGAATGGATGCACAAATGAGGAATAAGTCCGTGATTGGCTCATGTTTGGCAAGTTACCAGCTGCATCTACGCGTTTGGATAATAGAAACATCAATCTCTATCGTGGTGTCGATTTGAAACTTTGAAACCTGAATTCTTAGAAGTTGCGTTGCAAAGTAACTATACATGTATGCTGTTGAATTCTAATTCTGCCTATGACAGCAGCATATGTCAGTCAAATTATTGTCAAAATATTCAACAAATATTTACTAAATTGTAAATTGAGTCAAGACATAATGTTTACACTCGTGATTGACTTTTTGATTTTGGTGACAGAGATTTACATCACGTTGATCGTGACGTCAGGTAACATGCGATGCATTTGATTATGATGTCAGATACGTGATTGTACCCCTCAATTTCCATAAGAACCCTAACCTAACACAATCATGTATTTGACACGATGTTAGCCGCAACTATAAATGCATTTGGGTAATATTCAACAGTGTTGTTGCAATATAACTCTCTTCACGGTGGACTTGACATTGATTTTTGTGGTACGGTGGGGGTGGGGCAACCCGTACGGTTCAGGAGGTCCTCCCCAGGAAAAAAGTGAAAATTATTTTTTCTCTTAGAAGTCATATCATGCATTGTAAGTGATAGACACCATCATTATTAGATTTCAGCAAAATTGACGAATATCTGATAACAGTTATCCATTTTGTTATGCCTTTAAATATTTCTCAAATAGCGGTATCCATTTCTAGATAGGCCCCACCCATTTCTAGCTAAGCTCCGCCCACGTTATGCGATGTTTAGATCTATTTATGTACGCTGAACCATGAATTGTCAGAATCCCATTTTCCACGTAATTATAAGAGGAAGCTGTTGAATATTTTTTGAAACTAATTTTAATGGTTGCTTTTGCTTGCTGCCATTCGGTCGATCCGAACATGGGTAAAGTGTGTATAGCTAAAGCGGGATTCCTTCATTGGAACGAATTCGGAAATAACTTTCATATGCCTAAATCGTTGGGTGGCTTCAGACACAATATTGACATCTCAACGAGCCTCGCGCAAAATGCGAAAGAACAACACCAGTGGTTCACAGCTCAAATGAAGGCGGACGCAAATTATAATAGGCCTACAAATAACATAGGAATATCCCACATCCTGCCTGGACCCTTGTCTTGAAAATGAGATTCTCGGAGTACAGACATCAAAACGTTAGTACACAAATTGTACATATTCACAGCAAAATGCTTGACATTAATATGATCTAAATTGTATACTCTAGAGGCTTAAATTGTGGGCGTAGATGTAATGAAACTAAATAAGTCCTAACATATAATGATTTCATTACCTATGAATTAATATAATGCTTTAAGTTGTGAAATTGGATTGGCGACCCGGTTCTCTAATTCAACTTGTTGTGAATATGTAGCTTTACACTAAGCCATACATATAAATGGTCAATATTGCGTCTGGACAATAAATGTATGTTTAACGTTAGGTGTCCGCCACCACTATAGGCAATGCCTTCGGCGGACAACCTGTATTGAAAATATGTAAATGATATCCAAGAAGCAAATAAATAATATTGAATCTTGAAACCTGAATCTTAACAACTTAATGACTACACCGGTCAAAACCTCACAACAAATGGGCCATACCCACCGCCAGTATAAGACCTTCCAAATCCGCTACAACAATTGAGTGGAAATCTGTTTTGATAACAGAACCGGCAACATTTCAAACCAAAACCGTCAAACCACATAAAACCGGCCAATAAATCACAAACAACTGCCAAAAAATTATAAACCCCCAAAAAATGAAAATAAAATTTTTTTTTCAACTTTTTAAAAAAATTCTGCAACCGGCAACATTTCCACAACCGGTAAAAAAACATCTCAACCGGTAAAATTTACCACAACCGGTAAGAAAAATTCTGCAACCGGCGACATCACCACAACCGGTAAAAAAACATCTCAAACCGGTAACATTTACCACAACCGGTAATAAATCATGAGTTGCCATTTTGGTCACACCACAACCGGTAAAAAAAGAAAAAATTCCGCAACCGGCAACATCACCACAACCGGTAAAAAACATCTCAACCGGTAAAAATTTACCACAACCGGTAAAAAACCGTGAGCCGCCATTTTGGTTACAACCGCCAAATTCTTCACAACCGGTGATCTCATACAATCACCGCCAAAACAGCGCCGGCCATCCCCACTTTCCCTGCCCTATTTAGGGCATGCAACAGTCAATCCCCAGGCTCAGCCATGAGAGTATAAAAGGAGCTGAAAAACTTGCTTCTGACCATTCAGACTTCTGGATTCACAATCGTATCCAGGCGTCAGGCTTAAAAACCCATATTGGTTTACTAATCACTGACTACGTCGTTATCATCAGTATTAGATTTCCTTTCAAACTTTATGTTTAATTTGTAAATTTTTGTCTTGGTTGGAGCGGATTTTGTGTCTCCACTTTCTAAAGGCGCTCCTCTTAGCTGGCGGTTTCCGCCATTTAATAGGGCTCCTCTTACTGAGTTCAATGCAATGCATTTCTCCCCGCGTCAGTATGCTATTTCTATAGTTTGTTGGCCAGCTCATTATATTTGACAAGATCGCTTGAGTGAGTAGATTTAATTCCTTTGTCATTTGTAAGTGCAAGCCTAGTACTTTGATGATATAAATCTGTATAGTCAGTTGGCTGTCCCCGGTCAACTCAAACAGCCTAACAAATATATGACTGTGATATGTTAGTATGCACTAGGAAACCATTTTAATCGGTTAGGTGTTAGTGAAACACTTAATAAGTGGTTCAAACTAACAAATATACGACTGTACTCTCTATTCGTGTATTTGTTGGTAGGCGGTAGGGTTTCAAAAGGGGACACTGTTTATTTAGTGTTTAGCTCTTTCCCCGACGTCGTGGGGTTATATTTTTGTATTATATATTGTAGTAGTATGGGTTTCCTCTTTTTATAAAGCACCATGACAACCTATAAGCGTACCCTAAGCCTTAAAATAACAACTAAGGGGTGGGGTGCCACGGCTATCGACGTGTATCATGGGTTAAAGGATGTCGTTGGCGCGAGACCTGTTGCTTTGCAGGGGCGTATCAATGTTACTAAAACTGTATGGAATGTAACAGTGTCAAATGAGCGTGGTCAAGGAAAAGCTTCTAGAAGATGTTCTTATTGTAAAAGGCGAAGTTTATAACGTAGGGGAAATCGAGTCAGATAGGTTGCTAGTGAAGATCAAAGTTCTACTAGAAATTCCAGATGACAGAATCATGAATGAATTCAAGAAGTATGGCAAAGTACAAAAGATTGAACAGGAAATGTATCCCTTTTACGGAACGCTAGAAAACGGTGTAAGACGCATCTGGTTTGATAAAGTGAATAGCCCTTTACCAAGCAGATTGACGCTCGATGGCATCTTTGTCCTGCCCTTATTGTATAGAGGGCAAATTAAAGAATGCCAGATCTGCCTAAGTACTGACCATTTGGCAACAGAATGTCCCAATCGAAACAAATGTTTGCTCTGTGGTTCAGTTGACCAATTTAAATGGCGCTGTCCAAAAAATAAAAACAAGCCCTCAGTATCAGGAGATAATCGCCCATTAAAGGATGCAACTGAGTCAAATGCTTCTGAAGCAATCGCTACGGAAGCTGTTGTTATGGTTCATGCCACGGAAAATGACACAAACAGATCATCAACACCTGTTAAATTAACTGCAGTTGATGGAATTCAAGTATTAGATGCCGGTATAACCTTAAGTCAAGAAAATACTCAAAATGCAGTGGATCAAAACATGGCTGTAAAAGACACACATAAAAACGATGCTCTTACAGAAGAGCCAGTTTACAATTCCTTAGAAGATGAATTAAAATTAGGACAGGATAAGTTCAGGACTCAGAAGATGGAAAGTTCAGTCGATTTTCCGCTAAGGCCACTTGATTTAAGTCAGCTTGAAGATATGGTAAATGATGCTCCTGGCAAGTGTAACTTAAGTAGCAATAAGCGTCATAAAGAAGATAATAGCTCAGAATCTGAGATTGAAGTAAATGAAATCGAAGATGATACAATGTCAGTTGCAGAATCAGATGTGTCCATTTAAACACAGAGTTCACAGATGAAAGATGAAATGGTAATGTACCGATCAGAAGGGGGTGAAGTGTTAGTGCTATATGTAACGGCGAGAGGCGTGAAATATCGTCTACTGTGCCATGATTCTGATATTTCCAAATATGAATATTTGTCTGTTATAGAACTAGGAAACATTGAATTCGCAGGAAAATTAGGTAAATGGTCTAAGAAACGAGATAAAAAACCCCAAATCAAGTTAATCTAATGACGGCGGTTGTAAACATCATTTTACAAATTATGATTATCTGCACTATCAATTGCAGAGGATTAAATACCGAATTCAAGCAGCGCCACTTGCTTGAAGAATTAGCAAATGAGAGAGTTGATATTGCTTTCCAAAATAAAAAAAACTGAAGTGTATGAATCTCTCAAAAATATTTCAAAAGGGCAGATTTTTTATTCTTTATCACAAGATAATAGTGCGGGAGTGGCCATTCTTATCCTGCCCGGCTGTCTCAACTATGTTGACGTTATATCGTTGTCATCAGCTACAAATGGACGATGGATTTGTGTATAAATTGATGTACTATACACAAGTTTAAATTTGATCTGCCTTTAGGTACTTACCTCTCATCAATTGCGCCGTAAATTTCTAAATGATGTTTCCACAATAATTCAAGACAGAACATCTGAAAACCTAATTATGGGCGGTGAATTTAATTGCTTATTAGATGAGGCTAAAGACAGAAACTCTAGGTCTAATTTTAATGACACATGGCATACTATTTTGAAAGACATTTGTGAAAATAAAAGCTTGGTAGACACTTATCGGATTGAAAATCCAGAAGGCCGGGAATTTACTTGGTTTTCAACCGATGGAAGGTTAGCTTCAAGGTTAGACAGGATCTATGTAGAATGTTCATTGAAAGGTTACATGTGTAAAACTAACATAAAACCAGTAACTTTCTCTGATCACAATATGTTTTCCATCACATTAGACAATGCTGACTGGGTCAAACGAGGAGATGGATTTTGGAAACTTAATGTGGCATTGCTACGAGATAGTAGCTATCGCAAATGTGTGGAAAGTTGTTGGAGGCATTGGGATGAAATACGAGGTTCGTATGAATGGATAACAGACTGGTGGGAAGATGCTAAATCAGACCTGAAATATATTTCAAGTCAGTATTCCATCAGGAAAGCACGAGAAATACGAACGCGTAAAAAGGCGCTTCAGAGGTCGTTGTGCAAAATTAATAAGACAATTAATGATTGGGAATATAATTATTACGAACTATTAGTTAAATTAAAAGGTAGACTAAATGAAATAGAGCAATATCAGTTCGATGGCGCCAAAATAAGGTCAAGAGCACAAATGCACACCGAGGGCGAAAAGCCTACACGTTACTTTTGTAACTTGGAAAAAGCAAGAGGTATGGAGAAACTAATGCCTCACTGAAGACTAATGATGGAGTATCAGTGTGCTCAGATGCAGAAATGATTGAAAGAGTATCCGAATTTTACAAATCATTGTATAAATCTGAGGGAAGCGATGAAACTGCAACTAGAGATGTTTTAGCTAATATATCGAAAAGACTTCCAGATTCATTTCGCGAAGGCTGAGACCAATCAATAACAATTGATGATTTGACAAACTCCTTCAAAGGTATGAAGTTAGAAAAGTCTCCTGGATGCGGCATACTTCCAGTTGAATTTTATCAAACATTCTGGCACATATTTGGGCCGGTATTAGAAGAAAAAGCAACCAGCATTTTTAAGTATGGGCATCTCCCTCCATCATTGTCCCAAACATATGTTCGGCTTATATACAAGAGGGTTGACAGAAATAAAATACAGAATTATAGACCAATCTCTCTACTCTGTGTAAATTATAAGATTATTACTCGGGTACTAACATTAAAACTTGACGCAGTCCTAGGCGAAGTCATTGATGATGATCAAACCTGCTCTGTGCCAGGAAGATCAATATTAAACACCACTTTGCTTATACGGGACCTTATTCAATTAGTTGAAAAGGATTGTATCCCAGAAGCAATGATAGCGCTTGATAACGAGAAGGCGTTTGACAGACTAGAATGGGATTTCTTGTTTAAGTCTTTAGACCATATTGGCTTTCGTTCAAGATTTATTAAATGGGTAAATATTTTATAACTGATATAAAAAGTTGCTATTTAGTAAACAAGCAGCTATCCGAAAATGTAGTGTTGGAACGAGATGTCAGACAGGGTTGCTCACTGTCCCCGCTTCTATTCGTCATAGCTATGGAATCGTTGGGGGCCACATTGAAGCAAGGCAATGACTTTCAAGGAATATGTATACGTGGCGTAGAAAGGCCACTAAAGGTTGTGTTTGCGGGTAAAAATACGGATTTTAGAATTTTAAATGGAGTATTAACAGATTCTCTAAGGCATCATGGCCTAAAGTCAATAAAGATAATTCTAAGGTCTTATTTTTGGGCGATTGGAAGGGCAGAACTGACAATGTGATGGATATTAACTGGTCAAATGATGTCATAAAAATTGTGGGTATTTACTTTAGTAGAGAACAAAATATATTACTAAACTGGGAAGAAAGGCGATCCAAGCTAAGGTGTGCGTTACTAAATTGGAAACGACGTCGCCTAACTGTCTTTGGCAGGACATTTGTCCGTAATAATTTAATTTTATCTGGACTGTGGTATTCCGCTTCTGTAGTTTATATGCCCAAATCAGTAGAGTCAAAGATCAACATGTTATTTTTGTCCTTCTTATGGGAGGGCAAAGCCAATTTAGTATCACAGTCAATCCTCACCAATGAAAAGCATGCCGGAGGCCTAGATTTGGTTAGTGTTTCAGCAAAGTGTACTTCTTTAAAATTGAAATTCTTGAATAAGTTACTCACTTCAAACTCATCTTGGTCAAGTGTTTCAAGGCACATCTCCAAAGGTACGTAGACCCATTTCCAGTATAATGTTTATTTATGTGCAATAAACTGCTACCTAATCATCAAAATATACCAAATGTATATAAGGAACAGCTCGAAGCCGTAACAATATTTACACGATCAATACCACAACCCAATTGTTGGGAAGATGCCTTAGAGCAACGTCTTTGGGGCATTGAGTTGATTCGTGGCAATGATGATGTATTATATTTGCTCTCTATGGCCAAAAATGGTATTCAATATTTACGTGACTTGGTAAATCCGAACTCTCGTAAATGGATTGCGATGCAAGATATAGCAAGACTAATATCAAAGGGATATATTGGTGCTCAGCGCTTATTTGTTAGAATAAAGACTGCAATATCTGCTGTATAGTTCAAATTGCCGAAAGCACGTGGCAGCATTGATATGTTGCAACCAACATTAGTATTTATGTCAGAACATATAAAATACAACATGGTATCTAGAGACTGGTATAGAATTCTAATGCAAAGTCGTATTGTGGTTAGGCATTGGAACAATTTAGGATGCGCGCCAAAGAACTGGAAAAATGCCTGGAAAGCAATACATCTACCTTGTTTACCAGGAAATGCACGGGACCTGGCTGGCGATTACTCCATCGAAGGCTATCGAATACTCTTAGCCTTAGGCTTACCACTGCTGGGTTGAATGTTGGCTCTAGTGACGTCTATCATGGAATAATAGACACTGTAGGGGATGGGCCAAATGTCTTAAAGGGGCTAATTAATAGCAAAAATGTCGGAAATCTTACAGCCTGTTCACAAGGAGTGAAAGAAAGGTTTTTGGAACAGGTCCTGATTGTCAATGGACAAATATGTAAGATCGAGGAAGTTGATTCGGATAAATCGATTGTAAAAGTGAAGCCCCTCTTGAAATTCCGAATGCACGCATTACAGCCGAGCTGATTACAATTGAAAAGGGAGACGTATGCCTTCGATAGGACACTTAAAAATGGGATAAGACGGGTATGCCTGGACAAGATCGACAGACCAATTCCAGATCGATTGTCTATTGATGGGAGCTTCTTCCTCCCTGTGTCGTATAGGGGGCAGGTTAAAGAGTGCCGTATCTGCACAAGTACCGAACACCTAGCTAACACCTGTCCTTACGAGAACACGTGCCTTTTGTGTGGGTCATCTGATCATTTTAAATCTCGATGCTATAAACGATCAATGAATGATGCATGCTGCAAGTTGTGTGGAAGAGGTGAGTGTTAGCTATATGGCTCCTGCTTCTTTCAATTCCAGTGACGTACCCAGTAGTAACAATGTGCCGGACGCCTATGCGCATGTTGTTAGCAAGGCTGGATATCCTATTGATAGTAAGACTGTGGACCCGAATGTTAGTAAGACTGGGGGTCCAGTTGTTAGTAAGGCTGCTGATCCAGTACTGGCAAAACACGTTGACAAAATTGAGGTTATGGAGGCAGGCATATCTGCTATCTGCTACACACACCCCACACTCCCCCCCCTCCCCCCAGCAACAGTTACTGAAACAGCCCAGGAAAAAGATGACGCCGACGCTGTTGATGATACACAAAGCTTAGTACTGGGACAAACAAAATTTGGATCTCAGTCAAGGGATGTTGATGTACCTTTTGATTTGTCACCACTAAGAGACTGACTTGTTATTAACAAATTCTACACACGTAATTATACAGGACACTAGTGCTGGTGGGGTTAGAAGAGTGATAGAAGCTTCAGCTCTGGGGCTGAGGACAGGGAGGATGAAGATATAGACGACTCGATCTCTATTGCGGTCTAACACCTCGATCCAAATGCAGGAATCTCAGCAGTCTGATGAAATGGTACTGTATCGCTCAGCGAAGGGAGAGATTTTAGTTCCATACATCACACGCTTAGGCGTTCAGTACATGCATTTGCGGAGTGATTCAGACATTTTACGGTATCAACATCTGACCATTATTGATCAAACAAATTCAGAGTTTACTATAAAGATTAGCAAATGGGCTAAACGGGATAAAAATAGTAAGAAGACAAAACCAAACTAGACATTATGGGCATTATGCATAGACTTTTAATCATAATGATAATTTGCTCATTTAATTACTGTGGTTTTAATGATGGATTGAAGCAACCCATGTTACTAGAGAAATTATCTGATTTAAAAGCTGATATCATCAAGCTTCAGGATACTAAGTTACATAATGTTGAAGTTCTAGAAAGTTTCAAACAACTCTCTAAGCGTGAAATATTATATTCCAATGCCACTGATTTAAATACAGGAGTGGCGATCTTATTTTTACCCAGCTGTTTGACTGTATTAAATATCATTTCATCGGAAGCTGATAGTAATGGCAGGTGGTGACTGTTGAAATGTCTGGTTCAAAACTAAATTTGATATCTATTTATGCCCCTGCATCGCATTCTCAACGAGATGCATTTTATTCAGCCATTAGCCCATTCATGGTGGGTCAGAAATGTGTATTATTGGTGGAGATTATAATTGTGTTTTAAGTCCATAGAATGGTAGGCGATCGTTATCAATATACTCTAATACGTCTCATCGGCGTTTACAGGAAATAGGTGACCGTGAGCACCATTTGGATGGTTATAGTGTATTAAACCCTGAATGCTGTGAATATACAAGAGTACCAGCAAATGGGCAGATAGCTTCTCGGGATTTACGTATAGAGAGCACTAAAAGGGTTAATTTCGGATACTGGCATATAAACCCGTACCTTTATCTGATCATTGCCTGGTTTCCACTGTGCCAGATAATGCAGAATGAGTTAAACGTGGTCCAGGTATTTGGAAAATTAATATTTCCTTGCTGAATGATTTTGAGTACCATCGATGTATTGAAAGTTCCTGGCGTTTTAAGCTCCACAACATATCAGAATCTGAAAGCTTGAGTTCTTGGTGGGAAGATGTTAAACTAGGGTTTGCTAATATATCAAGACAATATTCTATTCAAAAGGCAAGGAAAATGTGCAAAGAGGAGAACATGATGATTTGTCTACAAACCCTAATCTTTCGTAAAGTTTCAAGCAGCGATATTTACTTGGTTGAGGTTTTGAAGGAGACCAGGTTAAAATTATTCCAAATAGAATTGTACAAAGCAGAAGGTGCCAAAGTAAGATCACGAGCCCAATTTTATTCTGAAGGTGAAAAACCGACAAAATATATATTGGGGGCTAGAAAGGTCTAGAGGTGTGGAAAACATAATTAGGGGCCTTGAAATAAATGGGCAAGTTGTTAATTCAAATAAAGACCTACTAGAAACTGTTCAGACATTTTATGAAAACTTATATAAGTCCGACGAAATTGATGAAGAGTTGGCAGCTGAATTACTTACTAATATTAAGGAAACATTGCCTCCTCCGTCGGATGATATGTGTGATGAATATTTAACCTTAGAAGACCTGACTAAATCGCCCAAAACAATGAAGAATGGAAAATCGGCAGGGTGAGATGGCCTGTCTGTTGAGTTTTACGTTACTTTCTGGCATCTCATTGGCCAGAAATTCTGGGAGATTATTAAAGGAATTTTCCAACAGGGAAAAGTTCCTTTTATGTCTCAAGCACATGTACGTCTGCTATTTAAAAAGGGTGACCGGAGGGACATACATAATTATAGGCCAATTTCTCTCCTTGGAATTGATTAGAAGATTATTTCTAGAGCTCTTTAGATAAAACTAGGAAAGATGCTGGGCGACGTTATTAATCCTGTTCAGACATGTTCAATATCTGGTAGATCAATATTAACCAACACTGTGCTTATTAGAGACCTGATTCAGTTAGTTGAACAGGATAACATTCCAGGTGCCATTGTGGCATTAGATAATGAAAAGGCTTTCGGTCGTTTGGAGTGGAAGTTTCTGTTGATGTCATTAAATCGTATCGGCTTTGGAGCCAATTTTATCAAATAGATCCGAATATTGTACAATGGCATTACTAGTAGATACCTTGTGAACAATTTTATAAGCCAGCCAGGTGTCTTAGAACGAGGGGTTCGACAACGTTTCTCACTGTCAGCACTTTTATATGTGATGTGTATGGAAACCTTAGGAGCGACACTAAGGGAAGATATACATTATCATGGAATATGTATTCGTGGTCTTATGACACCAGTGAAAGTATCACAATATTCCGATGATACGACTATTTTTGTTGGCCAATATAGCGATTTTAATCGCTTACATCTTACTTTTTGAGAATTTCCAAAAAAGCGTCAGGGCTGAAAATTAATTAAAAAAATCAATAGGTTTGTTTTTGGGTTCATGGAAAGATCGAAATGATCAGCCATTAGGCATCAATTAGTCCACTGACATAATACGGATTTTAGGCATTCATTTCACTCGAAATAACCATGATTCCATTAGTTGGACAAACTTGCTTTCCAAAATACGCAAGAAAATTATTCAGACGTCTGGCTATTTTTGGCAGGCCGATAGTGATCAATAATTTGATATTGTCACAACTTTGGTATGTTGCTGCATTTGTTAATATGGCCAAACATGTTGAAAAGGAAATTAACAAGATGATATTTGATTATTTTTGGTCAGAAAAAACACACCTTGTCTCACAATGTGTCTGTACTAATAATACGCTTGATGGTGGGCTTGCCATCTCAGACCTAAGAATTAAATGTGTCTCGTTAAGGCTGAAATTATTAGATGACTTACTTCATCCAGGTACTCAGTGGGCAAATGTGTCTAGATGCGTTATAGAAAGGTATATTGGGACATTTTCAGATAAATCCTTTTTCTGGTCTTCTAAACATCTACCGAATTACACACGGATTCCATCGGTATCTTTGGGCATTAAAGCTGCTTTAGCTAAGTTTGTTCGCAAAGAAGATTCACCTCTTTGCTGGGAGCATGCCTCCAGCCAGTACCTGTTGGGGAATGATCATATTCTATCTGAAAGCAGAGTTTTATATTACACTTCTTTTGCTAAACATGGTATTCCAAATTTGTGTGATATTGTATAGGTGAAAACTCGGAAATGGAAAACACTATATGACATATGACGAGTAACATCTTTATGCCCAATTGACGTGCAGCACCTTCTAAAATCGTTACAAGAAGCAATTCCAATGGAATAGTTTCTTCCCCCCTAATGGGTCTGTGAATGCTGCTTGCTCTAAGTTAATCCTGGAAAGTACTGATTGACGTATTTCATATACGTTAAGGAATAAGGGGTGGTATAATATTTTAATGCTGCAGAATATTACTATTCCAAAGGCTGTAGCCGCATGAGAAAGGACTGAACATTCTCTCCTGAGTTGGAATGTGATTTGAAAGATATCCTTTCACCACACATACCTAATCGAGCAAGGGATGTTATCTGGCGATTGCTTCATAGAAAACTATGGGTGGGCTCCGTCCTCAAGAAAGTAGGCATAGCAAATAATGGCCACTGTCTATTCTGTACCGACAGAGAGAACCATTATCCATTTATTTACATAGTGTTTTCCCGTCTCCCAATTTTGGATGTACATTAAACAGATATTTAGGAAAATTGTTACAGTTGATATCAACATAATCTAAGATGCAATTCTATTTCATGAATCAGATGCTTATAATCTGACTAATAATGCAAAGAAGATCTTGTTATTTTGTTTGAGTGTGGCGGTCTGGGACATTTGGAAGTATCGTTGTACGATAGTCAGTGAATCATATACAGGGCTTAACTCCAGCAGTTTTGAGAAATTGAAGTGCGCTTTTCATGCCTTGTTCTGGCATTGCCTTAAATGTGAATTTCATGATGCACTAACTAAAATAGACTTCTCTCTTTTGAAGTTATTTAGTGCGCCTGTTGATTTGATTTCTATTGTTTCGACAAATCTGATTATTTCCTATCCACCGCAATTGGCCTCTGGAATGATTTATTAAACAATATACATGTATTTGTGTGCTTGAAGATGTGATTTTGCTTCAAAATACTTTGTTTCGATGTTTTATATATTTCAAAGCTAATTATATATTTTAATTATTATTTTTAATGCACATGCAGCGTTGGTGGTTTTGGAGTGCATGTGCGTGCACGCGTGCGTGCGTGTGTGTACATGCGCGCTGGTCGTTGCTATGTGAAACAGCAGCATTTCCTTCACGCAGCAACAGCTCCAACACGCATCATGCACTCTAAAACTCTGCTAATCAGATTTAGAAGAAAATTGGGAGCGTTGGCTCTGAAAGGGTTAAACCATGTCCCTAAATGTAGGTGGTCGTTTGACCATGTTAATCCATTTTGTTTTGGCAAGATAATAAACAATCCAACATTTTTTATAAATAATGTTTGTTCCCGGGTAACTTTAGAACCTGAAACCAAAAGTAAATTGCATTCGACTAAAATAAATTTAACATTCAATCTACTGCTTCCTAATAATAGATTGTAAAAACTTAGCCTATATACACATAATTGTCAGTATGTTTTTGGGTACTATGGACTTCCACATGATCCATTGAGTGTGCTGCCAAAAAAGTAGTAGTAGTAGTAGTAGTAGTAGTAGTAGTAGTAGTAGTAGTAGTAGTAGTATTATTATTAGTAGTAGTAGTTGTTGTTGTTTTTTGTTGTTGTTGCGCTAACAGGAGTGTTAATGGCAGGGATCTTGTTAGTGTTTGGGCTGGTAGTGGAGGTGATAATGTTTTATTGTGTTAGCTGTTTCAATATTCTCCTGATAAATCTGCATAAATTAACCAATATGCTGATGCTATGCTTAGAGAATTTTCTGGGATTTCTAGAACATTATCGTCATACAATAATATAGCGTTCTAGCATATGGCGTCATAATCAACTACGCGACGTGTAGAAAGACGCCATACTCAAGGCCGTATTGAATGGCGTAGTTAAGTGTGTCACAAACGCATAATTTGTGGCGGACTAAACTTCGTTGTACGAATTGTACTGTCTTTACTATTTACTAAACATGTTGTCCAATGTTTTGAAACTATTAGGCCTTACCCAGTCAAATTAGTTTCATATTGCTCAACAGCTTACCTGCATACTTTCTGGAAATTGATAGACAGGGAGAGCAGGGGTCGATTGATCCCAACACGAGCGATGTGTGGGTGGCGCTTACCTAGATATGGGTGGAGCATAGCTAAAACTGGAAAGGACGATTATAACTTTTTCAGCTAGAAACAAGTAGTGATCTCCATCTACAATGTCTTCTTTGTCACATAGTGTTTATAACCCATGTATGCCCTCCCACCTTCCCGGTGCTGTTTGTAGTTTGTGAATGATCTCGTGTTACTTTTAAACATATGTTCTTTATACCATTCAATACAATTTCCGGAGTTTCCTTAAATTCTGAAGGAGGCCGGGATGGCACATTTTGTTATATTTCAGGAACAGAACTTCTTTTTGGTTATCAAGTGCTTCAACAATAGCATTATGTCTAGTAGTGCTCCATGTTGTTGTTGTTCTTTCTGCTGCTGTTGATGCTGTTGTTGTCGTTGTTGATGATATTATTGTTGTTGTGGTTGTTGTTGTTTTTGTTGTTGTTGTTATTGTGTTGCTGTTGTTGTTCTTCTTGTTGTTGTTGTTGTTGTTTTATTATTTTTATTTTTATTATTATTATTATTATTATTGTTTTTTTTAATTCTTCCTCTTCTTATTGTCTTCGTCATCGTCGTCGTCGTCGTTGTCGTTGTCGTTGTTGTTGTTGTTGTTGTTGTTGTTGTTGTTGTTGTTGTTGTTCTTTGCTGTAGTAGTACGTGTACCTCTATAATTGCTGTTTGCTTTCGGACTTCGCATAATTGAAGAGTAATATGTCTTCCCTTTACCACGTACACATGCACTTCTGCACAGTTCACTGACCGCTGGCCACTCTAGGTACCTCATTAGTAAGTCCTTCTAGTTCAGTAACCAAACTACAGGTCTGATCAGGTGGTTCGTTAGTGATCAGCTCAAAATGTCTTTAATCATGCATCTCTCTATTGTGACAAGAGGTGATTTGCGGACATACGAAGTTATCTATTGGTGGGTGTACGTG
Organism: Chaetoderma sp. LZ-2023a; assembly: GCA_034401795.1. Taxonomy (NCBI): domain Eukaryota; kingdom Metazoa; phylum Mollusca; class Caudofoveata; order Chaetodermatida; family Chaetodermatidae; genus Chaetoderma; species Chaetoderma sp. LZ-2023a. The sequence continues at coordinate 16,283,053 of CM067363.1, read as the reverse complement.
TGCATTTTATCCCTTTAACACTTCGAAACACTGGCATTTCAATTTAAAAACAACTAGACAGGAATCGCGTGACATACTTGGAAACTACTGTGATTGGAAGTCAAATTAGTTTCAAATGACTCCACATAATATTCCTCACATCATAAAGTATTTGTTGCTTCTGGCTTGTAAGGGTTAAGTGTATGACTGCTGCAAGCCAGAGGCCATTAGACAATAATTACAATGGGCAATAACTCTGGAGCTGCTGACTAATTTGAAAACCATTTGACTGAATGTTGTTAGTGGCTAAGCCACTAACAACTTTCAGTCAAATTGTTTGTAAACTATTCAACATATCTACATTTAAACCCCATGAAAAATGAGCAGGAGGTAGTCATGGATTACAGTAGTGAAACCTTAATGACGTGTAAACACTTCGCAAGGGTCTCTTGCCATTAAAGTATACTTAATCTATCAATTCTTCATTTTATACCAATTCTAATTATCATTTGAGAGGAGCGGTATTGATTTATATGGGTGGAAAATAACCTTGGTAATGTGAAGCCCCGTACCACAGCACGGAGGATTCCAGTTTCTCAGTTAATCATATGACGTAAAAATCAACTACGTTACATGTAGGATGACGTCATATTCAATTACCTCATGAATTACGTATCTTAATTGATCACGGACTAAGCGTTGTTCTACGAATTGTATGTTTTTACTATTTAATGCTGTTGAATGTCTTGAAACTAATTTGACTCGGCCGCTGTTGAGGCCATAATCAGCAATAGCACTCAGTCAAACTATTCAACAGGAGTTCAGGGATTAATCGATCCTACCACGGGCTAAGTGTCGGTGGGCGCCTGTCTAGCGATAGGCGGCGAATAGCTAAAGCAGGATGCCTTCATTGACTGCTTCAGTGTATATGTTAATGGTGTGATCCGATCTGTCACTCACGTATATGACGTCAATATCAGATACGTCACGTGCTAATGCTAATGTCACAACCAAATGACGGTGTTCCGTCGCGAAAGTGGTAATGCTCCGTCACGAAAGTGTCTACGTTTACAATTTACCTTGAGCGCAGCCAGTTAGCGCAGCCTACTGGGCCAATGATGGACCGATAACGTGTCGATACTTTCAGTATTGGCCTGGTAGTGGCCCAGTAAGCTGCGTTATTAGGGGAGATATGGGATAACAAAAGGACGGATCAGATCTGCCTCTCACGTATCCGATATCAAAATCACATATGGTACGTTACCTGTTAGCTGTTATCACAATGAAAATGCCGAGTGTTAATGTCCCGTCACGAAAGTGTTTGAATTGCCTGTAATTCATGAGCTTACAAGTTAATAACCATTCCGTTGAGTATTTTGAAACTACATTGACTGGACATTGGTGCTACCATACACCCCCCCCCCCCACCCACCACCCCCACCCTAACCAAAGTAGACTCAAAATATCCAACAGGTTACCTGGATAGGTATCCTCAGATTGGCATTCTGGGAATGTAGTGTTTAATGTGTTCACCTCGATCCAAATACTGCACAATAGGCGGAGCTTAGCGAGACATGGGCGGATCAAAGCTAGATATTGGTCCATCACTGGGTGACTATTCTGATTGCAATGTTGCTGGATTCCTTTGCTACTTAAGCCCTCCTTTCGTGGGCAGATTAATTCGATATCAGAGTCCAATTTTGATGAGGAACTTTCACAGTCATATTAGTCGAATTCGAGACTCCGTTATTTTTTAGAATTATCAACGGTTGTAAGAGTAATTCGCCTTTCCAGAGTATCCATCCAGCATCTGACCTCGTATGACGTCATAATCAGCCCAGCGCAGCTTGATGACGTCGCAATCATTACGTCACAAAGGGTTCCATATAGACCGTCACCAAATCTCAAATATTCCGTTGTATGAATTGTATATCTTTGTAATTTTTTGCTATTTAAAAACATGCTGTTGAATATTTTGAAACTAATTTGACTGGGCGCTATTGCTGCCTTAGGCAGCAACAGCACCCAGTCAAATTAGTTTCAACATATTCAACAGCTTACCTGTGTAGTTTTCGGGAAATCGAGAGTCAGGGTGTTCAGAGATCGATCGATCCCAACACGAGGGAGGTGTGGGTGGAGCTTAGCTAGAGATGGGCGGGACATAGCTAAAACCGGAAAGGTCCATTATTGATAAATACCAAATGTCATTCCGGCGGGCATTTTCCGTTCCTATGTCGCGTACTCTAAGCAGTGTGTGTGTGTGTGTGTGTGTGTGTGTGTGTGTGTGTGTGTGTGTGTGTGTGTGTGTGTGTGGTGTGTGTGTGTGTGGTGTGTGTGTGTGTGTGTGTGTGTGTGTGTGTGTGTGTGTGTGTGTGTGTGTGTGTGTGTGTGTGTGTGTGTGTGTGTGTGTGTGTGTGTGTGTGTTTGTGTTCTACACACGAGTTTAATATATCGTTCATTGGATGGGTTATATGTGATGTTTGTAAATGTATCCTAAATTAAACTTCTTGAGCCATTCCTCCTTATGTATGTGCAACGAGACAGCTCCATGATCTACATGAAATTCTGGGAACGGCATGATTTTGTCGGCCCATAACAGATTGGTAGGTCCTTAGTGAGTAATCTGTCGAGATTCTCTAGTTATGTCTTGAATGCTCTAGCTTCTTATCTTTAGTTAATTCTTGATTTGCCCAGTTCCCTAAACAACATTAACATCGATGGTAGGTTCCACCCTAAGACTCCATCGCTACTGTTCTCATTATATTCATATACTTGGCGCATTTCACACCTGCATGATGTATATCCTCAAACCATCTCTATTGTTTGTCAAAAGTAAGACCCAAGAATTGTGCTTTATATGCCTAGTTGCCTTATAATTGAGACACTCGAAGTGACAATGGAGTGTAATATTCTTGATTATCAAGTGATGGTGGGTTACTATGACATATGTTCCTATGAATCACCAAGCTTAGAGACCTAGAATCATATGGCCGCAGAAACAGGTGTCCATTAAATTTAAATTTGACTACATTTAGATATGTCAGAGCGACTAGTTTGTCATGCTTCTGTGTAAGGATAATAAGTTCGGACCGGCGTCCAGTGTTTTCATACGTTACCATGCAGAAATCCATACAAATCATGATTTTGAACTAGTACCTGTCAGTTAATATTATTATAATTCTATATTTAATTGAATCACCTTACTATTCAGACTACGTGAGTTGACTTAAATATGGTCGAAATCGCGCTATATAAAACGAAAACTCGGAACAGATTAATTATTTCAGGAAATTCAATTTAAAAAATCCGGTTATTTGACAGGATGTTCGGAGATCCGGAGGCCTGTTAAAAATCCGATTTTTTTATAAATCCGGAGAGATGATTGCCCTGATATGTTGATTTCCAGGAATTATAATTATTAAGTATTTACAGCCAAAATCATGAAAACAGAAACGTGATTGTTATTTTTCTCATTAGTCTAATATCATCATCTATCATGTCGAAAAAAATACGTGTTGTTCAATTTCCCTATCTGAAACTAATTTGATCATGAGTTGAACAGATGCCGAGCAGTGGTGACTCCAGCTATATCTTCAACGGATGTGACGTCAATGCGTATTTACCCATTATGGGAATTTACCTTTCCAGGTTATCCATCCATCACATGATGTCATAATCAATTACCTAACATCTAGGATGGCGTCATAAGCAATGACGGCATTAATGACGTAGTTAACTTCGTCACAATAATTGGTGACTGACTAAGCGACGTTGTACGAATTGTATGTCTTTATTGTTTAATACACATGCTGGTGAATATTTTGAAACTAATTTGACTGGGCGATGTTGCTGTCATAGTTTCAAAATATTGAATAGCTTATTTGTATAATTTTCTGGAAATTGATAGTCAGCGAGCTCATGGATCGATCAATCCCAACACGAGCGAGGTGTAGGTGGAACCTTTGTAGAGACGGGCGGGGCATAGCTAAAACTGGAAATGTTAATTGATATAGGGGCAAAATAGAACGGTAGACCGTTTATGAAGCTCGTTCCTGCTTTCTGATAATGATATTGGACATATTGGGGGTAAATAATATATTTTAGGTAAATCCCCTTCATCCATGTTGAGTGTATGGAATCATATATATTTGGAATTCTTTTCAAACAGTTTCCCATCGTAAATAATGTATTCTACGATAATAAGGCATTATATAGCCCCTGTACTTTCCATTTCACGATTAATAGCGCCGTGGTATATTTGAGACAAATATTACGCGCGCGCGCATGCACAGCTACACGCTGAGGAACCTTATTTGAATAGTATCTCCTAAACTATATAGGCCTATGCACAAATTACAAAATAACAGTTTTGCTCAATTAGTCACTCGCCGTAGTTTAATATTTTCAATTGAAGATACAGTTACAAATGTAGCTATAAGTAATCTTCATAGGTACGCTAATCGCCCATGAAAACGCGGGTGGCCGTTTCCGGGAACCTGTGTTGGTAGCTTTCAATGGCATAGCGCAAATCAGGTAGGATGACGGACTCCATCCTGATGCCACGACTCCATCCTGAAAAAACATAAGCAAAGCATGTTCTGGGCAGAAATTATTTCAAACCACATTGTGATACATCATCAATACAAATCTTTGCCTTTAAAATTTTCAAAAAACATCATAGACAATAAAAAATTACTAATAAAAGTTGTTAACACTCCGGCGACTCACCGTAAAATGGCCAAACTCGTTACCAACGCGTCCGCGTGTACACGGTAACCAAACGGTGACCAACACAGGTGCCCACACGAGGAATTCACCCAGGCCCTTAAGCCGAAACGTAGAGACAGTAATTCTTGACTATGTTGTTGAAACGTCAAAAAGTATATTTCGTAATACCAATATTTGGCTCATAGAAGATGCATTTTAAACTAGCGTAGTACATATTAGTTCCCAAATATATTTCTAGGATGCCACTCCTCCCCTTCACCCACTGTATGTCTATGTTGCTGATAAATTTACAATTTACTCAACATTCAGTTGAATATTTTGAAATTCTTACGCACCTTTGTGAAACTGGCTCCTGAAATGATACATTCCTTAGAATACAACTTATTTGACTGGGAGATATAATTAGGTTCAAATTATTCAACAACGGTCCTATGTAGTTGACTTGGAAATGAAATTGCGACACGGGAATTTAAAGGCATACGATCCGGTTAGCAACAGCGCCTCAAAGTGTTGCAAGTGCTACTTATATCAATGGATTTTTCCACTTTTTACCTATGACCATCTCTAGCCAAGCTCCACCTGCACCTAGCTGGTGTTGGGGTCGATCGATATCTGAACATCCTGTCTATCAATTTCCAGAAAACTGTGTATTGAATCCAATTTGACTGGGTGCTATTGCGTCCTATGACAGCAAAGGCGCCCAGTCAAATTAGTTTCGAAATATTCAACAACAGGTTTATTAAATTGTAGAGACATGCAATTCGTTACAAGGTGTCGGACTCCTAAAAGTTAAAGAAGGGGTTATATAGAATCATTTATGACGTAGTGATTATGACGTCATCCTCCATGGCAATTAGCTGATTATAACGTCATATGATGTCACATTGATAGATGGAGTTTTTGCTCAGTGAATGTCCATTTACAGAGAACGATAAAACCGGGACATTTTGCAAAATTACCTTTCAATTGTCCTGCAAATTGCGATTTCTTGTTACCACTGTATCAGTTAATGTTGAAGAAAATCGAAATGTATACATACTCAGTTTTTCATTTGCAAGTAAAGCGAAAACTATGCTTTGACAATTTGCAACTGGAAAGACTGGCCGTTAATCGAGTGAGAGAGAGAGAGAGAGAGAGAGAGAGAGAGAGAGAGAGAGAGAGAGAGAGAGAGAGAGAGCGAAAGAGAGGGAGGGAGGGGTGAGGGAGGGAGGGATGGAGGGAGGTCATGGGTGGGGTGGGGGTGGGAGGGATGGAAAGCGAGAGAGTGTGTGAGGGAGGGATGGCGATGGAGGGAGTAGGGATGGAGCGAGCGAGCGAGAGAGTGTGTGAGGGAGGGATGGCGGGGTGGAGGGAACGAGAGAGAGAAATTCCAATAGTACATTTTAAAAAGTCTTCTCTTGCCCAGTAAATGGACCCCGCGGTCAATGCAGATGCCGTTTTTGGCTGACTTGACAATGAACCTTTCCAGTTTATCCAGCCAGCAAATAAATACATACATCACGAACGTGTAATTGAAGACGGACTAAGCGTTGTTGTACGAATTGTATCTCTACTATTTAATAAACATTATGTTGAATATTTTGAAACAGATTTGACTGGGCGCTGTTGCTTCCATATGCCATGGCAGTATCAGCTTCCAGGCAAACTAGTTTCAAAATATTCAACACCTTACCTGTATAGTTTTCTGGAAATTGTTACTCAGGGAGTTCAGGGATCGATCGATCCTAACACGGGCGAAGCGTGGGTGGAGCTTAGCTAGATATGGGCTGGGCGTAGTTAAAACGGGAAAGGTTCATTTAGTCGATACAAGATAGTTCATGGGTTAACATTGCCGCGTAGTAATTACGACAACACTGGCTCAAATGCGTGTTGAAAATCATTATTCGCAGATACTCCTGGAACGATGCCACGCCATCAAAGGGTGGGATATGCCACTTTGGCAAATTATCTGCATGTTAACTGATATCATGCGGGATTAATTACAAAAGAATGCCAACCATTTTAAGAAATGATGGCTCTAGTTACCGCGTTATTGCCCTACGTTAAGTAAATAAAAGATTATAGACATGGACAGCTATAATCACGAATCTGTGTACCATATGTTAACCCATCGTCCTATTGCACGTTCCTCACCCTCCCGCTCCGTTCCCGCATCGAGTACGGAGTAGCTATGTGAGTGGGCGTATATTTGTACGATGATGATATCCAGGGTTATTTAGAATTATTAGATACGTAGAATGTTTTTGATCTAAAAACAGCAAAAGTATTGAGCCAACGATGTAGCAGTAGTAATAGTAGTAGTAGTAGTAGTAGTAGTAGTAGTAGTAGTAGTAGTAGTAGTAGCAGTAGTAGTAGTAGTAGTAGTAGTAGTAGTAGTAGTAGTAGTAGTAGTAGTAGTAGTAGTTTTTTAGTTTTTAACGCACTGGCAACGCGATGCCTTCAATTTCTGTGCTAACCCCGTCTACAGAGTCTAGTAGTAGTAGTAGTGGTAGTAGTAGTAGTAGTAGTAGTAGTAGTAGTAGTAGTAGTAGTAGTAGTAGTAGTAGTGGTAGTAGTAGTTGTAGTAGTAGTAACGGCAATAACAATAGTAACGGTAGCAGTCGTAGTAGCAGATGTGGTGGCAATAGCAGTAACAGCAACAGTATCAGCAGCAGTAATAGTCACAAGTATCTGAGTGGTGTCATAATCAGATACGTGACGCACTTCCGGACGTCACAATCCAAATGATGTAGAGCACTCCGTCATGAAGTTAGCCAAGTCTATCAGGTGGAGGAGTTATATCTCTTTGATGGACTTACTCTTTAACTCTTACCACTCTGATGTCAAACATTTAAAATTTCAAATTAAATTAAAAAAGGAACTTGTGTTCATTTTTCAACAAATTTGGTGGTAGATGGTGTTGTCGTAGACAGCAACATCGTCCACCAAAATTGTTGAAAAGTATACATCAGATTAATTGCTGTCGAACAAGTAGAAATTAGAATTTGGACACCGGAGTGCTAAGGTTTAATACACATTATGTTGTTTCGTTGGCCATAGGCAGTAGCAATCAATGGACCTTTCCTGTTTATCCATCCATCATTATGACGTTATAATCAACTACGTGACGGGTAGGATGACGTCATAATCCATTACAGCATGAATAACTCGATTTAGTCTGTCTTAAGCTCTTAATAGTCCGACACGTTGTACGAATTGTATGTGTTTACTATTTAAAAAAACATTATGCTAAATTTTTAAAAACTAATTTGCCTGGGCGCTGTTGCTGCATAGGCAACAACAGCACCCATTCAACTTAGTTTCAAAATATTCAACATCCTACCTGTATAGTTTTGGTAGTCATTGTGTTCGGCGATCGATCGATCCCAGCACTGGTGACGTGTGGGTGGAGCTTAACTAGGGATGGGCGGGGCGTAGCAAAAATTTAAAGATCCATTGCCTTGAAAATGAGATTCTGTGAATTCATAGTTCTAGGTATATAATTCTATACCAACACGCGGAGAATAAGTGGGCGGAGCTTGGCTATAAATGGGTGTGGTATAGCTAGAAATGGACCGCTCCATATTACGCCATAAGCGTGTCGCGCAAAGTATGTTGGGGTACCGTTTTCTTAGCAAACATTATCGTTCCGTATAGAATAGTTCATCGTCCTATTGCACGATCCTTGCACTCCAACTACGTTCGCGTATCGAGTACCGTGCTTAGATGCATGATGTGTGTGCTAAGTTCACGAAGCTCCATACATATTAATGAACTGGGGTCAGTCAACTTGTGCCAATGAGATTGCTCGATAAGATATCCGGTAGTAGACACATTTACACATTGTAGATATGGGATTGTCTTGTGAGAGTTATGACCCCGCTGGATGTCTTATATTTTCGAGTAAGTCCCAAGAGAAATGTATGATTTGAAAATACCAGGTGAGCTAATGGACCGGTTGACTTTGTAATTTTAACTTATTATTTACATCAGCCAGTGCTGATGATATTCGGTTTCCGCTAAATGGGTGGTGTGCAGATATAGTACACTGAAACTAGTTGGATAATATTTATGATCATAATTGAAATAGTCGAATTGATTGGAATAAGTCCCACGGTTCTGAATTGATGTGTATCTGGAAATAGTGTGGATGAAAGTTGTTGCTGTTCAGTTGGCATACACTTTTATGATATTCAGCAGTTGTTTGGATCGATAGTTTAGAAAATAATGAATGTGTAAGAATCACTGGAATCCAACGTGACAAAAGGACTTATTTGATGATGTTAAGCATTCTAGGTTCTCATTCGAGAATAGAACAACATCAGCTGGCAATGAGATCATACAGCTCATGTGCCTATTAACTCTAGAATCCTACAGGCTTATCCATCAATAGGCAATGGACAGGACATGGACATTGTAGCGTCCTGCAGGAATTAATATCATAATCGAAATTTGTATATCAACTATATGTCATTCATACAATGGCATGCAACAACAACACATTCCGTAATCTTGTTAGTTAGCTGACAGGTCGCATCAAATCAGAACCAGCTACCACCGCTTTGTCTATGTGAGGCATTATCTCCATAGAAGAGTAGCACAGAGTTTGATTGGTCAGAATGACGTCACGGTCAATGAGAGTCGATCAAACTCTGTAGCAAAGAATTATACAGAATAGGTTTTGAAGTTGAAATTGAAATACAGGGATCGTTGATTGGTCAGAACGACAAACATTTATTAGGTAGGAACTTCTAGGAAGGAATGAGCAGAAGTTGATTGGTGGACTGATTGTCCGGGCCAATCAAGCTGTGCGTCATAACGTACCTAGAAGAATCATCATAACAGATTCGGGTAGAATCTAAATATTTAGCTATGTATAGAACCTCAGATTTAGAGATTCTAAATACTATATAAGACACACGTTTCAGTGAGAGAAAGTTAATCAATCCACCATCGTGATTCACGGAACATCTCGCTGGTGTTCCGTTAGCTGATAGCTGTAGACGTAGTGTAGCCATAGCACTTGCTTGATTTGTACCAGTAAGGTACCAGTTTGTATTTGAGCTATTATGCTCTAAGTTTAAATCTCTTTATAAGTTTCTGTACAGTTAAGTTACATTAATAAAATCATCATCTTACGTATATGTAAGACACGAGTTCGGTTTAGTTTATCCAAGTAAGAATTAATATTAGGAATCTGATCATCGAGTCGGAAGAAACATCCGATCCTTACCAGCAGATCTTCTTAGTCAGATTAGGCCCAGCAGTCTTTAAATAATATCGTCATCACCATCTTCACGACGAGGCAAGCCAGACTGTCCAGTATCCCGCTTCACCGTCGATAAGAGGTTGTCACAGCAACCGTAACATCATAATCTTACCGATAGCGCAGCGGGACCGTCGAGTAATCCAATAAGTCATAATCCGGAGATCCGAAATCTTCATTGGCTTCGTCTGCCAGGAGTCAGATTCATCAATATCGTGTGCTTTACATCCGAACAGGAGTCAAATCTGTGAACAATGTAAGTACTTTAGAAAGATGTCATCTACGCCGACGAGACCAGTAGTCACTGTTCTAGACGACGTGTGTGAAAGAGTGAACATTTTTATCCGAGCAGCCAAACGTGATTCAACATCGGGAATACAAAGAAAATACAATAATCAAGATAACTACAGATATCAACTGTGAAGAACAGCCACGGCTAAAAAGAGTCGTAATTCAATTATATTACCAATAGAATTGTACTGTATTGTTAGATCATCACATCACAATCAAGCATGGTGGCGGCACGAAGGCCAGACACTGCTTTACCGCCCATAAGAGATCCGTCCGTAAGAGAACCAGTCCAGCATACCCACGAGCTTCAACAGGAGACGGTAGAAGCCATACGACATTTAGGAACAGCGATGGCCAACACCATCACTCAAGAGGAAGATCGCCGTGAGAGGAATAGAGTTTTTAGGTGAGAGGTGCGTGAACTGACACAGCGGGTCAAACCATGTGACGGTCTACTCCCAGAGGAGGTACGGCAATTCCTCGATGAAACCCGCCATGTATGGCTACCGAGGGCAACCTCGACGGCATTTCCGTCTATATAGTTACACGTGCATCGAGAGGTCAGCTGGCAAAGGCTATCGATCAATATGTCCATGGGAAGGTGGGTGACATGGTAACGTATGAGGAACTGAAAGAATTCATTACTGTAAATTTCGTGTCAGCGAATGAGCAAGAACTGGTCAAGTACGACCAAGAAGCTGTCAAGCAATGACGCACCGAGACGATGGTATCGTTCACTCGTCGGTATACAGAGATGGCAGCAAGGGCGTATCCTACAGAAAATGTAGACAACAAAAGGATAATACTGTCGGCGTATATAAAAGCGCTAAGCGATTGAGGCATGGGATGACGCATAGTTCGTAAAAAAATCAATGATGTCAAAAGGGTAATGGAACTCATCGATGACTTGCTTTTCGTGTGGAAAATTGGGACACCTAGCTCAAGATTGCTATGCAACACCAACAACACCATCACCAAATAGGCGTCAAGTCGTGTGCTATAGATGTAACAAGGTGGGACATTACCAATCTGACTGTCCGTCACAACAACAGATGCCACAGCGATGTGCAATGAATTGTACACGAATGGAAGAACGCCGAGACGAACCCATGCAAATCGATGAGGTCGGTAATCGTTGTGACAATTATAGTGAAATATATAATGGACTCGAGCCCACTCCGTAGGCATATTCACGGAATACCCGTAGAGATTTCGAGAATAGAAACCAAATGCATGATGAGTATGAAGACCGTGAAGGCTTTGTACTCACCGATTCGCATATGGACAGGTATTGCCGTTATTCTTATGGCGATGGAGGAGCCCTGTCCATAGATGGAAGATGCCAATCATATGCGGAAGCAGTGAATAATGGACGACGGAGTCCATTAAACGGATTCGGAGGGGATCAGTAGTGACTGAACGATTCCTAGTCCAGCTTGAAATCGAACCAAGCAGTCATGGAAACAGGGGTGAGTATGTAGATGCATTAATCGATACTGGTGCTAGTACATCCCTTGTTAGAACGGATATATGGCGGAGCATTCTAAATGCTCGGCCATTGAAAATGGCTAAAACATTATTAGCAGTAAATGGTTCACCAATAGACATTTTGGGGGAGACTCAAATTAAATTCAAGAATGCCCAGCCTATTCCAATTGTGAGTGTGAGTAGTATGAGGCATGAATGTCTGATTGGGGCCGCATGCCTTGTACTTGGGAAATGCAAGGATTGATTACAAGACCAAAGAAGTAGTATGGTTTGGTCAAGTATACCCGTTTAGAATTCCATATAGAAGTCAAAATGATTATGTCTATGCCAGTTGCAAATAAAAGACCGGATATGCAGTTATTGACAAAGTACTGAGCGACTTTGCCAATAATTTCGATACGGCTCGTCCAACTACGTTAGGACGTGTACCCACAGTGGAATGTACAGTTCCGACAGGAGATTTTCCTCCTATTAGACAGAAGGTCTATCGTTTACCGTTGGCTAAGAAATATTTGGTCAAGAACCAAGTTAAAGAGATGCTAGCCACGGGCGTCATAAGACCATCGTCATCACCCTGGGCGTCACTCATAACTCTGGTACCGAAAAAGGACGTTGACACCAGATTTTGCGTTGACTATAGGAAATTGAATTATGTGTGCCGTAAGGATAGTTATCCATTACCAAACATATCAGATATATTTAATTCCATGAGAGGCGCAACGATCTTTTCTACGATGGACTTGAAGTCCGGCTATTGGCAGATACCCATGGCCAGCCAAGACATGGAGAAAATAGCGTTCGTTTGCAGTGAAGGTCTTTTTGAATGGATTCTGATGACTTTTGGTTTTAGCAACTCAGGTGCCGTATTTCAGAGGGCAATGAACGACATTTTCCGAGATTATATAGGAAAATATGTGCATGTTTTCGTCGACAATATAGTCGTATATTCACGAAATCCGTCGGAACACGCACATCATTTGCACCTGGTCATGCGCAAGATTCAGGAATATAATGTACAGTTGAAGAAAAAGAAATATGACTTTGCAAGTAAGTCTGTTGACTTGTTAGGGTACCACACTTCTGCACAAGGTGTAGCTCCACAGAGTCAAAACGTCAAAGTCACATGAGAAATGTCGCCACCCCGAGACGTGGGTGAAGTTCATAGTTTTCTCGGAGCTACAGGTTATTACAGATCTTGTGTAAGAGGCTATGCCGAAATTGCCAAGCCTCTGATAGAATTAACTAAGTAGTATAAGAGGTTTGAATGGGGTAAGCACGAACAGCAAGCGCTTGAAAAATTGAAGAACTTGCTGTGTAGTGAGACCATACTCACTTATCCGAATTTGAATGCCCTGTATAGGTTGTATACTGATGCGTCTAGTTATGCAATAGGTGCGAGACTAGTGTAGGTTGATGATAAGGGTATAGAGCGTGTCATACAGTATGTTAGCTCTACTCTTAAAGACAGTCAGTTGAATTGGCCCGTAATAGAAAAGGAAGCTTATGCTGTGATATATGCATTAAAGAAGCTTAGGCCTTATCTATTTGGTGCGCAGTTTACCATGTAAACTGACCACAAACCCCTAAAGAGCTTGTTTGTGGGAGAAGTTAAGAACACGAAAGTGCAGCGCTGGGTAGTACTGATTGCTGAATACGGATGTAAGATAGAATACATCCAAGGCTCGAAGAATATTCGAGCAGACATGTTGTCCAGGTTACGTCGTCCGGTAGAAGTCGCCACGTTGGACACTGGTGATTACATCATACCTGAGGTAGACGATGGCGCTTTAGCTCACATCCCTTTAGAGGTATATGATGTACCGTATGAGGAATTATGTGCCAAGCAAACCAAGGAATACCTGGAGTTATTTAAGAATACACCAGAGGAATACATGGTAAATAATGGCATATTGTATTCTTTAATTCCACCTTCAGCGTTAGATGCTGAGTACCCCAGAATCTTACTACCTACCCTGTTCCATGAGAAAGTACTCCGGAAAGCTAATGCACGAGCTGGTCACCAATCTCTGAAGAAGACCATCGGTATGGTAAGAGATTCTTTTGAATGGACATCTTTGAGAAAAGATGTGGTACGTATGCTTGAAACGTGTACGACGTGCCAGGTCAACCGACCTGTCACTACTCGACCTAAGTATAGTAAGATGCCAATGGCCAGTTATCCAAGTCAGATAATTGGTATGGATTTGAGTGGTCCACTTTTAGAGTCGAGCAAGGGTAATAATTATATTATGACTGTGATCGATCACTGTTCTGCGTGGGCAGAAGCATATCCGATTGCAGCTAAGACATCTCAAACTGTTGAAGATAAATTCTTCAATGAGTATGTCGCTCGTGATGGTGTCCCTGAGATTCTGATTGCAGATCAGGGTAAAGAATTCTGTTCTAATTCTTTGGAGCAGCGATTCCACGAACATGGTATTGATCATAGACGATCGAGTCCGTATCATCCACAAACCTACTGACGTACCGAGAGGTTCAATCGCACTTTTAAAGAGTTGATCCAGAAAGGTGTGAATAACGAGTCTCGTGCATGGGAGGATGAGTTGGGCGCAGCTTTAACAGTGTACCGCAACACTCGTCACTCGCCGACCGGATATACGCCATTCTATCTGACGTATGGTCGACGTGCATGACTTCCGTTTGCTATCCCACTCGATGATTCGCATGATCTTGGCGAGAGACTAACCAGTCTCAATAATGCCTTGATGCGTGCTCGAGGAGAAACGGCCAAGTCTCGAGAGGTACACCGAGAACAGATTGACAAGCGTGCAAACGCTGGTGAGTTTAAGGTTGGTGATTCAGTGGTCGTAAAGGCTGAGGAGAGGATGAAGTTGACCTCTCGCAGTGACGCTGAATATGTGATCTTTAAGATCAATGGACCCGTGGCCCATGTCCGCCATCAAAGGTCTGGGAAGGTACGCGTACTTAATATCTCCAAGCTACGTGTAGTCGACTCAGAGACTCAGAGATGTGCTGGGACAAAGTAAGCCCACGCCCTATTCGTAACCCTGCAAAAGGTATGAAAGCCAGCCATCATCCACGAATTGTGCCATTACCCGAGTCTGTACCTTTGCCGGTATCCGACTCCGACTCAACACCTTGTAAAGTAGCTCGTAGGAAGCGACCAGCTTCTACTTGGGAGCCAAAGGTGCGTAAGGTGGGTAAGGTGGTCGATATGGATGTAGATCGACCTGGTACAAGTACCGATCCAAAGTATGAGTCACCGATGGATACGTCGAAGACTCCTCATATTGTACTAATGGACACCTCGGAGATGTACTCGAGCCTGCCATCGAGCCAATGGAAACCCTTCCATCGCACTCCTACAAACTGAGCAAGCGCAGTCACGCTCCTGAGTTCAGCTCAGACAGTAAGCGTGTTAGGATTGGTGCATTTGGCCGATCTGTAGACGATGACTTTGTCAGTCGAATTGAAGCCGTTATAAAGCGGCGTAGCATGAGATAATTTTAATCTCTGCTTAATTGGTGATACTAGTCACATCGCACTTGTCTAAACGAATCATGTATTCACAAGTTACAAAATGGAGTAATGATAACAAACCACCAGAAGATTTCTGTGATACGAGCCGAATGGACGGTAGTAGTGTCTATTGACCACCCGTATTTACCCGCTAGATTTATTGAACGATTATCAAGCTTTCGAGTGCTTGTTGCTGACATTGGTCGCAAGACCTCGTTAAGTGGCAATGACATTTTCGGACTACAACATCGTATACATATTATTAAGAAGATCGCCAGTAGGACGCAACAAACGATGCTTAGTCGTGCCAGCGGTCGACAAAGGCGTGGACTGTTTAATTTTATAGGCGATATAGCCTCATCTCTGTTTGGAACAGCAATATCGGGTGACATTAAAACTATCAAGAAAGTTGTGAAAACCGCTGTGAAGAATATGAACCGATTGGTACATTTCTCTAATAAATTAGCATCCCACGTGAAACTTGCTTTCAAAGGGATTAACACCAATGTTGATCGTATTAATGAGATCACCGATAGTTTGGTCGATCTGACCAAAAATGTTAGTGACCTATTCAGAATTCACGCTGCATGGCAGGCTGACCTGTATGCATTAGTGCGGTTAGGTCACATTGTAGATTCAGCAGAAAATGTGGTATATCGTTACCAGAAGTTGGCTGCACAGTTTCATAGGCAGACTGCTTCTCTGGAATTAGGAAGGTTGACAGAAGAACCTTTTAGTCCATCGGATTTGGCTGAAGTCTCCAAGCAGGTCAGTGTCGGAAATCAGTTAATTCATCCATACCAGTGGTATTACAGAAACGTGGTCGTGTATCTTTTATGGAAAGACGATTCACAACTACATTATATCGCAACTTTACCGTTGATTGATGGTGGTAACTATATTGAATACGGATTGCACTCGTGGCCATAACCATCGGCTACCATTGGGTATTATATGCAAATTATCATCGCTCGTACAAGCATAGGACTTGATACCAAGACTGGTATTTTACTCCGTCCGAATGTCGAGGCAGTGAACCTCGTATATGTCATGGACACCTGCGAATTGATAAGACTCACGTACCATGTATAGTCAGTCTGTTGACTAACAATATCAACAGTTCGTGTAATATCCAGTTATCCGAGTCCAACGAGACATCGAGTAAATTGTTCGCCCATAAGAAAATAGGTGTTGTTTTGCAAACCTTCGGCGAAACTATCTAGGTACATTGTGGAGGACGACTGACGGACTGGTGTGTTGTGAAGAATGGTCTGTATGCGTTAATGTCGAGTGGGTGCGATTATAGTGGGAAAGGATGGCGATTCGAACCTATACAGTCTTACAGTCGGACTTATAGTCGGATCGGTCTTGCTGTAGATGTCCCTAGATTGGATGTGGCCAGGGTGCTAAATCAATCTCTAATCATTAACCATCTAAAGATTCAAAAGTGGGACCAGTTACGTAAGACTAAATATGTGCCACTAGCACCATTATCGGAGGTCGACCCAGGGTCGACGGCATCAGCATACGCTCTGTGTTTTCTTATTCGACGGCCTCCGTCGTCGCATTAATTGTGTTTATATTTATATGTTATAAATGTGGAATCCTGAACCGCATGTGGATGTGCTTTACATGAAAGCCACGAGCGGCAGGGATTCCGGGAGCCAGGTCCGCTCAGTTCCGACGGCCGCAGCTGCCTGCAGCGCTGCCTATTCCGTCGGATGTGCCTAACAGAGGGTCGTCGCCTAACACCAACTCCGGGACTATGATCGACCCTACGGCAGATGGCTGGGTGGACGTGGAACTGGAAGATGAGGACTTATAATATATTACTGTTATATTCACCTATTATCGTACTGTTTATCGTATTTACTGTTTAACTATTTGATATCTAGTTATGATGATAATAATTTACTGTTTACTGAATTTATTATAGTATTGTTTAGTTACATTATGGATTTAAACGTATTTACTGTTAGTTGGATTTACTATTATAGTACTGTTTAGATTATGTATTGGTCAGTAGGATTACTGATTGATTGTTTTACTTTACTGTCGTATTTCATTTTGTAATTGAGTTTTGGTCTGGATAGCCCTGGTATAGTGCGGTGTTGTTGTTGATGTTGTACAACGAGTTAGTTAACACTCTCTTAAGGCTTTAAGAGACGGTTAAATAACTTTGGTTGATATGCATGTGTAGATATGGGATTGTCTTGTGGGAGTCATGACCCCGCTGGATGTCTTATATTTTCGAGTAAGTCCCAAGAGAAATTTATGATTTGAAAATACCAGGTGAGCTAATGGACCGGTTGACTCTGTAATTTTAACTTATTATTTACATCAGCCAGTGCTGATGATATTCGGTTTCCGCTAAATGGATGGTGTGCAGATATAGTACACTGAAACTAGTTGGATAATATTTATGATCATAATTGAAATAGTCGAATTGATTGGAATAAGTCCCACGGTTCTGAGTTGATGTGTATCTGAAAATAGTTTAGATGAAAGTTGTTGCTGTTCAGTCGGCATACACTTTTATGATATTCAGCAGTTGTTTGGATCGATAGTTTAGAAAATAATGAATGTATAAGAATCACTGGAATCGAACGTGACAAAAGGACTTAGTTGATGACGCTAGGCATTCTAAGTTCCCATACGAGAATAGAACAACATCAGCTGGCAATGAGATCATACCGCTCATGTGTCTATTAACTCTAGAATCCTACAGGCTTATCCATCAATAGGCAATGGACAGGACATGGACATTTTAGCGTCCTGTAGGAATTAATAACATAATCGAAATTTGTATATCAACTATACGTTACTCATACAATGTTATGCAACAACAACACATTCCGTAATGTTGTTAGTTAGCTGACAGATCGCATCAAATCAGAACCAGCTACCACCGCTTTGTCTATGTGAGGCATCATCTCCATAGAAGAGTAGCACAGAGTTTGATTTGTCAGAATGACGTCACGATCAATGAGAGTCGATCAAACTCTGTAGCAAAGAATTATACAGAATAGGTTTTGAAGTTGAAATTGAAATACAGGGATCGTTGATTGGTCAGAACGACAAACATTTATTAGGTAGGAACTTTTAGGAAGGAATGAGCAGAAGTTGATTGGTGGACTGATTGTCCGGGCCAATCAAGCTGTGCTCATAACGTACCTAGACGAATCGTCATAACAGATTCGGGTAGAATCTAAATATTTAGCTATGTATATAACCTCAGATTTAGAGATTCTAAATAGTATATAAGACACACTTTCAGTGAGAGAAAGTTAATCAATGCACCATCGTGATTCACGGAACATCTCGCTGGTGTTCCGTTAGCTGATAGCTGTAGACGTAGTGTAGCCATAGCACTTGCTTGATTTGTACCGGTAAGGTACTAGTTTGTATTTGAGCTATTATGCTCTAAGTTTAAATCTCTTCATAAGTTTAAGTTACATTAATAAAATCACCATCTTACGTATATGTAAGACACGAGTTCGGTTTAGTTTATCCAAGTAAGAATTAATATTAGGAATCTGATCATCGAGTCGGAAGAAACATCCACTCCTTACCAGCAGATCTTCTTAGTCAGATTAGGCCCAGCAGTCTTTAAATAATATCGTCATCACCATCTTCACGACGAGGCGAGCCAGACTGTCCAGTATCCTTCTTCACCATCAGTAAGAGGTTGTCGCAGCAACCGTAACATCATAATCTTACCGATAGCGGAGCGGGACCGTCGAGTAATCCAATAAGTCATAATCCGGAGATCCGAAATCTTCAACATGTGCGTAAACCAAACTAGCGGTTTTTGTTACCGAAAGCCAATCTACGCATTTGCTGTTCCTCGGATAACTTGTTTAGAGCAAAACTATTGCATACGTTTGCAAATGTCTCTTTCCAGATCAACAGCGTCGCGATCGCCGTTGCTTTTGTGATTTAAATTAGGTCACCAGACGAACTCTTGCCTATCGCGTGAAGTAGGCAGAAATCTGATTGGCTACCTCCAACCCACTAGCGTAATGTTACTGCACTAAGCGAGAAATCACAAGTCTGCAAGTATGGCCTCGAACGCGTAGCTATCTGAGTGGGCGTATGTTAGTACGATGAGAAGAGCTTTGACCTATTGAAACTTATTTTGCATCTCATACGGAAAGCAAGTCCGGTCTATATTCGTAGTGGGACTGTCAAATTTTGATTTTGATATCAACTTAACCCATGGATATCGTATATATACTGATTAGATTGCTTCTGACCCTCTCAAATGCGGCATTTAAGAGTTCAATAATATTCCCCCGGATGTATAGTCTATAAAATAATATGGTGTGTTACTAAACTTATTACGTAGTCGAATTTGATTATAATACACAATAAAAAAATGTTGTGGATAAAAATATGGGTACATTTGCGTCTACTCAATTTCTCTTCACATTGCCAAAAGATAATTTAGTTATTTCCGACTGCTATACATGCAGCGGATCGTCTGTGTTAGCCAGTCAGTGACAAACTGGCACCACAGCGAGTATATGCTAATGAGCAATCTACCCTGTACATACGATATCTATGGCTTAACCTCTCTATCACTAGCTTAATACAGACATTAAATCAGCTAGATCAATCCAGTGGTTCATGTAGTATAAGCATATACTCAAGATTCTCATTTTGGGTTCGTCCGTTTTGAATTTTAAGATAGACTAAGAGGGAATATTTTTCTGTTAAAGGTTCTTCATGCACAAGACAATGAGTTGTATATCAACTCGTTTTAGCTGAATAATATTGTATAGTATGAATAGTGTAGTTATAGCGCCGCTTCCCCATTCAATTCTCTATCATATTCTGGTAGAAAATTGCAAATGATCACTCATTACACACGACACACTGTTCCAGATCTCGTATCGAAGGAGATCACGTGACTCGTGAGACACAAATGTTATGCACGGTCCTTGCATTCATAAAGCAACCATCAAGTAGAAAGTAGTAGCATTATGATAGCACATGTTCTATTGGACACCCGACTGTTAAGTGGCGTATGTATACTTGCTATACGGCTCGGCCAATTTACGCAATCGTAACCTGTCATCTCGATGATGCGCATTCTGTTCTTATTACAGCGAATTGCTAATGTGGAAACGATTGCATTGACCTATGGCGTGATGTAGCCATTTGATCAGTATACTCCTTAGCCCGCATGAGTTAGTGGAGTGGCTTAGGGGAATGATCGTGACCTGCTGGAACAAAGCACCAAATTTGGCACAGATGTACTTGAGGGAAATACGAAACCTTTTGGCGGGGGGGGGGGGGGCTGCCAAATTCCGAAGGTCAAGGTCACGCAGAGGTCAAAGTCAAAGTCAAATGTCAAATTATGGGTTTTTTCCACATTTCCCAATGCAATGACCGTGACACACTGCAATACAGCACCACATTTGGCACATATGTACTAGAGGACGATACAAATATTTTAGAGTGCGCTGCCAAAGTCTAATCATCAAGGTCACACAGAGCCCAAGGTCAAAGGTCAAATTACGCATTTTTCCCATATTTTCTCAATGGAATGACCGTGACACACTATAACAAAGCACCAAATTTGGCACAGATGTATTAGAGGACAATACAAACATTTTTAGAGTGGGCTGTCAAAGTCTAAATGTCAAGGGCATGCAGAGGTCAATGTCAAAGGTGAAATTATGTGGGATTTTTATATTTCTTCCCAGGGAATGTGTGTAACATGTTGCAAAAAGCACAGGTTTTGACACAAATATACCATAGTACAATGCATAACTTTTCAGATGGGTCTGCTAAGGTGTAATGGTCAGTGTCACGTCTAGGGGCAAGGTCAAAGATCAAATTGTGTGTTGTTTTCATATTTTACATAGTATTACTATGACATGCTGTATCAAAGCCGGTTTTTTGTATTGATGTACCTTAGTCAGTGTTGTTCCTGGATTCATTGTTCAAAAGGATAATTTGAGGTCTTGGCCCCTCCCATTATAAATAAATGCGGGAAATGTTAATTTAAATGGCAACTTTGTATTCTGAGCTTGAAAAATGTGCACACAACGGTTTAGCATAATGCAAACCTCTCTAGAAGGGTTGCCAAACTAAGGTCAATGTCAAAATGTAAAATTGTGGTGAGGTCTTATTTCCAAAATAGAAACATAAACGTGCTGTCTAACCCAGCAGTTTTATGTTCAATTGTGTAATTCCAATCATGGCAATTACACTGAGGCTACATGCGTGGTTTCAAAGTCAGTCGATCAAAGTCAAATTGTCTCACAACTGCCATGACAAAGGCGCAATGCTGTGCATCCGAGACATGCATTCCTGCACATGCAATTCTTTGAACAACTAGGCGTCGCCTTGCATCCACACTTGATTAATTCTCTGCAGCTAACAGCGGCAGCTGGTAGAGTTGCCCACAATGGGCATCACCCAGTGTCTCCTTTGGTCCACCCAAACCCTTCAGGAGTAGGTGCAGATATCTTTGGATTTTATTTCCTCTCCAAATAGTGGCTTGGTATAGACATCGATTAACATGTTGGAGCAGTGTATTTTGAGTGAGAGGAAGCTTCTCCATCATTTTCACTCTCCTTGTGAATAGCTCCTGTCGAAGCTCATTCACATCAACATGTGGAGTAGCGTTGTCATACATGATACGGGTAAATCTTTCTAGTATTCTGAATACGGGAGATGTAATGTCTAGTGGAAGAAATGCAGACAGTGGTGTGATGATGAATGCTTCTGCGGCAGTGGGATATGCTTTCCATGTCTTCCAAACAGATTTCTTGGCTTTACCGCTAAACTGTGATGTTGTATCAGAACAAGAGAAGGCATGGAAACATGGTAGAGCACGAGCATTGTCCTCACCAAGTTCCTGGCAGATTGAATTAACATCATAATATCGGTACTGTTTTCCGGTACCAAAGCCAACCCATATCTGGATGACACTGTATACGGTCATAGAAAACTCCCACTAGAATCACAATCACATCAGTATCCACGGTTCTAATGAGGATAGAAGTTGCACCCTCTTTAAGAGCATCATTCAAATGGAGGCATATTCTACTATCTGCCTCTTCATGATCACTCTCTCCCATTCTGATATTGGAGTGATTTGACTGCACTGTCGGGCCAGAGGTAATGAATACCAGTTTGTTATGTGGATATTCATGATTCACTACATCTTCTGTCAGCAGAGCAAATAGCTCTTCCTTGTTTCTAGGATCCTGAAATTCTATCTAAAAAATCTCCTTCTGTATGACTTTAGCTACATGTGCCATTGACAGGTCATCTTTATCAAAATTACGCATTTCAAGTGTTTCTTTCAGAAGCACTTGGAGACCTTCGTTAAAGACTAGAATTGTGTTCTTGCCATCTGTTTGTTCATGGCAGTCATTGGGATAGTGCCACATAAGCCATTTCTTTAACCAGGTTTTGTTTATTGATTTTTGAAGCCCTAATGATGTACGCCGATTTTCATACATTTTATGCAAGTCTGCTAATCTGAATATAAAAACACCGTCTTCCAAACTGGTTTCAATGAATGATACAAGTTCAGCAAATACCCTCGACTCTGTCATTTTCGGCTCATTAAGCGTCAATGGGACTGATTGAACTCTTTGTATACTTCTGTAGCGATTTCTAAACATATTCATGCAATACTTGTGATACTTTGCATCAATGGCAACCAAGTCACCACCTACAAGTGTGGCTAACAGATCTGTGTCTTGCATTTCCGCTGCCTGTTCTCTAAGCGAGGTGTCCAGTTCTAATGTACTACATATATGAAGTACCCGTTCTGTTTGCTTACACAAGATATACCTATCTGAGCGTTTAGACTCATCAGAGGGGGTGGTGCGTTTTGATTTTCTTTGTACAATATCATCCCCACACTGCTCAATATTTCTCTTTTTGTCATGTTTTAGTCACCAGCAACTAACAGGTGAAAATTCCCATCAATTTATACAACTGTATAAGACATGATAGCAGACGACAATGAGAGAAGTGTAATCTAAGCGATAACGCGTTTTCATTTTAAATTGAATAACAGTTTATAAAATTCCCCCCGGAAAGTGCATTATTATAAAAATTTCATTTTAAATTGAATAACAGTTTGTAAAATTACCCCCGGGTCGTGTATTATTATAAAAATCAAATACCGATACTATTGTATGCTTATACATCTCACAATTAATGTTTCAATTAAATAACGTTAATTTTGTGTTTTAATCTGATTCCATGCCAATCTTAAAAGTGGCTGTAGATCGATATTATGTTGAATGACTGCATTAATGTTTTGCTATTTATTTTAATTGCTTGTTTAAAAGGTTTCACTCTATTAGAATTTCACAGCCGTTATGAATGTAATTGTGTTATGCTGTGCGCTACACTGTGGTTTATTTTCAGACACCTGTTCTTTTCAAACTATAGATAGCTATGCATATCAATAAACACATTTTAAAATTTTATATTATCCCAATGTACATTTGTACCGAGTTTTAATGGTATGCTATAGCATATTGCGACCATTCCATGAACAAATCTGTAACCTCCACACAGTTTGACCTTTGACCGTGACTGTATTGTGACCTTGCCTTTCAATATTTGGCAACTACGTCTAATTGTTTGTATATTATACTAAAATACTATACTATCCCATAATGATGCTTTATTACGTCATCTCACAACCATTCCCTGGTAAAAGATTACAAAATTCCACATAGTTTTATGTTTGACCTTGACCCCCAGCATGGCTTTGACCTTTAAAAATTGGCATCCCTTTCTAAGAGTGTTTCTTATTATCCTAAAGTACTTCTGTGCCATGATTGGTGCTTTGTTACATAATATCACAGTCATTCCCTGGGAAAATATGAAAAACACATAATTTGACCTTTTACCTTTACCTCAGCGTGACCTTGACCTTTAAAATTTGGCAGCCCCCCCCTCTAAAAAGTTCCGTATTGACCTAAGCTACATCTGTGCCAAATTTGGTGCTTTGTTCCAGCAGGTCACGAGATCACTTACATTTGGACTTAAGCCACTCCACTAATTGTGTTCGAGTCATTGTTGATGTTTCATATTTATGCTCAGACATATCTCTCCATATGTTAATAGGTTAGCTGACTAAATAATCTCATTTCAAATTTCGCATTGTACTCATAGTAGTCATAGTAGATCTGCCAGCGGAGGATTCTAGTTTATTCATCAATCATATGACGTCATACACAATTACGTGTCTTGTAGGTTAACAGCATACTCAATTACGGCATGAATGGCATATATAAGTTCGCCACGAGCGCATAACTGATGACGGTTTCATCTAAGCTAAGCTAAGCTAAGCTAAGATAAGCGTTGTTGCATGAAATGTATGTCTTTACTATTAAATAAACATGCTGTTTAATATTTTGAAACCATATTCAACAGCTTACCTGTATACTTTTCTGGAAATTAAGATTCATAAAGTGCAAGGATTGATTGATCCCAACACTGGCAATGTGTGGTGAAGCTCCGTTAGAGATGGGTAGGTATAGCTAAAAATGAATGCCTGCACTTGTAGATAAAGGCTTACAAAACGTGATGGCCGGATTGCAGTCTAATAGTTGGCATCCATGCTGAATCTAAACTACGTGAAGCAGGGGGTTAGAGTTTGAGCATGTCGGTCATTGTAAGATTTTAAAATTTTAATATTTCCAATGGTTTTGCTAAGAAAAATATATATTTCCGGCAATATTAAAGCGCATTGCCACTTTTTTTATTTTAGATGCAGGTCAACTAATAAAGGTTGGCATTGTAACAAAAGCCCCCAGCCACATTAGATTCAAAATAATGTTTATTAAATAGTAAAGATAATATTCGTTCAACAACGCAAAGCCCGGCATCAACTGTGTTAGTATCGAACCTATCTAGGTCACGCATGACGTCATCATACACGTCACGTAGTTGATTATGGCGTCATATGATCGATGGGTAAACTGGAACGGTCCATAAATTTTGATCGATGACGTATATATTCCTAACATTATTTGTACATTATTAACGATTCTGGATAAATTTAGAAATGCTAAATATGAAACTAATTATGTGCACAGCGCAATCTCTCAATATATCAATACACCTCGGTGTTTGAATTTGGCCTCTGCGTTCACTCCTCTAGTTGTGCACGCACGCACCACACACATACGCACGCACATACGCACGCACTCACGCGCACACGCACACACCACACACGGGCGCACCCACACACGCACACACGCCCATACGCACGCACACTCGCCGCGTGATTGGGTGAAGGGCTAGATATATCCGACCACTATCAAAAGCATGCGTTCTAATGTATCCTGGCGATGAAGCAGACCTCATCATCAGGAATACCATATCAAAATCTGTACGATTCATGTCATCTTCAGAAGTTGACGACGGTGGTGAAATATTCCCAACCGACTCTAAGTCCTTCCGGTAGATGGTACATTTGTTCTTAGACAGGATATGATGGATACTCTAGACATTCAAGTACATGCAATGGAATTAATCGCGAACATATTGAGCATGTAATTCCAAAAATGGGAGATCCCAGTTTATCAGGCAATCATATGACGTCATACTCAATGCCTAACCTAAAGATGGGCGTGACATACCTAAAACTGAATTCCTCCATTTTTATCCAGTCATCCATTTGTTGTTGGACTGTTTCAATGTAGTGTATTGCCGTTTTGATGATTACAAATTACAAATGCGCAAGATTCTGGCTAGCTCAGATAGTAAAATGAACGCCAGTCTGTGTAGCAAAGGTGGCATTAAAGGTGCATATTCACACCAGAATGCTTGAAAATCAAATTGTCAAAGTTGTATACTTTTAGAGGCTTACATTGTGTGCCTAGATGTAATGAAACGAAATTAATCGTAGCACATGATGATTTCATTTCATATTAAGGAATATAACCTTTTACGTTGTGACGGGCGTCCCTAATTCAAATTCACAACTTAACAAATTATATTAATTTATGCGTAAGGAAATCATCATATGCTAAGCTTTATTTCGTTTCTTTCGATCTAGATCAACACTTTAAACCCCTAATTAAATAATTTTATTTTCAGTCACATTGCTGTGAATATTCACCAGGATCAGGGACGTCGGTGCATCCTCATTTCCTTGGACTCCACAGTGTGAGGGGATCCACTGCAATGCTATCCGAAAGCATTTGATGGTTTGTAGTGCTTCTTCAAGTTGTGGCAGCTTACCTTTGGTGATAGCCTCAAGGACGGAATGGGCATTAGATAAAAAGACAATCTGTGCAATAGGGTCTGCTGTTCTGCTGATGGTATTAGCTGCAAGAACTAGTGCTTCGACTTCAGCTCTGTAGTTTGTGCAGTGTTTGCCTGTCGGTATTGCAGCTGACTCATGTTGTCCGTTTGGATACTGTATGTGCAGTCCGGCACCTCCGCTCCTAATTGTATCTTTGGCTGATCCATCTGTGTAGATCCTTATGCATGTCTCCTGAGGGTACATTTCTTCCAGCATGGCTAGGGTCAGGGCCTTCTTGCTCACATCACTGTGTTCATCTTTGGTTGTGAGATGAGGTACTGTGGTGCGAATAGCTATGCTCTCTAGTTTGTTTCCTCAGGGCGGAGGATCAAGGGTGTGGTTTGAGTCTTTTATTTGTGCTGTCAACATTTCTTGATGTTTTCTTTGAAGTGCTTTTGTTTCATTCACAAAACTTGATCTTTTAAGTCTTCCTGATGACAGCTGTGCTTGCCTGATCTTCATCGGGTGGTTGTTGAACGATTTGAACTTTGCAGCTTTGATCAGTGCTTTGCATTCCCTTCCTTTGCTAAGTGGGGGGTATGCCTGCTGCCTGCTCCATTTTTTATATTGGCGTTGATCTCATTCCACCAGTGATGATGCGCTGTGCCTGGTTTTGTACTCTGTCGAGGTTCTGTTTATGAGATTTAGCTGCTGTCATCCATGAGCTGAATCCATACTCAAGGTGTGGTCGTACGGCACCTAGGTAGATGGTCTTGAGGATCTTTTCATTGGCACCCCACTTTGTTCCATCCGGCTTCCTCATGATTTTTAGCTTTCTTCTGGCCATTGCCTCTGCGTTCTGGATGTGCTCCTTCCATGTTAATCTTATGTCATAGGTGACTCCCAGGTATGTCTGCTGGTCCTCGTACTCGAGTGGCGTACTGCCCAGTGTCAGATTGCCAACCTTGGTTTTGGTGGACAGTGAGAATAGCATGGTTGATGATTTTTCTTTGTTGATGGTAATACACCAGCGATTGGCCCAAGCTGTAATTCTGTCCAAGGCAAGCTGCATTCTGTACGTGGCAGTCGTTGTGTACTCCTCTGGGCACCAGAGTACGAGGTCATCTGCATAGAAGGCTGCTTGGATCCCATTGGGCAGCTGTGCTACAATGTCATTAATGAAGAGTATGAACAGAGTCGGTGATAATACTCCGACTTGTGGCACCCCTTGTCTCAGCAATACATTATGTTCAGATTGTCCATCCACCAGCACCCTAGCTCTGCGATTGTGTAGGTATGACTTGGTCCATCGGAACATGTTGCCACCGATGCCTGTGCGACGGAGCTTCACGAGGAGGCCATCCTTCCACACCTTGTCAAATGCCTTCTGCAGATCGATAAAGGCAGCTAGCATCACCTTCTTGGCTTGAAAAGTGTCCTCTATGACCTGTGCAAGATGTGTTGTTTGATCTTCTGTGCTCCTGTATCTTCTGAAGCCAGCCTGCTCTGAAACTATAATGTCCTCCGGCTCCAGGTACCACTGCAACCGCTGGTTGACGATGCGCTCCATGGTCTTGCATATGCAGCGTGTAAGACTGATAGGATGGTAGCTCAACACTTTTGTCTTGTTCTTCCCCTTTTTCAGAATAGTCATTCTGGCTTCCTTCCAGCACTGAGGAACCTCTCCATTGGTCCAATTGAGATTAAAGATGTCTAGCAACTTGCGGAGAGATGCATTACCAAGGTATTGGATCATTTCATTCGTAATGCCGTCTGGCCCGGGAGATTTCCTCTTCTTCATATGGTGGATAGCCTTCTTCAGTTCTGCTAAACTAATGTCAACTTTCATTGCATCGTGAGTATTGGTGTCTGTGTTTTCCTTTTGCTCTTTTCTAACCTCTTTTTGATGCATTCGTGGTATAGAAATGTTGCTTTCTTTTGCACATGCCTTCGCAAAGGCATCTGCAGCCATCTTTCCTGTCAGTGTTTGTCCATCGTCTTCAAGAGTAATCTTCTCTCCCCCAACACCCTCATCATTCAGTGCTTTAGTCAGTCTCCATAGCTTTGTGGGGTCTCTCTCTAAATTAAACCCTGCTGTCTTTTCCCTCCAGCTTCTTCTTTTGGCCTCCAGCTTGGTCTTTAGATACCTGGCCTTTGTTTGTTGTAGTGTGAAGTGGTTTTCATGACAGGGATTACCCTCTGCATCTTCTCTGGCCTTGTCTCGTTTGTCATGTGCTGCTTGCAGTTCTGTTGTCCAGTAGGGGCGGTAGTTTTTCATGAACCCTCGCAGAATCGCTTCGTTAGCAGCCTTGAGGATACTTGAATTAAATTCCTTGACCACATTGTTGATGTTTCTCCCTTCTACTGCTATATTTTGGGTAAGCTCATTGGAACGAATGCAGAACAGACTCCAATTTGCCTTTTTTGTAGTTCCACCTTGGAGGTTGAGGTGAACTTGTTGAAATACTTCCAGAAAGAGAGAGTAGGACTGAGCGGTGGTCGCTTCCTCCTAACTGCGATTCGACCACTCTACTGAAGTTTCTGTGAATGTCTTCTGTACAAAATACCAAGTCTGGCGTTGTTGTCGAGTGCCACCGGCGCGAGTAGAAGGTAGGCTATTGATCGTTGACAAGTAAAAGGTGCTTTTCATCTTGCCATGCTTCAATGTGTTCTCCTCGTTTATCAAGTGTTCTGTATCCCCAGCTCTGGGACTGGCTATTAAAGTCTCCCGCAATCAGGAAGTGGCAGTCCGGGACCTGGATTATGTCAAGTGAGAGAGTCTTGTCATTAGTGCAGTAATAATTGACAATGTCAATCACAGAGTTGCTAGTTGTTACCTTGATCTTGATATATTCTGCCTCTTCCATAAAGGTTTTGATCTGGCTGGCGTTCACGCTGTTCCGGACCAAGGTGATCACTCCGCCTTTCTTTCTTCCTCTTCGATCACACTGGAAAATCTGGTAACCTCTGATCTTAAATGGTTTTCCTTCTTGCAGGTGTGTCTCATGGATGCAGCAGATATCAATATTGTTTTCGTACAGGAACTGTTCGAGCTCTGATTTCTTGTTGGTAACCCCTTCTGCGTTCCAGTGCATGATGTTGATACTGGGGTTCTCTTTGGGTTTGGTCTTCTCTTTCGGTTGGCCAGTAGCCCTCCATCCTCGTCCCCTGGCTCTACAAGACGAGTTGATGGGACCTCCAGTAGCTGAGGGTGGGCTCATTCGAGGCGTGGAGCCCGGCGCTGCACGTGTCTGGTGGATCCTCACAGGGCGAGCACCATTTGCAGCCACATGCTTTCTGCAAATTGAACCATAGAGCAGGTATTGTATTCTTTATTCTAACAAATAAGCGCTGAGCATCAATATGTCACATTGATGTTATTCTTGCTACATCTTGCATTGCAATCCATTTACGAGATTTCGGATTTACCAAGTCACGTAAATATGGAATGCCATTTTTGGCCATAGAGGGCAAATATAATACATCATCATTATCACGAATCAACTCGTTGCCCCCAAAGACGTTGCTCTAAGGCAGCTTCCCAACAATTGGGTTGTGGCATTGATCATGTAAATATTTTTAAGGCTTCGAGCTGTTCTTTATATACATTTGGAATCTGTTGATGATTAGGTGGCAGTTTATTGCACATAAATAAACATTCTACTGGAAATGGGTCAATGTACGTTTGGAGAAGTGCCCTTGAAACACTTGACCAAGATAAGTTTGAAGTAAGTAACTTATTCAAGAATTTCAATTTTAAAGAAGCACACTTTGCTGAAACATTAACCAAATCCAGGCCTCTGCCCTGCTTTTCATTGTTGAGGATTGACTGTGATACTAAATGGGCTTTGTCCTCCCATAAGAAGGACAAAGGCAATGTGTTGATCTTTGACTCTACTGATTTGGGCATATGAACTACAGAGGCTGTATACCACAGTCCAGATAAAATTAAATTATTACGGACAAATTTCCTGCCAAAGACAGTTAGGCGACGTCGTTTCCAATTTAGTAATGCACGCTTTAGCTTGGATAGCCTTTCTTCCCAGCTTAGTAATACATTTTGTTCTCTACTAAAGTAAATACCCAAATTTTTTATGACATCATTTGAGCAGTTAATATCCATCACATTATCAGTTCTGCCCTTCCAATCGCCCAAAAATAATTCCTTAGAATTATCTTTATTGACTTTAGCCCTGATGCCTTTTGAAAATCTGTTAATACTCCATTTAAAATTCCAAAATCCGTATTTTTACCCGCAAACACAGTCGTATCATCTGTATATTGAGAAACCTTTAGTGGCCTTTCTATGCCATGTATACATATTCCTTGAAAGACATTGCCTTGCCTCAATGCGGCCCCCAACGATTCCATAGCTATGACGAATGGAAGCAGGGACAGTGAGCAACCCCGTCTGACATCTTGTTCCAACACGACAGGTTCGGATAGCTGATTGTTTACTAAATAGCAACTTTTTATATCAGTTATAAAATATTTACCCATTTAACAAATCTTGAACCAAAGCCAATATGGTCTAAAGACTTAAACAAGAAATCCCATTCCAGTCAGTCAAATGCCTTCTCGTTATCAAGTGCTGTTATTGCTGCTGGGATACAATTCTTTTCAGCTAATTGAATAAGGTCCCGTATAAGCAAAGTGTTGTTTAATATTGATCTTCCTGGCATGGAGCAGGTTTGATCATCATCAATGACTTCGCCTAGGACTGCGCCAAGTTTTAATGTTAGTGCCCGAGTAATAATCTTATAATCTACACAGAGTAGAGAGATTGGTCTATAATTCTGTATTTTATTCCTGTCACCCCTCTTGTATATAAGGCGAACATATGCTAGGGGCCATCGATGGAGGGAGATGCCCTTGCTTAAAAATGCTGGTTGCCTTTTCTTCTAATACTGGTCCAAATATCTGCCAGAATGTTTGATAATATTCAACTGGAAGTCTGTCACATCCTGGAGACTTTTCTAACTTCATACCTTTGAGGGATTTTGTCAAATCATCAATTGTTATTGCTTGGTAACAGCTTCGCAACATGAATCTGGAAGTCTTTTCGTTATATTAGCTAAAACATCTCTAGTTGCAGTTTCCTCGCTTCCCTCAGATTTATACAATGATTTGTAAAATTCAGATACTGTTTCCATCATTTCTGCATTTGAGCACACTGATACTCCATCATTAGTCTTCAGTGAGCGCTTAATTTCTCTATACCTCTTGCTTTTTTCAAGTTACAAAAGTAACGTGTAGGCTTTTCACCCTCGGTGTGCATTTGTGCTCTTGACCTTATTTTGGCGCCATCAAACTGATATTGCTCTATTTCATTTAGTCTACCTTTTAATTGCTTCTATTTATTGCTGTCTAGAATTGCCTATAGGCGCGGCTATTTTGCACAGGGGATTGTGGGGCTGTGTCTCACGAGATCTCCATTGATACAAGATCTAATAATTCTGGGCTCAAAGACACGGCTCTATTTTTAGATTGCTGGATATCTCATAATTATTATCTTCATGTTCTTGATTCATGGCGAGTTCTCTTATTTGTTCTGGTCCGACTGTAATAGAGTTACCACTTAATTATTTTAATAAACAGCCAACAGAACTCCAAATCACTAATCAAAATAAGTACTCCTCTTTTGCTGGAGGACTGCGTACAAAACATGTTTATCATTCCTTCTGCAGATGAAAGTACTCAAGCACACGCCCATTCGTGGCATCTCTTATATGTCCACCTTAGCACTCTATTAAACTGACCACAAATGGCTTCTTGCAGTGATCGTGAGAAATGTCCATTTGCATTAGCTACTCGCCTGAGAACTTGTTTTGAAAGTTAACACTGGAATGACTGGTAGGATAACCGATCATATAATTCCAGTAGTAAATTGCAAAAGAAACCCCCAACGGTCTCTTGGAGCGATGCTCCGTCCTTGAATGGTACATTGGCACGAGTTCTATCCATTATAAGTATTCCAATAGTATCGACGTGGTTCTTTGACACGGTGGTATTGAATATCAGGAAATGTCCACTGACATATATCTTTCCTTCCATCTGTACTAGAAATGGGTATCACTCTGAGTAGTGGTGTGGAAGTATCACCTACCACACTGTGTGAGACTATGTCACAGTATATATATATATATAATGATTCTTTAAAGTCTATTGGTCCCTGATGTATTTTTCCTCCTTCGAATCCAATTTATGTTGCTACTTCTCCACCAAATGATATAGCGTAATTATCTTTAACTGTGAGAGAAACGAGATTCTTGTGATGAAAGTAAAATTTGGAAAAAAAATGTGTGTGTCTAAATCTTGCTTTGCTCTCTATTTGATTATTTAGATAGCCTACCATATTTTGTACTGCATAGTACCCTTTTGGCACATTGATAAATGAAGCTTCTGATTGCACATAATAATATTCGCTTCTACATGTACGTTTTTTACTCCCATTATTTGTTTGATCATTTTGCACATGTTTTCCCCGATCATCAGCTTGATCATGTCGCACCCGTTTTCCCCCAATTGGCAGGATGAGGATTACTGAAACCATCTTTTAAAACTATTGGAAAAGGCGTTGTCTTTTCCTTTTCTATTTCTGTTGCACTAATGCCATCTTTGCTAACGTCTTCTGGCACATCACTATCTTTCTTCTTCTTCTTTATCTTATTCTTAGTAAATACATATATTTGCACATATATTTCCTCTGTAATAGTAAGCCAAATCCTCGGATATAGCACACTCGAGAGTCCCACTTCCCATTCACCATCTAATGTTAATGGAGTTTGCAGATGATGTCTAAACTCTGATATGGTATTGTCTGGAAAGAACTGGGTACTACTATTGCTCGGAATGGTTATGTAAAGCTGATCCTCGTTCATTCTGAGTTGAAGGATGTATGTTCGTCTTTATGCATGAATTAGGCAATATATACCCTAGATATCTACTCAAAAGTGATGCCCATATGCCTGATTGACCATTTTGTATACTCAAATTCATGATACACGTAATGATTACAATATAAATTATTATAATTTAAGCTAGGTATACTATTTATTCTTTCGGTACTCATGAACCCATCATTCACCACATGCTCTGATCTGATCTTCTCTCTATACATTCATCCATTGTTAATGATGTATAGTACTGAGGTCATCAAGCCACGTGTTAAACTTAGCTGGGTAACAGATACTTACATTGTCCATCTATTTTGTCTACTTTTAAGTATTTTTTTCGCCGCATACACTTGATCATTTTCTTCTATCACTTGCTGTATCTCATCACGATAAAAAGTACCAATAATCGGATCACCTCCATAGTCTTCATATAAGTATGGATATTTGTTTGTAAGTACCTTAAACAATTCCCAACTCCATTGCCCATGATATGCTTTTTTAAATGACATTTTTGCTTGTGATATTCTAACATGGTCGCCTTGAGTAGGGCTGTTTTTAGGTTTGGTATGTTTCTTCATCTTCTTTCCATATATATTTCTCCATGCGATTAACTCAGTACTACGGCTGACTTGCAAAGGAGCCATGTGCGTACTGGAATGTGTGGTGTTATTGTACACCATGACTAAACTAGCTAATACCTCAATATACTTTCATGTGTTCTTATGCGTCATGTATCTGTATATTCACCCCTTCAGCATGCGTTGAAAATGCTCCACTATTGGCGCTTTCATTTCATTTTGAGAAGTGTAGAAATGTATTCCATTATCTTTCAAATACTTCTTCATTACATGGTTTACGAACTCAACCCCTTTGTCTGTTTGAATAGCATGTGGGCGACGCTCAGTATGCTCCATTATTGTTTCTAACCCTTTCTTGACTGCAGAAGACGTTTTACTAAAAAGGCTTTTCACCCATGCATTTTTTGAAAGGGCATCACCTATGCATAGCAAATATAACACGTTGTTGTTCTCTTTTGCCAGCATTCCCATTGAGCATAGATCTGCCTGCCATAGTTCATTGACAGCTGAAACTCTTATTTTTCGCCTGTCAAACTTTGTTCTCTGTGGTCTGTGAAGCGTATATACTTCTTGGTGTTTTAACCATTTGTCGATATAGGCATGTGGTAGCTTACATTTGAATGCATTATATAGCTTTTCTTTCCCACCAAAAGATGCATAATGTTTCAGATCATAATATACTTTTGCCAATTTAGCATCATTCATTACTTATCTAAATTAACCCATACCGGAATTGAATGCCCCTTTTTCTTCCTGTTGCCTGCTAGAGAACTCTTTCTACATATTCTTTTACTCACGGGCGTAGGCGTGTACTCACTGACGCTATTATCCTTTTTTGCGCCATTCCATATGTGTCTCATCGTTTTCTCTTGACCTACAAATCTACGGGGTATGTTTGGGTCATGTAGCAGATTAAGAAACCACTCCACTTGATCATGCATACCATCCATAAGAGATTTTCACCCATGCGCTACTACATTTGTAAGCAGATCTAGTACATTACTTTTTGAGAAAAACATTCCCTTTGTTGTCACTTCGTCCAGGTCATTAACGTGAAAACGTTCAGGAACCGAATGTAAAATATCACTTATTCCACTGGCTTTTGTCTTGTACATTTTCGGCATTCCCCTCATCCTACATTCAAGTATTTGTGTGGGCAGCGCACCGTAGTTAGTTATAGGTTGAAGAGGTGGCTGATATTGCTGTCCTTGTGTTTGTTGATAGTAGTGCCTATACTTATTGAATACGATGATGCTTTTTCATTCTCAGTCAGATCATGTCTAGCTAATATATTGGATATCTCGTTGTCAAGACAAATAGCTTTATATATCGATGGATCTGTCTGTAGAAAATGATATTTTACTCTGTTCATTTAAATTACCTATCAATTCATGAGGAACTAGCACCTTTCTACGTGTATGTTCCATCTTTTCGCGTGAACAGTTTACCAATTAATGGCGCTAGTGTACCAACCACTGCTGGTAATACGGCTCCTAAAAATCCACCTGTTTGTAGCAATTTTCTTTTACGTGCATATGGTACTCCATTACTAGTCAGCGTTCACATTTTCCCTCTATATTTACTCAGCTGCTTGTATCGTGATTTAGTGAGATGAACATTCCCACGTAATACATTTAGGCATGATTCGCATAGTACATCCACCAATTCGTTCAATTTTTGATTACATCATTTCTGAGCTTAGGCTTTACTTTAGCCAACTAGTGTAGCATAGGTAAATGGCATTCTATTTTACGTGATGCCATTTTCTGAGGTATGTAAATGTAACAGTACCCCTTTGGATGAACAGATGAACATAGTCTGATAGTGTCAGGTGTCGACTGTTTCAAATCTAGGGGTAGATATGAGTAAGGTGCACGCGTAGCATCTTTATGTGATTTGATCAAATACTTTGTATTGCCTGGGTACATCTGATTAGATAAAGAATGAATAGATGATGCATCACATGGATTTTTAAACAGTACCATGTAGTGACAGTTGACTGATAAATCACGCTGATTGCGCAACTCGTTAAACAGATTTTCTGCGACAAATATTACGCTACAATTCTCATGGTGAGAACGTTTTGTAAATAGGTCAGCCACATTCTCATCACATTTATTCATCAAATCGTCAAGTACCCCAATGTTCTGCAACTTCTGTCTAGTTCAACATTCACACCCTCTTTAAATTCAAGTTCCTTCGCCAAATCGTTATACCCGTCTTGCCTCTGTGGAGTGGGAGTAATGGCGGATGGATCTCTTATAAGAGCTTTTATTATCTCAGTTTTACCGCACTACATTGGTCCACAGACAGTCATAGTAAATGGGTGACGTTAGCACTGTATTGCAGTCAAGTGATGTTGGCATTGCATCGGCACACGTACGTCCGTGTATGACTAAGGAGGTATATGCATATACGTATACATATATATATAGTCGAAACAGAACGTGCGTGCACCGTCACTATGGTAACACTATGATGTAATATGCAGTTACTCTTCTGCAAATGCTTTATCAATGCTTACTCTATGATTGTGATGTCAGATACTCAAGACGTAACTTAGGAGAAATGATATGAACATTTAAGTGTATGATTGTGCCGTCAGATACTCAAGACGTAACTTAGGAGCAATGCTATGATTGTGAAATCAGATACTCAAGATGTAACTTAGGAGAAATGCTACAAACATTTAAGTGTATGATTGCAATGTCAGATACTCAAGACGTAACTTAGGAGAAATGCTATGAACATTTAAGTGTATGATTGTGACGTCATATGCAATCTATGTATCTTAGGAGAAATGCTATGTATAAAAACATTTAATATATTTGGCTTCATAAATTCGTGTAATAGCGAAATTGGAATGAAATATAGTGACGTATTAGTGATGAGATTGTGACATCATATACTTGCGTGATGAAGAAGAACAAATCCATGACATCTTTAAATAGTTACAAAATAAACACCATATTCAGCGAATATTTACCATGAAATTGAACAAAACCGTATAACTGTTTTATTTAAGTATGCGGGGTGCGCATAATGAAATGTGCTATTCGTTGTCAGTGTTACTCTATCAATTCCTCACCTGACCCATTCTTCTCTAAAGAATAGCAATGGCATGCGCCGATAAGTGCCTCAGTCAAGTGAAAAAGCAACCAGCACATGCAGAGGAGGCAGGGTAGTGAATAGCGAGTCGCTAGTGACAGATAAAGAGAGTGAGAGAGAGAGAGAGAGAGAGAGAGAGAGAGAGAGAGAGAGAAAGCATGGTGCTAGTTCTGAACAAGTGAAATCCAATTTTAAAACTTTTTTATTAATACTGACATCAATAATACATATCGTTACACGATTTTACGAAAAAAACACCAAATACAAATAAAACATATTTTTCAAAGTTATGATTGACGAAATAAAACAATTAATTATGTGGTGTCTTTTTTTTTTAAATTAAAGAAATTTAGTGGGTGGGACCTTTTTATGATTTTATTTAAAATTAACCATGCTTTTTTAATGCGTAAAAAAGTATGGTTAATTTTAAATAAACTAAATAAATTACTATGCGCATAGAGAAAATATTAATTATAGTTATGGTGGTAACATCTGTTTTTCATATATTACATCCACAATGTACATATACCATTTCATCATACACATGCGGTACAGTTCAGTATGATGTTCATATATATCGTAATGGCTGGATCGTTGAGCACAATATTCAGCTTCATCCATTTCTAATAATGCGGCCCCATTAAACAGTTCAGAATTGTCAATTAGATTACGGTCTACATCAATACCTACACAAGAATGTCCACTTTGACTCGGATGATTTAATAGACAACCATAACAATCTCGCACAAACAACGAATGTATCTTTTCACACAGCATGAATGCGAATAATTTCTGGATAATCTTTTGCACATGATCCGTAGGACAATAATGGTGTGGCTGACACATAGTTTTACAATACTGGCACAATTTGTTGGACACAAGTTCGTCATTGGCGAGATATAGTTCATTGCTTAAAAAATCATCATGGTGTATAGTGTCCATAGTAAGCGTGGCGTGATTAGACATCTCTGCTGAATCATTAGTGGATGGAATGTCACTCATGTTCTCTTTATTTTTTTCACACCATAAAATCTCTGAGGTATCGCGCTAAAGAGTGTGTCACAGCTCACGTCAGGAGGCATGTAAAAGTTAGGTAATGCTGCCAGCAAATTACTCGTGTTCTGTTTTAATAATTCCCACTCATCGTCTTGTAGGTATATACCACAACGTGTGGGACGTGGTTCTATGCCAGAGCAGAAAAAATTGCATATGTCAATGCACGGAAATTCGTCAAAGATAGAAATGTGAACAGAATTGTCCAATGAATATGTTAATAGTACACCTTCTTTTGTGTGCGCACATTTTACCACGTCTTCAAGATTGGGTATGATTTGTAACAATTGTTTAAACGATACTATGATGAGATATAAACCATGTTTAGTAGGATAATGGTTAGGATGAAATTGACATAGATCGATGCACGACTTTTCACCAAAACATATTGTCGTGTGGTTCACGAATTACCAAGATCACACCAAAATGCTCAGTGATTTAAATATTTAAAGCAGGGATCAGACGCCATTATGGAGAATGTATAATCAGAGCATGAAACCGTGGCCTTTATATATCATTTGTGGCAATAATGTCCAGCTGCACACGCCTTGTACACCAACTGGCGAACAATACCGTAAACACAATGGCGTCCAGAAATTTCCTCAAACAATGGTGTACAGAAGAC
Source organism: Chaetoderma sp. LZ-2023a (assembly GCA_034401795.1). NCBI lineage: Eukaryota > Metazoa > Mollusca > Caudofoveata > Chaetodermatida > Chaetodermatidae > Chaetoderma > Chaetoderma sp. LZ-2023a. Next base: position 16,244,322 of record CM067363.1, on the reverse strand, counting down.
ATGTGTGTTAAAATGCCGTACATAGACACACTTAATTTGAATGTATGGTGCACGTTTGTTCAATCAATAATGAACATATACATGTGGGATGAGAAATGTCACGCCTTCTACTGATCAACATGCACTTTATGAGCAATAATGCAGACGACCAACTTTTAACCATTATGCGGATGCGAGCCACAGTACACTAAAGTCAATGTGTATTATCGCTGGATACACAACATATTTTGAAAACTATATGTCTGCAAGTTCATGGTGGATGCCATCAACTTACGGTCAAAATATGTTTGCAGTAATATACGACCTGAAATATGATGTGCACGATAACTAAGCATATGTAAAGTTATGAATGAGAAAGACATTGATTAATGTAACTTCGTGACAATAATGCATGTACCCAATGTACTATGTCTATCCCATATTCAGTTAATAAACCCTTACTAATTTCAGACATGAGTATAATTCTTCCTGCATTAATTATGTCATCTCTTAAAGCGAACCGCATGCTCCTCATAAACAATGCACACATATTATCCTTATCAGCATCACACAGATGGGCGATATTTGCTATCATAGCGTGGGCAGCTAGTGCGCCTTTGTCGCACATGGATAACCCTGACATTGTTTACGTACTGAGTGATAAAGTGCAATGTTACTATTTCTATTTATATTACGCTAGTGTAACCATATGGTACTAACGATAAATCTCGCAGTTTCAAAATTCGTTTTTCAAAGACGGGTCTGAAAATCTTACTGTTATCAACTGAAAGAATTCTAAAATGATCCGTGCATGTGATATTAGATGGGTAGCTTAGTATTACGCTGTTACTATCCGTAATTTCACCATCGTTTACAATTTGTTCAATGGATTTGATCATTGTGTCAAAATTAACTTGTTTTGATTGTTCAGTACCAAGTGTTGAACATTTAACCTTTGATACATGTTTAACAATCAATGGATCATCACGACGCTTTATTTCATAACTATGGATTGTTGACCGAGTGCACAAAATCCTGTTAATTCGTAGTCGGAGGGGATTTCACTCGTCCAAGAACCTAGATACCCACTTCGTTCTTGAATGGTCTGCTCACCCTCACAGGTACTAAATACCACTGAATCAGTATCATGATAGGCTACACGGCGACCGAGTAAGGACAAGACTTCATACAGTTTTACTCAGCCATAACCTGTCACGAAAGATGCAAGAATACAGTTGGTATTTAATGGTGACTGAACGTACTCATCATTGACTGAATAGGAGGCCATTAGAAGACTGTCATTCATGAATGTAATGGTGCCCACAGTTTTACTTTTATCATGCAGAAGGGAGAGAAGTGTTGATATCATGCTATTCTTAGTATGATCACAAAGAGAAAATCGTCCACACAAAATATTCTAACAGGATTTAGCAACATAGCGCAAACCTGGGTTATTCAATATTTGTGCAGGGTCGAGCTATATTCCTTCATGTTTATAATAGTTAGCCACGTAATTTGCATTTTCACTCTCACTACCGACACTAACAGGATAACCGTCACTTTCTTGTTTAATTTTCAAAAAAACAGTTGATGTATTCTGAAAATAACCCATTGTCACCATGCTGCTCATATTGCGATGACGCGTGATGGTGGAAAACTTCACACATTTTTAATGACAGAGCCGTTGCATATAGCTAGCTGTAACTTTGGAGTAGTCCATGTTCCACATCAACTGCGCTGTTCTTCTGTATGTTCACATACAGAAGATTGTTCATTTTTGCACATTTGGTGCATAGTACAAACATGAGGCATGAATTTATTGTAGCAGGTAGCACAGCAAAATATAAATCACGAGGTGGAAGGATTCGCATTTAATACGACCAAAGAAGTCATGCACCATCTTATCACTCAAGTCATTGCCTCTTAGTACCATATATGGCCCTTCTGGAAAACAGCATTGTTTCTTCACTGAAGGATACATGGAAACACAGTCTAAATATTCGAGCGTCGTATGCTCATCCGCTTCCATAAGTAAACGAATTGCAGATGTACGTCCACCGAACAGTGCTTCATGTGGGGATATGGGTGGGCTAAGTCCAATTGGGTGATAAAATCATTTAGTGCAGAGGAATCAGTGACTTGTTTCTCAAAGACACATTCCCACACAATTCTTACCACATATCCATGTGATTAAAAAAAATAAATGCGACATTGAAGTGCAGAATATGCTTCTTCATATGTCTGTTCACCATATGGTGTATATGTTGTATCACGCTTCTCACCGCAACAATCAAACTCTTGCCCATGAAATTTGCATCCTAAAAACTCCAAAATAGTATTTTCAGCTGCATCAATTCCATCTACATGATGTCCGCATATTTTCGTATGCATGATTTGGCGACCCTCGCATTGACTGACCCATTCCATCCATTCTACGCCCAACATGCTATAAGCGCATTTTGCTCTTAGTGAGAAATCAGGTATAGTCTGTATGTACTCAGGTCGAAGACATAAAGTGCTATACATTATGCATTACATGCACCCGCTAGCATTATCCCCGTTACAAATGGATTTTGTCCATTTGTCGATTCAGAAAATAAAGTCTTAAATCTAGACATGGCTAAACGTAAGACGGTTACATCATCATTACAATATTCGATGAGATTTTTAACAACATTGTAGTGCTTGTGTCTAGATATCTGTTTGTTGTACCAACAATCAAATTCAATCGATTCATTCGATTTCATATTTTGTGGACAAAATATCTCCCTCTTGGGAAAGGGTATTACCTTACCCCTATAGTGAGGCATGTAGAGCTGATGGGGAAATGTTCCCTTATGAACAGGAAGATTAAAACCATCGACAACCTTATATAATGAAAGAGGAAAAAAGTTAATGGAATTGATAAAACATATAGTGCCTATGTCAAATGAGAGAACTGCATGACCACGCATGATAATATTTGTAGGTTTAAAATGAAGGTTAGCGGTTTTGCAAATGCATTGAAGGAGTAAAAGAGAATCATAGGTGCGAGCATTGTGTGAGATCACCAAGCAGTCAGAGAAAACATATTTTCTATTGATTTTTTTACCGGCACGCATAGCCTTAGCACGTGTCAACCATTTAATGAACTGATCCACTGCATCTAACCCATGAAAGCGAACATATCCATAATTTGTGCCTCGATGACATGTAGAGCAATCATCTTTGAGTGGTTGCTTGAAGAACGCATCACAACATACATCGGCTACTTTATGTTCTGCAAGAATATTAGTATTGCTACTATTGATAGGCGATAAATATGGTTCTGTGTCATAAATAATGTATTTTTGAAAATCTTCGTAAATACAAATGTCAGCATCCTTACACATAGAGCGTGCATGGGATAATGACATAATAGGTTCCTCAATTACTTTGGAATAACACGTATGATTTTCAGTAATGACAAACTTTTCTTTACACGTGTGACATTTTGTTATACCACAAACATATTCATCACCATCCTTATGAATGTGAATTAAACAGTGGGGATACGACTTCAGGATTTCACAGGTCTCATTAGAGAGGTTGTTCGCCATACATTGACGGTTATAAAACTTACGATGACAATCACTACACATTATTTTACGCGAAGCGCCTGTAGAAGTACAAGATCCTTTATCAGCATAAGGTGTTATTACGTAATGCAATGACATTATGCTCATCAGATTCACACATTTGTGGAATTGTAACGTCGGGATGATAAAATGTAGTATCCATTAACGTCACGTTATTAGCATGTTCATCAGTTGAAAAGGGTAGATCTATGTTTAATCCAGCGACATCAATGCCATGCATCTGCTGCAAAATCGCATTAATCACATTTTCACGTTCGTTAACTCTGTCACTTAAATTAGCTGCCATTTTGTAAGGTAATAACGTGTAATGTCTTTAACGCACACTTATTTACTCCTCACTAATCTACACTCAATACATACATATTAAGAAAGTTAAAAGAACAAATATTATACATCAGCGAACTGACAATTTACAGGCGAATGAAGGCACGTTCTATTTAAATACGCTTATGCGCAGAGAAAAAATACACGCCAGGCAGAGTTTGGCCAGCTACGATAGCATTCCTCATTCCTCTTCCTCCTCCTCCTCATAGACCTCCATTATCAGACCACCTCTAAAACTCTATTATTTTTACATACTATACTACGGTAGATAACCATGGGGGGGGGGGCGTGCTGTTCATTTAAAACATAAAATAGCAAACATTTTCGGGTTAAAATTTTTAAAACACTAAATAAATAACATGCCATTCGTCAATATTCTACACACTGTACGCCAGTGTCAATAACATTCTTGCATTTCTATACACCCTATTCATGCCAAATTATTATAAGCACATATATACACATAATTTTATTCTACAGCTGTACGTCATTGTTCTAGCTTTTTTCCGTTCGCCATTGTTCTATTTTAACAATAACATACAGAAAATAGAATTTCAAAAATTTCATGGGTGGCTGTACGTCATTGTTCTAGAACAAAAGAATTACCGATTCTTTTGTTCTCGAACAATGGCGTACAGCCTCACATTTGACTACTAACCTTGACGGTTGACCATTGAACATTTTCAAGATCACAAGGGTAATCTCCTGCCCAACTATTGTGCCGATCCGATCAAAACTCTCAGTGTGGTGGCAGTTCAAATTTCAATATTAAAAATCCCTATAAAAGATTGGTAACTCGAGAATCGCAGATCCAAGCAGAAAAGTGGGAGCAGGATGAATCACATGAGTCCTAGAATTTGATAAATTTTGAGCTACGCAGATGGAATTGAAAATGTCAGAGACGATATACTGGAATAAAAGTTATCAAGAATAAAGAAGAAAGAATAATGATCTGGTACGAAAAGAATAATCTTCATTCGCCCGCAGATTAAAGATTTTGTAAGCATACAATAATATGAGTTTGCATGCACATTAATAATTGTTTTACGATAATAATGTTGGAAGCCATTGTAATTACATTATTGTGTTTGTGCCATGTTCTCCTGCATTATAGACATATGTGTTTGATGTGTTTGTTTGTTCTTATATTCTTACCTCACTATCACCGCAACACTCACTAGCTACAGAAAACGCTATGATGAACAATACTGAATATATAGACAAAACAAGACGCTTGCATTTGGTCACAGATAAATAAAAAGACCATTACAGCGATCGGCAAAACCAGAGACATTATAGATGTAGTGATCTTTGCTTGAATAAATAAGAAGATGAATAGGAGGATCATTGCAGTTTAAGCTATGATGCATCTAATAATACCGTCGATCAGGAAACAATGAACCAACATATATAACAATTTGTAATATCAATTTTAAGTTACTGAGCTGATTGCTTACAATCTTGTTATCTAATAAGTTAATTGACCTTTCCAGAGTATCCATCTATAAGCTGAGTCACTGACGTCATATGACATCAGAATCAGCTAAGCGGCGTGTAAGATCATTACATTACAAATTATTCTTTTTGGCCCTTTAACTCTTAATAGTCTAACACGTTGTACGATTTTGTGTCTCTACTATTTAATAAACATGCTTATGAACATTTCGAAACTAATTTGACTGGACTCCATTGCTGCCATAGGAACTTACCTGTATAGTATTTTAGGGCCGGTTCAAAAGTGTATTGACTTTTAAGTCAGGAACTAAATCCTTAACACCGCCTTAAACATGGTCTAAATTTTAGGTCTGCTTTTCAAAATTGTATCATCTTTTAAGTCTTGACATGCATCCTTAATACAGACACAAATTTTAATACACATCCAGGGGGTATATTAAATATGTAATACCGATATATAATCATACATTTAACCACATATATTTAGCACATTATCAGTCATACATGGGATAAAAAACTAATTTAGCTTATCATGTTGAATATGTCCCAATATACTCATATATCTTCAGCTCATCGTCTCATTTGCTTGTGTTTAGTTACAACGTGAAATTAGTGGGATTTATAAAGGCGAAAATACATAGGCGGGAAAACAGTGCCCAGTCAAAAAGTCCTAAACTATTCAATAGCTTACACGTATAGTTTTATGGGAATTGATCGTCAGGGAGTTAAGAGATCGATTCCAACACGAGCGAGATGTGGGTGGAGCTTGGCTAGTGATGGGCGTGGCATAGCTAAAATGGAAAGGTCTATTACAACGTATGCGCATATGCTCATTGGCTAAACATTACAATATTACTTTTTTACAAATGCTAACTCTTGAACAATATGTCACATGCGACGAAATGAAAATATTATGTTCCCATCTTGATTCCTCTACACGTACCATGGCTGGGACCAAGTTTCATGAGAATTCAGGACAGACAATGCAAAAGCTTAGTTTATGTCTAATGGTCTTCGACAATTGGGGGTGTTCGACAACCTCAATCACAGCCACATCATTTTGTGTCTGCTATCCCAAAGTGGAACATTCCATTCGAGGACTAGCCTACTCATTGCATAAGAAGCAGAGCAAACATACTGGGATTGTTACAACAGTTATAAGCTATCCATCCAAGACACACGTACATAGTCTCTCAGGATAGGGACTTCAATCTTGTTACAAGTTAATTCTCTTTGCACAAAAATGTCAATTATCGTGGTAAATACATTGGCAATTGCTAGACCAGATAAAAGACGCAGACTTTAAAAAGGTAAAGGTTGCCCTAAAGAACTGATGCACGAGTGGGAGAAATGGCATCAACAAGGATCTCATCAAGCATGCAGGTAACACCCTTTTAATACCAGTCATGCCAGCTACTCTGTCTTGGAACACCATCTCCCCGGCATATGCTGTTGGATAAGATAGAAAGAATTGCGAGATATATGGGAAAGTGTATGGGTAGCTTTAATAGAGAACGCAGTTGGCATAATCTGTAACACTGTATGGTTGGATCGATACATATATCCAAACATTGGGATGAACTAAAGATGGGAATCGACATGTCACACGCATTTAATACTGCCAAGCGATCCTATATTCTTTCATTCCTCCATCAAGATGATAGTGATGATGGTGAACTAGACCTTTAGGGAGATTCTTATTGGCAAACACACAATTAACCCTTTAATAACTAAATTTTATCAAACCATCAAACTATTTGCTTATTGAATGTTCATTTACAGGCCAAGGGAAGTCTATTTTTTGCAAATTTAGTACTGGAATGGCTGGCTCGCTTACCAAGACAGTCATTTCAGTAGTACATTTGCAAAAATAGTCTTCTCTTGGACTGCAAATGGACATTTCCTCAAAACCTCTGCAGAGGCCAGTTTTGGCCGACCTCGGCATGAAATGGTTAAGTGTCAGTATCAACCCAATACATTATGCAATATTTTGCACGACAATCAGACTGATTTCTCACCAAGAACATTCACCTGTTCGAGAACATTCGAAAAGACAATCTTTAAAACATTCTTTATCAACAGATGTACCTCATTATTTGCTGGCGGGTTTGAGATAAATCTAGGGTGTTTGGGTTGTAACTCCCAATGCATTTCAGCGGTCGTACCACAGCATATTAATGACTTCTGATTAGAAATTAAAATACAAGTTAATTAAAATACAATTTATAAGCCCTCTATTCAGAGATAGGGCCTATATAATGTAAAAGGTTTCTGCGAGGTGTAGTCTATAGTGCGATAGATATCAGTACTCTCTAACCCGTGGGCAAGGTCCCATGTGAGAGGTGGTGCATACAATACCCTATACTTACCATAGAGTGAACCAACGAGCTTGCTAGTTGTAGACTTTTGTCGACCTGTTTTATCAAGGTATGCAAGCATCTCCGAAGGTATATCCTCTTCTGGGATCTCACGATTATAGAAGTTGGGAGACATCTCCTCGAACTTTGGCCATACCGCTTTAAGTACCTCACTGTCGACCTCAGCAAACCCGAACCAACGATCCGCTAGCAGATCCTCCTTAAGGCATTCAATGTCACTGCTTATATGACCACCCCACCGTCGTACAGTTTCTTTATCACAAGGCATTGCTTGGGCCATGGTTGACAAATACAGAGCATTCGCATCATAACCAAGGAGACGTTGACACACTCGCTTACCTTGGCGAATTCGAGTAACATCCGACTCATGGTATCGTCTGAACACGATGCTGGGCCCACTGACAACGGCACCCTTCAGCATCTCATAGGCTTCCTTGCCTGGGGCATAAAGGCTAACATCTGGCATATGTTGAGCAGTTCCGCGAAGTAGATACTGTAGTGACACTCCGGGAAGAGAGACCACATCTTTCAGAATGTCAATACCTCGTTCTGTGTAGAATTGTCACATCTGCTCAAGCGCTTCGATGAATGGACTGAGATCCATGTTATTGTAGTACCACAGCCAGTTGGCAAATGTCTTCATCCCCAGATCTCTGAACGTCTGTTTACAAGCTTTCCACTCTGACAACTCAAGAATGTAATGACCTTTGAGCTTGGACAACCACGCAGGATAATCAGGTAGTCCAGGATAGTCGAGCTTCTCAGGTGAGTTGAACCATTCATAAGGTAACCAGCTCTTCTGTTGCATGCAACCATAGGCTTTGACCCATTTCTCATAATATACCCCTGGGCCGAGGTAGTTGATTACATCTAGAAACCTTAGTTCAGGCGTAATAAGGAGCATGTATTGTCTTGTCTAGCTAGCCTTCCTGGCGACTTTCACTTATGTCGCTTGTCCTTTAGACGAAGTAGTAAGCTCGTATACAAAGTACTTATTGATGAGGTTCAAGTCGTACCGGCCAGAGTTGAACCCTAGCACAGGCACCTGGTCACACCACTCACACATCAGACGTTGTTGGTGTGGAGGTAACTTGTCCAAGTCTGCGGGTAAGTACTGTGCCTGGACACATTCACAGATCGTGGAGGTGCATAAGTGCATCTCCTGCATGAACTCTGAGATCAGCAATTTGGAGCTAGCATTACACAGGTGAGTTGGAGAGCTCACGCTACCATCTAAGGAGCAGCCGACTGACACCGAGGTTGGTATGTGGGCACTCTCTGTCGTGAGAGTCTCTCTCTGTAGGGTGGGGTTTGATCCCATCTAGAAGGGCTGCAAAGTAATAGACGATACAGTGTGGGTATGGTACCATCCACACTGGTGCATGGATGCTTGGACGGCGTTTTATACAGCACCCCACTGTACCACAAGCGTGCGTCCAGATGCTCTCAGTTTCTCGTCTCTCACGACCATCTTGCGGTATCTTTGTTCGGCATCCTCATCTCGCTGGTGTTGTGAACATCCATGCCAGTGACAGCCATGGAACGGGTATACTGTGTCGGTTGTTGGATCATAACCATCTACGGCGAGGCCACTTCGCTCCAAACCTTGCCACTGTGGCCACACGTTGCGTAGTGTATGCACATTCCTCAGTTTCTCGACTCATATTCAATCCAATGAGTAGCCGCTCAACTGACCGGTTGGGGTGGATAGAAAGGCCTTCTCTTATTCTGACTGCGGTACCGCTACCTTATCCCCAGGGCAATCGATGGTCGTTTTTTCCCCTGTACGGCGGTCAGCATGGCGATGGAGATGCCATGTTTGGGTAAACTGCTGTTGGCAGGCCCGCAGATGAAAGGCTGGGCCAGCTTGGAGATGTCCTTAATGAAGAAGGCGTGGTGGTCGTACACTCCCATTGCCATGGTGGTCGGATAGTGTGCAGGTTTCCTGGTCAGATGCCAGCTACCCTCTTCAGTGGGCTCGTAAATGCGAATCCCTGTCTTCGCAAAGAACTCTACCTTGTTCAGGCCGTAGAACTGTCTAACAAGCTCTCGCGCAGGAACTGTATTTCTATTAGCTCTCGCGCCCTGGTGGATTGCTAAACATCTCAAGAGACACATCGGTATCCTTGTAGGTATCGAGTGCCACCATTCCCTTCCTCCATCTGAGCCAGACTGGGAGGGGGCCTGTCCTTAGCAGAGGCTGCCCGTTAATGACAACCTTGACCTCACTATTGATTGCTCGGATGAAGGCCCACTTGGTGTTGGCTCCATCGATATTGTCTGGGTCGAGGCGGGCTTGCTCTCTGGCATCCACCCAGGTCTGGGCTGCCTCTAGTGTGTTCATCCAGGGACTCCATGGAGCATTCTTGTGGAAGAGCATTACCCTACCATCCTCGATGCGGTGGATTCGATAGGTGTGGGTATACCGAAGGTAGAAGGCGTTCTGTAGAGTCTGGAGCTTCTCCATGATCCAACCTGTAATGGCTCCTTCTAGCCCCCTGAAGAATGTCCAGCATACTGTTCGCCGTCCTCTCTCCTCTGTTTCTCTCTCACCGAGACGCTCGTTGAAAATCTGCTGACCTTCTCGCATCATACTCCGGGCTTAGGGTTCAGAGCTCGCCCCCCCCCTCCCCCTCATCAATCGTCTTCTGATTCTCTGTAGGAGAGGTAGGCGTTCTTGTGGATGGCTTGCCATCCGAGTTGCTACAGCTTTTGCCCGTAAGCTAGTGGTCACCTCCTCATCTAGCTGACGCAGCTCGCGGCGGCACTGTGCTTTCTTATGGTAGTTCTCTGGATCATCTCTGGTGAGCGCCGGAAACCTCCCTGTATTGTTGTGCTCGGGAGAGTCGCTTTAGCCCCTCCTGAGCACGGACCTGTCCAATCATCTGGAGCAGGTCGGCTTTGAGGGCAATAGCCTCTAAGGTCGAATACATTTGCCATCACTTGAAGCTGTGTTACAGTAACCATGGCGGAGGGGCTTATAGCACTAAGACGGCTTGTCTCTAAATGGACGTTCGGACCCTGTAATGTGTGGTTGATCACGGGTGATCGGTATAGCACTAAGACAGCTTGTCTCTAAATGGACGTTCGCGCCCTGTAATGTGTGGTTGGTATATCGCTATGGTTACTTATCTCTAACTGGACTGGTTCAGTGGGGTCTGGGCCCTGGTATTTGTGTGGCCCATGCCTCAAATTCCTATGCCTCAGGAATTGAGGGGCGGTGGGAGCCGCAGATCGCAGAACAGTTGGCTGTGGAGGGTGGTGGTATTTTTCTAATCCCGGCTACACTACTCTCCAAGATATTTTGATACCAGAATATGTAAACCATATCAAGTTAAGATCTGTCTCTGGTGATTTCTTTAATATCCTTATATGGACTTAGATTCTGAATATGTTAAGCAGCAATCGGAACAACGAGGATCCGCTCTCTCACTCGTTCTCTCACTCATTCCCTCTCGTTTTCAAACTCTTCAATCTGCATTCGATACCGATTAATCACAAAATACATATGTCTCATTTGCAAATATATAGTTATTAGCGGTTTCATTTGGAAAAGGCGTCATGCATTTAATGGGTATATTTATTTATTTGAATTTATTGAAGCTAACGGCATAAATTAAAATTTAAACAATAAACACGGGACTGGATATTATCATACATAACATCCACGCTCAGCATCTGCGAGGGGTAAACGTATTGCGAGCTCAATCCAGCTTAAAAATGCTTCAATTCCTGCGCATTCTCTTGGGTAAGTACACAGACAGACCTTTAATTATATCGCTCACCTTTGAGTTCATTTGCAGACCAAGAGAAAACTACCTTTGAAAATTGACCCCTGGAATGACTAGCTCTGTTATTGAGCCAGTCATTCCAGTAGTAAATTTTCAAAAATATTCTTCTCTTGGTCTATAAATGGACAGTTCTCATGGCCATTACTGAAGCCGTTTTTGGCTGATACGAGTGTTAAAGGGTTAATGACCAAACTGCTCTGCTCCATAGTGGCAGATTAAAGGAGACCTGACGGCACATTTGGATGTTTAGTTTAGATTGTAACTTTCATACATTAAAGACCTTCATCCACTATATTATATATCTGTGGGTAAAGTGCTTCAAAATGTTCTTTTATTTTATAGTCAGATGCCTTTAAGACCATTCTGGGTCAACTTAGGACTGTGATATGGTCTAGCCGGCGGAAAACTGCATCTGTAGTGTACGTGAGGAATATTAATTTGAAACGCAAGAGATTGTTCTTTTTAAATTTGCCACTAGAATGATTGGCCTGTGTCAGAGTAGTACACCTTAAAAATATCCTTATTAGGTCGCAAAGTTTTAAACAATCAACTGAATAGTTTAAAAGAAATGTTACTAATAGTTATATTTGTATGGCAAATTTGTTTCTAAATCAGGATTTTCTTTAAATGCGAGGATGACGTCTCTGAAAATATCATATAGATTTTGTCTTGTTATATATTCTAAAAGATCTCTGCATCTACAGTGACTAGGGGTTTGTAGTTCTCTGTGCTAGTGTTTTCCAATTGAAAATGACCAAACTCATGTTTTCTGGTTTTAATGGATATTTTCATCAGTGTTCCTGATCATCACGTTTTCCGTGGCGAGTGTGTGTTGCGATGATATTGAGGTAAGAAAATAAGCACAAAGAAACAGTTATGATTATAATGCATCAGCGCATGCCTATCTATGGCAAAGCAATATTTTGTAACAAATTAGGATTACACGATTATGTGATTAAATCGAAAATCGTGAGTATTTGTTAAACCTTTTGTGACGAAACCGGCCAAAACCGGCCTCTGTAGTGGTCTTTAGTAATGCCATTTGCAGGCCAAGAGAAGACTATTTTGACATTTTACCACTGAAATGACTGGCTCGGTTACCAAGCCAGTCATTTCAGTGGTAAAATCTCAAAATAGCCTTCTCATGGCCTGAAAATGAACATTCAATAAGTAAATATTTTAATTTTTTGAAGAAATATAGTTATTAAAGGGTTAAATTGTGAATTTATATAATTAAAAATTAAATAATCGAATAATCGTGAATAATATTTACTGCATAGAATATTTCAATACCTACCTTATAATTACTCTTTCATGCGGCCGGTCAAGAAAATTCACATTTTGGTCAGGGAATGTCCATTTCCAGGCCAAGAGAAAAACATTTTCTGAAACGGTATCAATGGAATGACTGGCGCGGGCATCGCGCCAGGTATTCCAGTGATACATTTAAAAAACATAGTTTTCTCTTTGGCCCGGAAATGGGCAAGTCTAAACACCATTGTAGATTTCGACATGGCATTGTTAAATATTCTCTGGGTAATTTGTACCGAGGATAATTAACCCGGTAATTACGAGTGTTTTTAAATAATCGATCCTAATCACTCAAAGCAATAATCGCACAATTCTAGTACGAATATTGATGCGAGGCATCAAGTAGTAATATCCATGTAACGCCGCCAATATCGAATTTGCGCCGTTAACCAACGGCGCAGGGACCAATGTCGAATTTGATATCGGCGCCCCGTTGGCCAATGGCGCAGGGACCTATATCGAATTTAATATCGGCGCACCCGTTGGCCAATGGCGTAGGGACCAATATCGAATTTGATATCGGCGCGCCCGTTGGCCAATGGTGCAGGGACCAATATCGAATTTGATATTGACGCCCCCGTTGGCCAACGGCTCAGGGAACAATATCGAATTTGATATCGGCGCATGGGACCAATATCTAATTTGATATCGGCGCGCCCGTTGGCGAACTTCAAGTATTTCACCGGCACATTTGTAAATGGAAATTCTTATTAATTAATGATTGGTGGAGTTTGTGGATAACATTAAATCAAGAGACAATGGAAACGTTAGATTATTTTGAATGATATCTTCATATACTATAGTAATACGGCATTGAATTGAGCTGTCAAGACAGTGACTTAAAGTACTGTTTACAAAAAGGTATAACTGTTTTCCACATGGGTAATTTGAGCTCTTGGAAATACTAATAATATATCCGTCTTAATTTTTAAAACCATAAAATAAATATTTGGTCAAAAGGTACACCTTTGGTGGCATCTCGTAAACGTAGTCATGAACCGATTATGCGACAAAAACACAAGACGGGGTTCCATAGTGATCATTTAGAAAGGTTTAAATTGTGTACATAAGTGTAATGAAACGAAATAAATCTTAACATATGATGATTTCATTCCTTATAAATTTATATCAGTTTTTAAGTTGTGAAATTGAATTAGTATATTTTAAGATTTATTTCATTTCATTACGCTAGTTACACAATTTAAGCTTCCGAACGTATACAATTTTAAAGATCTTATTTTCAATAATTTTGTTGTAAATATATACATTTAAACAAACGCCATATTGTGGATGCCAAAGGGCAGGTGATTTAATCGAAGGTTTGTCTACAGCGTTCTTACCCATGCCACTATGCAGGAATTGAGGGGTTCTAGGTGCAATGGCTCCAGTAACGTTATGCAACTCGAGTGCGAGCCAATAATATTAACCCGAACTCTCAACACACCAAAATCCTTCACAAAATTCTTCAGACTAACCTGACTGGGTGCTGCTGCTGTTTATGGCAGCAACACATTCATGTCGCATTTGGTTCATAATATTCAACAGTCTTCTTGTACATTTATGCTGAAACTGAGACTCACGGTTCGTAGGGTTAATATGAACCTATGTGTATTGGTATGTAAGTTCTAGGCATGCATATATTTACAGCGCATTCTATAGTTAATTGCATATATTATATTTCCACTCTCAACATAAATTGCTTGCTTATTTCCTTCCTCAGACCAGCCATATGCAATAAACCTCGTAAAATTATGCAAATTACACTTATAGCTCTCGAAAATGAAAATATCTCAAACATCTGCTCGCCACTGAACATGGTAAATTATAAGTTATTATCTAGCTCGCTCATTGACTATCATTCTGAAGCACCTAATGTTCGCCCAACCTGAAATTCACTGGACTGAGCCAATAGTCCCAGCAACATTTTCCAATTCGAATGCGAGCCAAGAATATTAACCCCTACAAACCAAACGCCCCCCCCCCCCAATCCTTCACTATATTCCGATGGCTATTTTCAAGCTGGCCTGTGTATTGGTTGCGTTTGGCCTGACTGGGAGCTGTTGCTTTTTATAAAAGAAACAGGTTCCTGTCGAGCCTGTTTCAAAATATTCAACAGTTTTCCTGTACAGTTACGTTGAAACTGAGATTCTGGGAACTCACGGCCCGAAAGTTAAAATGAACGTATGAGTATTGTTATGTAAGCCCATTATATATCATTATAGCGCATTATATAATTGCTGCATATGTTCTATCTGACAATCTCCGCTGCCATAACAAATCCCCTTGCTAGAGCACAGGCTTCCCACAGCTAGCACAACATAAACAGATTTCAATCTACTATGTTATATGCAAATAGCTCCGCTGCCATATATATTGTATGTACTAACTATTGCCCCCATATGTTATTGTAATAGCCTGGAGGAAATAAAGTGAACTTGACCTTAAGTAAGCTTGATTGAGCACGCAACACGTTTACCTCTCTCAGATGCCGGGGGTAGATGTGATGTATGATAATAGCCAGTCCGTATTTATTTTTTGCAATCACAGTAATGGACCGTTCCATTTTTTGCTATGCCCCGCACATCTCCACCTAGGCTCCAACAACACCTCGCTCGTGTTTGGATTGATCGATCCCCGAATTCCCCTGGCTATCAATCTCTAGAAAACTATACAGGTAAGCTGTTGAATATTTTGAAACTAATTTGACTGGGTGCTGTTACTGCCTATGGCAGCAACGGCGCCCAGTCAAATTAGTTTCAAAATATTCAACAGCATGTTTATTAAATAGTAGCGATATACAATTCGTACAACGTATCAGACTATTAAGAGTTAAAGACGGGCCTAATATAATCATTTATGACGTAATGGTTATGAAGTCATCCTATACGCTGCGTATCTGATTATGACGTCGATTGACGTCAAATCATCGATGGATACTCTGGAAAGGTAAATTTATGTCAATAACTGCAATATTTTTAAATGAATTATATACACATTAAAAGCATGGAACTTGCGGGAGGGTGGAGAGAGAGAGAGAGAGAGAGAGAGAGAGAGAGAGAGAGAGGGGGGAGGGAGGGAGCGATGGGGGTGGGGGTGGAGGGAGGGACAGTGAGAGAGCGGGAGAGGCAGAGGGCGAGCAGGAGAGGGAAAGAGGGAGGGAGAGAGAGGGAGGGAGGGAGGGAGAGAGAGATGGAGAGAGGGAGGGAGAGGGAGAGAGAGAAAGGGAGAGAGAGAGAGAGAGGGAGAAGACACGTGGATTAGGTATGAAAGCAGATACACGTTTACATTGAACGCAGTTGGATTTTATATAAGTATGTGCATTTCTTAACAAGACTTCTTTCATTTGTGGAGATACATTGCCACTCCCCATGCCGAATCAAGACTAGCAGCACATTGGGCATAAATTCTAGTATAGAGCTAAATAAATCTCTGCTCTCACTTCCCTATCTCAGACATTCAATTATTTCTGAGCTTGCAAAGTAAGGTATTTTCGCCCCTTCTACCTGAGGAAACACACGCGCGCGCGCACATATACACACACACACACACACGCGCGCGCACACGCAGGAAGGCACGCTCGCACATACACTTCAGGATGATTTGGATTATGGGTACACAAGCTCTGATGTTTGATAACAAAGTAATGAGGGTTTATCTGTTAACATGACTTTTCACACCCTATAATGTATATGAGAGGCGGTCGTCCTTTATTGATCTATTTGTCTGTCTGCCGATTTGAGCATTGGCAATTCATAAGATCGAAATAAACAACAAAGACCGCCATTAGAATATAAGTAATGAACCATCGAATACATGCTTCGTCAAATAATTAGCTTTATAGGAAATTTCTTCTCCAACTGAATAAACTGTTAGCGATTGAAAACTGTTTGCTCATCGTGCTCAGCTATGTTGATACATGGCCTTCGTACCCTTTATAAAAGCCACAATGTCAAAAAGAGTATTTGCTGAAATGACAGTGCAACTTATCTGAGCTCATCAACTGAGCTAATAAACCTGCCACATAGATTGAAACCGAAGTCCATATCTAATTTGCTCACATCAGATACAGTATAGTTTAGATGACAACAAAAACGCGGTTTGTCAATTTTCTGATTTCAATCAAGAGCTATACTGGCTGATCCTTAGTAATGAAGATGATTGAGCTTTTCCCTGACGCAATAACGCCTGAATCAACGAGATGATCAATATCCAGTACATATCTTAATTAAGTTAACATCTTTCCAAAACAAAAACACATATTAAGTTTAAGATGTAGTCAACCACATTTGTCAAAATAATTAATGTCGAAGTTGGGTTTAACACAATAGGAATGCAGCATATTACATTGAAAACTCAATCAGCGGCAGGCATTTTGTGTTTTGCAATTTTGTCCACTGGCATATAACTTCAGAATAGGCTGTAAGACAGCAAACATGTATTCAGCAGCCACGCATCCTAGAAAAAATTGTCTACCGACTTTTCCCAAAAAGTGCCTCGATCATTTTATTTCTAACTTAACTAATACTCTTTTCTGTGGAAAATCAGCTAGTCGATTTTAAAATATCGTCGCTAATACGGGTATAGCATGAAATAACAGAATGGCAGACGACCCTTTATGGTTCAGGAATATCAATGTGAGAATTATTTTATGGGCTGACCTAGGATCTTTTTGCTTTTTAAACATAAATAATAAGGCTATCTATAGATTAGAAGTGTATACTATATCTATGGGAGTATATAAGTATCCATGGGAGTCTATCATGGTCGGATATTATACCCATTTCTAGACTAGGCCGGGAATCATACCTGAAGAAAGGAATTGGACGCCAATTGGTTAGCGTTGCTGCCATCATGCTGGTATATTTTCTGTTCATGATTTATGCGGCACTGTCAATGAGAATGGCAATATTGTGCAAACTGGCATGCAAAATATTGATTTTCTTCCGATCGTGAATATTCATCTCATGGTAGTACATTATATAGACATGTAGTAAAGATGTGAATCCATGCATATACCGTCACAGCTGTGTGATGAATACGGCATTGATGTTTGATGAATACGTCATTGCTATTTGATGAATACGTAATTGGTGTTTAATGGGCATGTCATTGTTGCTTAATGAATACGCCAATGCATTTGATGAATACGCAATTGGTGTTAAATGAATACGTACTTGTCTTTGATGAATAAGTCATTGGAGTTTAATGAATACTTCATTGCTTTTCGATGAATACGTCATTGCTGTTTGATAAATACATCATTGGTGCTGGATGAATATATCGCTGGTGTTGGATGAATACGTCATTGGTGTTTGATGAATACATCATTGGTATTTAATTAATACGTCATTGCTATTTGCTTAATACGGCATTGGTTTTTAATGAATAATTGATTGTTGCTTGATGAATTCATCACTGGTATTTAATTAATACGCCATTGATGTTTAGCTCATATTTTTGAGTACATTGCAGGGGAAAGTTGTCTGTCTGCCGTCTCTATGGCATCGATCTGTCGTCTGTCAACAATCATTGTGGCACACTATTATTGACTAAAATACTAGTAATTTACAATTATATTTAAAGTTGCAGATACATTTAGAAAATAATCTAGACCACTTTACAGCATTTTGTAAAACATATACCATTTACAAGTACGATTTTGAAACCTCAATCTCTATTCCCTATACAATAGTCTATGTTCATTTAGCAGGAGGAGGCCAAGGGGGCTTGCCGCTCATCTTCCGCGCACTTAAAGCACGGACACATAACGCACGCGAGCCGACGTGCATGGCATGCACTTATTTACAACAGGGAACCATATTTTGTCTACATAGCTGAAAATATCTAAATGTGCTGACTTAATGCTTTATTATTAGTTCTAATAAGGAAACTAAAAATCGTATTGATGGTAGGGCTGCGCGATATATCAATACCATATTTAAAACCGATATTACGCACTGACGACTTTAAAAAGCTTATAAAATATAGCTATCGAAAACCCGAATATGAACATATTTTCGGTTTTTGGTATCAGCGTTGTTAAAAATAAAAGCATAGGCCTTTGAATTTTCGCCCGCCCGCCCATCCCAGTACCACTGATTCCCATTTTATATCTAATGCGATGCCTGTGATAAAGGATACTAACCAGCAACAATCATGAAAAGCACAATGAGTAATGAGTGATGTCCAAGACATGTTTTTTCCTGGAAATATATACACCTGTGCAAAAGTTAAGTACCACCCTATTTTTACGCACATGCGAGGGTATATTCATGTGCTATGAAGAAAGCAATAGCATAAACATTTATGTACCCATCCATCTTAGTGCAAGAGGTAATAATGCAACTAGAGGAATGCTGATTATGATGGTGGGGAAACACTGTATGGTTTTGTTTGAACTTGAAAACGAGGCCTGAATATGGTTACGTTGACACAACTGACAACTATTGCCCTACAGTTGACACACGTGGCTAGATTGTCATTAATGGTGTCTGAAAACGAAGTTTAACATCTGTGCACGAGTTTGAGACTGTCATTATTAATACCGGGTATATCCACCTTGTGCCTGGATGACGGCCTGGACACGACGTCTCATGCTGGTCACCAACCGACTGATACGCCATTGTGGTATTCGTTGCCATTCAAGATGGAGTGCGTCTGTTAATTCCTGTAGGTTCTGCACAGGAGGATCCCTCCTTCTCACCATGTTTCCAAGAATGTCCCAGATATGCTCAATAGGGTTCATGTCAGGGCTCCTTGCTGGCCATGGTAGGGTTTCGATGGCATTCTGGCGGAGGTATTCATGCACAGCTCTAGCACGATGTGGTCGGGCGTTGTCATCCATGAATATAGGGTGGGTTCCAGGTGCATGATTTACAAAATGAGGGACCACAACTTTATCCAGTATGGAATCTTGATATCTTTGTCCATTTAGTGTTCCAGGTACAGTCAACAGATCCAGCTTACAATCAAATGAGATGCACCCCCATATCATAACGGAACCTCCACCAAATGGAACTTCTTCCATGATGTTACGTTGGTCGTACGCCGTGCGTCTGGACCTCCATACACGAGTTCGACCATCTGTGGCATGAAGCAGGAACCGACTTTCATCGGACCAGTGTACCCGTCTCCAGGATCTCATGGTCCAGTGTCTTCTTTCGTTGCACCACCTCAGACGCTCCTCTTTGTGGTGTGCAGTGAGGAGAGGACGTCTGGCAGGTCTCCTAGCTTTCATGCCAGCAGCATACAGTCTCCTTTTGACGGTAGACATTGACACTCTATTGCGCGTTTCCCATTGCTGGCTGAGCACTCTGCTGTTGGTGAATGGAGATCTCCTGACAAGGCGTCCTACGGCTCGATCATCACAGGCAGTAGTCTTCTTCGGTCTTCCAGATCTAGGCCTGTCCTTCACCTCGTTAGTTTGCCCATGTTTTGCAATCAAACGACTGATTACAGTGGTATGCATGCCTATGATTTGCCATTTCACACGATCACTTAACCTTCGTCTTGCCATAGCGGTTCACAATCAAGAGCTAATTCTCTCTGTACAAATAAACCTCGGTCATGAACACAAAATTCCTAGTCTTGTCGCCTAAATCTGTATGTAATGTTCTACACCTCAAACTGGACTTTTACATAACTGAACACGTGTGCTGTTTCCCGCCACGCACGGACATCAAGCGGCGTGAAGTCATGCATGCATGTGCATTTCGTACTTGGAATTATGTCAGCTAACGCGGGGACAAAAAGTATGGCAGCCTAGTTGTACCATCATGTTTCTACGTTCTATTGTTTTTGCTGGTGCTTAACTTTTGCACAGGTGTATATATGTCGTTTAAGTTGCTTCTGCTGATCACCCCCATTCCTATTTTCTCATTGGCCAGCACTACAAAAAGTATCCAATCACTATGTGAAGGATAACTTTGACACTTTATGATATTTGCCGCAATGAATGGTTATACACAAATGACGTTAAAAATCTGACACACGCTTGACAGACTGTTCAAACCAGAATGTCTGTTTTCGGCCCATTGTGTCTAAAACAAACTCTTTTTCAACTAGCATGCGAATTTAACAGGCAATAATAACAACCGGGTCACGCAATAGATCAATCTATTTAGAAAATAATTCTGATATATATTTGTAAATAATTGGTTGAACTATTCACGGAAGAGTGTTCTGAGCGACCCCGAACTCCTTGGATGGAACTCGAAACGGATATAAAGTACAGTATTCGGTCTATATTGCGTATATAGTAATTTCCGAATTCCGAGTCGAAACCGCGGCCTGTGAGCCGCAGACGAGTACTCGGTCTGAATACGGGAAATAAATCTTTTTATAATCACGTGATTTGTATTTTTTTCATGACATGAAATGTCAAATTGTATACTAATTTTGATGCAATAAACGATGATTATTAGGGTATGCCTAATATTTACGTGTTCCCTCCCGCCACGATGTGCATGGGGGTATATTAAGCATATGTGTAAGGCGGCAAGAATTTTTACCGGGAAATAAAACTGTTCTATTTTCGTGTTATTGACGACCGTTTTCTAAGCGTTTTAGAGAAGGATTTCAACTTTCTCGTGATAGAGGTCACCTATAAAACCGATATGAAAAGTCATATCGAAACCGATATAACTATAAGCCAAACCACGCAGCCCTAGATAGAACCACCACCCCAACGCCCAACACCCCCAACACCCCACCCACAGCCAACCACCCACACCAAACCACCCACCCGACTATGAGATGGTTCTTCTTTGTCGCGAAGGTGCCAACTATTGACAGTGAGCTGGAATCAACAGCTTACCTGTGTAATGTTTTTGGAAACTGATAGGCAGGGAGTTCAGGGATCGATCGATCCCACCACGAGCGAGGTGTGGGTGGAGCTTAGCTAGAGATGGGCGGGGCATAGTTAGAACCGGCAACGTCCATTGTGACCGATTATAGGCGTTTTTCTGCTGATTTACGTCATCAAGATAGCCGCCGAATGGTAAAATAACTTCAGACTCGTTTTACTCTACCTTGCAAACATACTTATAGAGGTCAACATCATCATTCTCTCTCCTGCACCTACGACTGATTGTATGATTTACATGATTTTGGACGTTTTATGGTGAATTTGACACCGATCCGAAAATTACGCCATTGCGATGGCTGTGAAATGTTAAAGTAACTTCAGAATCCCCACCCTTGAAAACATATCCATTTTTCCAACATCATCATTCAACTTTACTTGGAACAGAAGTTATGGCGGTTTGTCAATAGCATTCTGAAACCTAAGAAGCTATTTTGTTGTATTGTTTTTCATGGTTTAAGGATTACAAGGAACATATCAATCACCACGGTGGCATCCACTTGCGCTTAGTGAATGGTACTGGCATGTGTGTGTCCTTGTAACGCGGTGATGCCATCTATTGAAACAATAGGTTTTGTTGGCCGGCTAACTACTCCAGGGGAAACTTCTCTGGAAGGTTTTTCCATTTTATTTCACAATATCTCGACGACCGGTCATTAGATAGTGGTATTTACAGAAAACGATTCACTATATGGTTTCAGCATGGCCATTGCGCGGTTCTGATAGTTGAAATTGGGGACATCTGATTGCTCGTAAGTGGGGAAAAGGACGATAGAGCGATGTGGAGCAATAATTGATTGGCAGACAGTAGCAGCCATTTCTATTGATAATGGCCACGTGAGACTGAAATCAAGCTACAGAGCACCGGACGACGCTCTCTATTTGGCGATCGAGTAATACTTAGAATGCGCATACATACCAAAAGACGGGCAGAGTCAATCGCTATATATCGTGTGACGTGTCGCTAGCATCGCACTGAATTCAAGTCACAACGTGGAAACGCATCGGGAGTGAGGTGTGCAGCTTATCTTTAATGTGGTTACGAAAAGCTTTTAAAAATATAAACGTGTATAGAAATTGTTATACCTCTACTTGTTCGATTGGCAGCGTGTTATGGGCCATGCATATTGTGTCCATGAGCATACACGTCCTCTGATATAAGGACAGTTACCGTGTCTCGTGCAATAATAGATGAATCCACTTTATCGATAAATACTGTGACGTCATAATCAACTAGGGCACATGTAGGCTGGTGTCAGAATCAATTACGTCACAAGTGATGCTATTTAGTCCTTCACAAAAGCATATTAGTCCGTCAAGTTGTACGAATTGTACGTCTTTCTAATTAATAACCATTCTGTTGGATATTTTGAAACTAATTTGACCGGTCGCTGGTGCTACCACCCCACCACGGACAAAGCGTGGGTCAAGCTTAGTTAGAGATGGACTAAAACTAAAACTGAATAATAGCCTGGTGGGTAATCCGGCCCGGTATATTGGCGTTATCCTGGAGCAACTCTAATGTGAATATGGCTGTAATATATTCATGTCAATACTAGTTCTTTGATTCAGTCATATAATATTTAATTGAAATGGAAGCTTATAATTTAATTTCTCAGTTTTGCCTTCAGCGACAATAATTTACATACAACGTATACACATGTAACGCACCACTGTATGCGCACCGTAACAAATTGTGACGCATCATAACTGCAACGATGAATGAGCTAAAACTTAGGTTTCTGTTACAGTCTGGCAAAACAGTCACGAGAACGCAACTCATGTTCAGCGATAAGCGAACATCGCGTGTGATGAGAGCCATGCGAAGTAGAGGGCTTCTAATCAGGGTTGGGGTGGGGGTGGTCGGTGGTTGGTGGGGGTGGGTGGATGGGTGGGTGGGGGAGGGGTGTACCTCAAGCATATATCCGCCATAATAGGACAAGCATGGTCGCATTGGTGACGATAACATGAATTAGCTATATGATTCGAATGCCTTCTATGGGAATTACAGAACAATCAATACGGGAAATGATGAAACCTGTCGTTCTGCTGGGCAGTTCCTCCGCTCGCCTTACCCTCAATGGTAATGTTCGCTGCTTCTGAACA
This sequence comes from Chaetoderma sp. LZ-2023a, assembly GCA_034401795.1. NCBI lineage: Eukaryota > Metazoa > Mollusca > Caudofoveata > Chaetodermatida > Chaetodermatidae > Chaetoderma > Chaetoderma sp. LZ-2023a. Next base: position 16,220,498 of record CM067363.1, on the reverse strand, counting down.
GACCACATAATACCCGGAATTGAAAATATTGCAGTATTTCTAATGCGACAATTTATCCGGAAAGTATCAGCATGGCTAGATGTGTTGCTTTAGTTTTAATATGTTTATATTCCATATGGCTCCTCCGCAATTGGATAGTAGAGGCGGGGTAAGCTGGCCCCTTTTCCACACCTTTTTCTTTAGTTCTTTCCTTCTTTCTCTCCTTTGTTATTTGGACATATTTTCCTTTGATCTCCACCGCCTTTTTAGAAAAGGTGTGAAAACAGGGTGCAGCTCTCCGCCATTCTGATTTGATGTTAGATGTAGAGGATGACCATAAGCCATTCCCCTCTTTAAATCCTGTGACTCCTGTCATCCAATGAGGTGGGCTTACGGGTAATTAGCTTAATGATTGACAAGGGTTAATACACAGCATAAGTATGATTGACAGGTTACATGTCTGAACTTGTCTTTTCACGGGACCGCATTCAATCGTGAAGCCCCGCCTTCTCCTTAGGTAACGTGCCTTCTGTCATAAAATGAGTTGCACGCAAGGGTAATTAGCATAATGACTCTTGACAAGGGTTAATGAGGGGTAATTAAGTCCTGGTCTCTTCGAGAGAGATAAATGCGCAATGGTTAATGCATTGCATAATGAGTATTGACCGGTTGCATGTCTGGACTCGTCTTGTTTTCTGTCTCCTGTCATCCAATCAGGTGATCTTAATGGTAATTAGCGTAATGACGTGTGACAATCGTTAATCGATTGGCAGATCGTATACAAGAGGTTTAAAAATCTGGTCTGGTAAGCCTTAATATTTTGATTTTGTTTAAACGGTTTGTTCAAAGTTCATTATCATTATGAATACAGCATATTTTATGGATTGTGATGTGCCCATTGCACTCGGTAACAATGTACATATCCGCGTCATGAAATGTAATGACGAATTTGTAGTAGACCTATGCACGTTTAGGATTGGTAGTGTTCACCCCACCAATATTGTCTCTGACATTTATAGCAGACAGCGTTCGGAGCTTAACAAATAGCATCGACCATTGGATTAGGCCTAAATAAGGGAGGATCTAGGTTTAGCTATGCCCCACCCAACTCTAGCTAAGCTCCATTCAAGCATTTCCGTGTGAGGATCAATCGATTCCTGCACACTCTGAATATCAATTTCCAGAAAACTATACATGTAAGCTGTCAAATTAGTTTCAAAATCGTCAACATAATGTTTATTAAATAGTAAAGACATACAATTCGTACAACAGCACTTAGTCTGTCATCAATTAAGCGTTTGTGATGAACTTCAATACACCATTCATGAGGTGTTTAATTATGATGTCAGCAGACATGCCACGTAGTAGATTATGTGTCATATAATTGATGTATAACCTGGACTCCTCCATTGGCCTAATACTTTACCAGTTACAGATCATAAACGAGAACTTCTTTATGATGTAAGTAATGGTTTGTTTCTGAAACAAATTTTAATTCTGGCATCAACAATTTCCAATAACATTAGTCTCAATATATTCAGCACTCCTATAGTTATGTCTTGTAATTGACGAAATGGAATATCAATGGCTAACGGTTAAAGGAATAGCCTCAATTTCCAAATATAACAGCATTGCGTCAATGCATATTTGTTTCTGGTTAGTTTTATTTAGTTGGGCATAATAACTGTGAAAATTGGGCATAAGAACTGTAATATAATTAACAAGCTCGGTGAGGAAAAAGGAACATAATTCAAATCGCAAGCATGCTGTTTTATCACTTCTGATAGCTTATTCGAACTTTTCATTATAACGTCGCCATTACTCACTTAGTTCTGCCAAAGACAGCAACAGCACCAAGTCAAATTAGTTTCAAAATATTCAACAGGTTAGCTGTACAGTTATTATGAAATTGAGATTCTGGGATTTCAGGATTCTAAGTATATCAATCGATCCTAACACACAAAACACATGGCTAGAGCTTAGCTAGAGATGGGCAGGGTATAGTTAAAGGTAGGTTCATCCATTTAAATAGCAATCATGCTTTTTCACTTCTGATGACTTATGCACACTTCTCAGCATAATGTTGCTAATCAATTGATTGGTCAGGTATTTGTTTAGCCCAATTTCTCTGACTCCACCCTATGCCGTTTCTGACATGCTGGGTGAGGGTCAGCCTTCCTACAATTGCAAACACCTGTAGTTGGTTGTGACCCATAAGTCGTGAGTCGCAGCATTTGGTCCTACTTTGGAAAATAAATAAATACATAAATAGATAAATACATAAATACATAAGCAAGCAAGCAAGCAAGCAAGCAAGCAAGCAAGCATGCAAGCAAGCAAGCAAGCAAGCAAGCAAGCAAGCAAGCAAGCAAATAAATAAATAAATAAATAAATAAATAAATAAATAAATAATAAATAAATAAATAAATAAATAAATAAATAAATAAATAAATAAATAAATAATAAATAAATAAATAAATAAATAAATAAATAAATAAATAAATAAATAAATAAATAAATACATGAATAAATAAATAAATAAATAAATATTCAAAAGCTTGCTATCACCACATAATGGGATAGGCCTATTATGAGTATATTAATTAATTAATAGGCCTAACCCACTATGTGGTGATAGGAAGCTGTTGAATATTTCGAAAAGAATGGGAATACTACTTATTGAGATGCATGCATGAGGCAACTTGTCACAAGGGGGCACAGTTCCTACACACCATTTTAATTAATATTGACCCCCACATAAGTTGTCGCCCTACTTAGCTAAAATAGTTCAATGACTGGTATCACAATCAGCATGTGGAAGACCAAATGCCACCACTGACCTTATCGTTCTGTAAATACGAGTGGATGTGTGATAGGCACCTTAGAATCAATGTGTTTTGGGAAGATTTTGTACATTAACCTTGGAAGATAGCTCGCTTAACAGAGAAAGAAAGCTCTGATTTCAAACATGGGCAATTGCATCTCGTTAGTCTTGCCTACCAGGCTGGTAGGTCTAGAAGTGGGAAACTGAGTTCAAACATGGGTTGATGAAGCACGTTATCATTGGCTTCTTGTTCATCTAGGTGAAGAAAACCCCAGGACACAAACCTTTCTTATCAAAGTCAGAATGCTTTATCCTCTCTTGGCATATAATGCATAATAATAAAAAATGTGCTGTCCTCTCTCTGGGACATTACAATGTAGAGAGGGAGGGGAGAGTATAGCTAATTGGTATAAACATTTGAAAATTGTGTAGTGTACTGAGGAATGATTCGAAATAAGAGAGAGGTTTACAAAACTTTGTCAGGCAAAATATCATCTTATAGAGGAAACATATCTCACAATTAACCACTGGTTCTTGAGCAGTGGTATGAGACCTATTGCCAAGACATGGTAAATGAGACAGCATAGATGAGTGGAGATGGTAGCATCTCTTCTCCACTAAACAAAGGGTTGCGGCAAGGACAACAATTGGATAATCACTGGTGACTTCAGGAGCCACCTTAACAGCTGGGGATAGATAGACGCCGATAAAATAATTGATGAATTTGAGAGCTAGATCAGTGGCAAGCAGTTAGTGCAAATCAACTATCCAGATGATCTAACACATAATCACTCAAGGCCATCGAGATGGAGAACAAATGACATCCAGTGTACAATAGAAGTATGTCAAAAGTTATGTGGTGGCAATCACAAACTGGTGATTATACACTTTAAACAAGAAGTACACTTCCAAGATGCATTTAAGTTGTAAGTACAAAATGCCAATTGGCAGCTCCACAAATGTGTGGCCGATGGAAAATGCCAGAAGAGCCCTCTCTCTCTCTCTCCCTCCCTTTCTCTCTCTCTCTCTCTCTCTCTCTCTCTCTCTCTCTCTCTCTCTCTGCATGGTCACGCATGTATACATGGGTGCGTGTTTGTGTGAGAATGTGTACTTTGGTTTATGCCCCTGTAGATATAACTCTATCTTAACTTATTAGATTAGTAGTTATTAACCAGCTGTAAGGGTAGATTTCCCCTCGTCTAAGGAGTGGCCTTGCTCAGCGATGGGCGGGTAGCCTTGAGGTATAGTGCAGACAAGAATACCGTTTCATCACAAGATCTCAGTAGACTGCATAATGCTGTCTTTTCTCTTCGGACGCCCACTTCTTCAAAGGCGTACTTCTCGTAACCAATCACCTCTTGCACACACGATTACAAAGATAATGAATGTGGGATTGACCACATGCCTGGGTGGTTCGATGAGCATAAAATGTCTGGGAATTGGGTGGCCAGAAAGAGGTATGTGTGTCGTCTAATCAATCAATCAAAAGTAGACAAATTATATTGTTACTAGAAATAAAGTAATATCACAATAGTTAATGTAACTGCAATGCCACTCCATCCCATGCATGACGGATGAAGAAAAGATTACAGTGTTGGGTGAATAAAGAGACATTCGTACTCGATCCATGGACACAGATGAGGGTGCTAACATCGACATCAAATACTTAGACTTTATGAAAGCCTTCGACCCTATACCACGTAAGCATCCACTGGTGAAGTTCAATGGATATGGCATAACTGGGATAGCATATAAGTAGATTGAAGTATTCCTCTTGAATACAAAGCAGACTCATTGTGACTAACACAGCATCGGACGGGGATAATGCTCAAAGTGGCATCCATCAGGGCAGCATGTTAGTACAAGTCTGTTTTGTCGTGTACTTAAATAAGCTTCACGAGGCACTGCAACCTGAAAAATACATGTATGCAGATTACAGTCATAACGCACAGAGTTCTCGCCTCATGAACAGTAACATGTGCACACTGAGGGGGTGGGGCATCTAACCATCTGTGTCCAGATATTCCATGAGATTATCTAAGATAACCAACAGAGCGCACATTATCCTGGATGTAGGTTTAAATGGTTCTCACATCTCACCATCATATTGCATGAGACACAATCAGCAACTGAGTAGGTAGACAAATGACAATTTCAAATGATTTTAGCAGTGAAGAAACGGTCAGTGTGGGTGCTTATGATTGGCATTTCTTCTTTATGAAAATGTAGCCATTATAATAGTTCGTGGGGCATGGGAGGAATGGTTACACATTGGCTATTTGGAGCTATGTGGGATTAGTGAGCTTTATTTGGACTATTCTGTCTTTAAAGGAGAGCACAAACAGAAAAGGCCCAAACCACGCCAAATTATGCTTTTGTGTAATTACATTTTTTATTTGCATTTTTTCGAATTACTTCTATGGAGCGGATGCTTCTCATTGTGTGTGAATAATACATTAATAAAATTACGTATATGTGGAGTTTTTGTATTGGAATCCAATTAACATCTGTGAATGCCTTTGTTCTTCCTTTGGCTAAAATGCTTTTTTCCCTGTTGAGGCTGCAGCGGTGGGTGGCTTGTCGACTGGGTCGGTATTTAGAAGGGTTGTATTTTCAGGAAGATGCATGTTCAAACCTGTTAGGAACTCAATCTGTTGATGAGCCATTAGGATCATTTCCAGGAACATCTGCATGCTACCACCAACATATGTAAACACGAGAGATACGACACACTAGTGACACTTTAACTAACATGGTCACTCCAGGAAAGATGGCTTTCAGAATCAGGAAGGTTATTTCATCTGGCCCAGCAGACCCAACTCCACACCATGGAGAAGCCATATTGCATGCCACTGGCTCAACCAAACTATACCCACGCACCTCATCTGCACTCACCTCCCATTCCCCACAGGATTATCCTGACCCAATCCCTCTTCTCGAAGGGAACCACTCATCAGTCTGGGGACACCTTTGTCACTGAGAGAGCTGACGCCAAACGCCAATGCCACAGAAGCTCCCACCACTGAAATCACTGCCAACTCTACCGCCATAGAAACCACCAGCACAGAAGCCAATACTGGACACTGCGATGACAGTCATCACCACAACACGGCTCACTTCTGCTGCACAGACCGCTTCTGCCGGAATGATTGTACACATCATCGCGACCCTCCTCCACTTGGACTAATGTGGAAAAGAAGGAAGTAGACCAGAGGTAGTTTGCACGTCGGCGACAAGGGATAATAGCATGGATGGCCGCTATAAGTTCCAACCTTCCACCCGTACATAGCAGAGACGAGACCGGCACTCCCAACTGCTTAGGAAAGACCACCCTTCCGGTTACGTCGAGCTCCCGTCGGACCTGCTCATCTCCAAGGAGATGGCTGACCACTCCAGTCAGCAAACGTTTGTGGGGGAGCTCCAACCTCATGTCCAGAGGACGGGGTCGCAAGCCCAGAGACCAGAACAGATACCCAAGAGTCGCTCTGGAGAACTCACAAGCTTGGCCAGTCTCTGGCCCGGCGGACCAGCCATGCCCAACTGGCGCCACCCAGCCCGGAGCTCGAGGGACGCAAAGGAGAGGACAGCGTGCGCAACGACTCGTCACATGGTCCCCTTGGATGGTGACAGGCACAGGATGGCAGCTACCCGACCACACTAGGGTTGAAATGGTTACTTACTTTATTTATTCATTTATTTATTTTAATTTATTAATTTATGGATGAATTAATTAATTTGTTTATTTTTATTATTAATCTTTAAAATTAATTTATTGGTAATACTTTTACATTAATCGGTCAGTCGGTCGGTCCGTCGGGTGGTCGGTCGGTCGACCAGTGGGTCGGGCGGGCGGTCAGTCGGTTTTTATTTGTTTAAATTAATTAATTTTAATTCATTTATTTAATAACTTTATACATTATCAGTCAGCCACGCAGCCAGCCTACCAGCCAGCCAGCCAACCACCCAGCCAGCCAGCCAACCACCCAGCCAGCCAGCCAGCCAGCCAGCCAGCCAGCCAGTCAGTCAGTTTTCTGATATTGATGTGAATAAAAGCCGATTTCTCGGGGTGTTTGATAGGGGTAGCTTGGGTAGTCTCGGGTCACGTACATAATTCCCCGACCATGGTTGTCACCACCGTGCCACCGATAGGCTGAGTGGATGTTGAACATTTACTGTAGTCTGCTGGCTGCTGAGAGGCTGTAGCTGTTGAGCTGTCAGTCGAAATCATTCGTATCAGGCAGATTTGCATCCAGCTCATGGAGGATTTGTCTCACCGTGTAGTACACATGGCATCTGAGACAGCTGTACTCATTGCCAGCTGACAGGAGGTGGCAGAGTGGGGGTGGGGGTGCGGGGCCAGAACCCTCATGTTTTTCCTCTCCCATAGTGACCCCGGCCGTCAGAAAACAGCGACGTTCTCATTTGACTCAGACTTCGAGCATGAGTCAGGGGTACCAGAATAGGTGTGAAGCAAACCAGCACTGATGCCACATCCTGCCGTGGCGGCCCAGACGGCGCAGTTCAGCTGTTGGTTCCAGAATGAGAGATTCGGACCTACCATCCCGGTGTGCTCTTTCTTCACATCCTTGATGATGATCGTGTGGTTGGTCAGTGGTCGTGAATTGATGGAGAATCTGATGCGGGACCGCCCATAGAACGCGATGGATTAGGTCTGGAACATGATCCAGCAGACCACGTAGTCATCTTAAAACTGTTGCAGATGTAACAGACTATTTGACATCGTAGAGATCCCCGATGCCGCCCTGTCTCGTTTTTAGCTCCTCCATGTCCAGCCGCCCACCAGAACCTTTGAGGTATTGCTGGCGCACTTTGGGGTTTCTGTGTGGTACAGGGTTTGGAGCTTTAAAATATGGTGGTACTCTTCATCACTGATCTGTCCGTCATCGAGGGCTTTACTGACCGATTCGTCAATGGCCCGTAGGGTTCTCTGTGCTAATGCCGCATACTTAGCATGCGTCTACAGATTCCTGGTGATCTGGCGCTGTCTAATTGCCAAGCCAGTGGCCAGGACAGTGGCGGCAAGGGTCACGCTACGAAGCGGGATAGCGACGATAGCACCCACCCCTGTAGCGAAGGTGGCAACAGCGGCCACACCAGCACTGGCTCCTATCACACCCGCAGCTGTAGTTGTGCGTGCGAGGTTGTTGTAGGCTGTTTTATAATGCCTGCGCGTTCTGTTGTGCTTTTCCGCCTCGTGGCCGCGATTCTGTCTGACAGTGTCGATCTGCTGGCGACGCCATCCATAGACTGTGCCACCCTCCTCAGTTGCCAGGGAGGGATATAGTGCAGGTTTCTTTCGCCAATCTGAAAGGTCCCGCTCGCTACGGACAATGCCCCACCCATCACACACAATGCTATACTGTTGACCTTGGAAAAGTGTCTGCAGATCATGTTCTGGACGAATGAAGTGTGGTATCGCCCTGGCCGCGAAGGCGAGTGGGAATCATTGTTGCCGCTATATAGGCCCCCGGCAGTAATTGCCCTTGAAGTCACCCCACTCTCCACCATTGTAAAAAAGGACGACATGATCTGGAAGCTCTAGCTGCGGATCATTCTTCCTTACCTATATAGGACAGAGTGGCGCAAAATTAGTTGCGGTGGTTCATAGGGTTGGGGTCACTGGAAGAAAGCTTATGCTGCGACACCCTTTTGACAGACCAGAGAAAGCCATCAATATTCAGGATGGCTTCCTGCGGATAGAGGGTGTGTCACATGCCTCCAAGTCCAAGGGCCATGTAAAACTACTTGAGCGTGTTATACTCACACGTCCGCATACAACGCCCATTGAGCTGCATCTTCTAGATGGTGGTAAAGTGAAGCAGCTAAGATCCGCCCCTGATGGGATGAAGATCGGCATCGAGGCTGGCAGATATAAGCAAATATCCGTAATAATTATGATTACTCACGTCGCTAAATTTTGGCGTGAAAATTGCGGTTAGTGAAGCCTGATGTCTGCCTGTCTGTCTGTCTGTTGTGGTAGCAGAAGCAGAGGCAGTAGCAGTAGCATTAGCATTAGCAGTAGCAGTAGCAGTAGCAGTAGCAGTAGCAGTAGCAGCAGCAACACCAACAGCAGCAGCAGCAGCAGTAGCAGCAACAGTAGTAGTAGTAGTAGTAGTAGTAGTAGTAGTAGTAGTAGTAGTAGTAGTAGTAGTAGTAGTAGTAGTCGCCGTAGTGGTAATAGTAGTAGTGGCAGTGGCGCTGGTGGCTGCGGCGGCGGCGGTAGCGCTTGCAGTAGCAGTAGTAAACGGCCACTCCCCATTCTGTTTCTTCCATCCCCCTTATCTCCGTATCTCTATCCCTCAATCACTTTCATGGGCGTAAACACGAGACTTTCTCTCGGGGGTGGTACTAAGCCGGGGGCGGTGGCGCTGGTGCTGGGGCCCTTCCCCGAAAAATGGTAAAATCTAGATGCTCTCGGAAGTCATTTCGCGCCTTTCCACAGGTAAATGTGGGAACTCATTTCGTTTTAAAATTATTATGTTTTATTCATTTCCAAGAATACATCATAGATCTGTAGTCCATTATGGGCTTCATCCATACCTGTATTACAGATTACAGGAATAATAGCATAACGTTGTACACTAAGGAATATCAGTATAACGTTCTTATAAGAGATTCACAAGGAATCATTACACAAAATGCATCACTAACAATGAGATAACATCAGTATAAATATGACTAGGCCTATTCTATATATATAAATAGATGTGCCTTTAAACTAAATCCAGCAATATAGGGATCCATTTCTAGCTATGTCCCTCCTCCTAGTTCAAGCAAAGCTCCGCTCATGTTTTGCCCGTTTTTGGATCGATCAAAATCTGAATTCCCAGAATGTCAATATCAAGGTAACCATCCAGCTAAGTTATTGAATATTTTTAACCTAATTTGATCAGCCATGAACGCTGACAATGACAGCAGCAGCGCCCTGGCAAACTACCAGCAAAATAGTCAACAAACTGTTAGTAAAGACATACAATTCGCACACTTGACATACTCTTCAATGTCCATGACGATGCCAGATACGTCATCCATTACATATTTTCATTGTGACATCTGTCCATATGTGACGTAATTGACTATAGCATTATATACTTGAGTTATTGCATTGCCAATATCAAGAAAACCATACAGGTAAGCTTTTGAATAAATCGAAACTAATTTGACCTGGCGCCATTGCTACCAATGGAAGCAACATCGCCCAGTCAAACAAATCCCGAAAATTCACTAGACTGATAGCAAAAAAAAAAAAATATCCCCCTGCTTACCTGTGCATTTTTTTTGGAAATTGATAGTCAGGGTGTTCAGAGCTCGATCGATCCCAACACGAGCGAGGTGTGGGTAGAGCTTAGCTAGAGATCGGCGGGGCTAAAACCGTAAAAGTCCATTGGCAGCAACACTTTTCAATCAAATCATTATCAGAACATTGAGCCGTTTTCATCAATAGTTTCATTGAAAACTAAAACAAGTTTCTAAGTGTGCATAATTTGAAGTGAAAACGTTTATCTAACAGGCATAGCTGGTATAAATGTCAGATGTCAGAACAGGAGTAAAAGAATCAAAGTTAGATAACTCTGCTGTCTGAAGTATGGTAGAGATTCAGCTGTTAAATATTAAAACCTATTTAACATCACTTGTGGAAAATTACTTTTGCCACCCATATAAAATGTCCTGAAAATAAAAAAAATAAATCTGCCCAAATTCTGGGGTTGGGGTGGAGGGGGGGGGGGGGGGGGGGTGGGGGTGTGGGGGTGGCTAAAGATATGGTTAACTCCAACATTTTTTGTAGGGGGTCTAAACCCCACCTCGCCCCCACCCCACCCCACCTAGTTGAATATGTGTTTGCGCTGCGCCCATGATCACTCACCTCCCTCCCCCTCCCTCCCTCCCCCTCCCTCACCCTCTATCTCTCTCTCTCTCACTCTCTCTCTCTCTCTCTCTCTCTCCCCCTCTCTCTCTCTCTCTCTCTCTCTCTCTCTCTCTCTCATCTAACATCATAAATGCAGCTACCTATAGTATCCCTAATAAAACAGTAACGATACACCCAAAAGACAAACCTTGGATGTCAAACAAAATAAAACACGAGATGAGAGTTAGGGAGAAACTATGTAAAAAGTCGCGGAAATCTAACTTAGATCACGATGTTGTACATTTTAAAAAGCAACGAAACTACGTCAACGCTCTCGTCAAAACCGCCAAAGAGGATCATAAAACTAAATTAGCGGCTAAAAGAAACAAGTGAAACATATCGTCAAAAGAGTGGTGGAAAATATGCAAATCCCTTCTGCACAATAGTACTTAGAATTTCGAGGAGTAATTTCTAAGAGTAGACAACTCCTCGTTTGCCTACAAAGCCCTTGAAAAAGCCGATCTCCTAAGCAGCTATTTCGCCAGTATCGCCCAAATCGATGATACTGGAGCAGAGTTACCCCCCCCCCTTCACCTGTACACTGAGCACTCACTAAACACTATACAAATAACCACCCCCGATGTTTTAGATGCACTGTCGAATCTAGACACTTCCAAAGCGACCGGCCCTGATAAGCTAAGCCCTAAGTTATTGAAAGAGGGCAAAGAGATTCTAGCACCAATTCTAGCAGAATTCTTTAATTATTCGGTCAGCGTCTTCCAATTCCCCACCCCAAGTAAAACTGCAAACGTCACTCCAATTTTTAAGAAAGGCGATATAAGTCTATGCTCTAACTACGGCCCAATCTCCCTATTAAGCTGCCTTAGTAAAGTTATGGAAAGATGTATTTTTAAGAATCCATACAACTACATAAAAGATTTTATAACACCATACCAGTCAGGATTTCTCCCCTCTCATTCGACACTATATCAATTAGATATCTACAGTGCTATAGTGCAGGCTCTTGATGAACAAAAAGATGGGTTTTTTCGACATTTTGAAGGCATTTGACAGAGTCTGGCACCGCGGTCTGATACCTAAATTAGAACAATATGGAATTTCAGGAAATCTCCCTTCTTGGTTCAACGATTACCTCTCTATGAGAAACCAAAAAGTAGTTCTAAGTGGAACTGAATCTCCCCTCCTCTCGGTAAAGGCTGGTGTACCACAAGGTTCGGTCCTTGGGCCCTTGTCATTCCTAGTCTTTATCAATGACTTACCAGGTGATATTTTAAACAGTCTGCGACTATTTGCTGACGACACTCGTCTTTACATGATATCAGACAACCTCGAGGCTCATATTCTAACAATCAACCATGACCTTGAAGCGATATCTCAATGGTCAACAACTTGGCTCGTAGAATTTAACTCCTCCAAAACAATCTGTTTATTTATATCCCTACGCAATCAGCCAACAGGTTTCCCTATACATTTTAAAGGCACTGATATCCAACCAGCTGTCTCGCACAAGCACCTTGGTATAACGTTTAGCAATGAAGGTCACTGGCTTGAACATGTTGAAAACGTGATAGCAAGGGCCCAACGTATAGTCTCGCTACTAAAGGGTCTTAAATATATTCTTGATAGAAACTCCCTCGAAATAATGTACAAGAGCTTTGCTAGACCACTTCTAGAGTATTCAAGCCCCGTCTGGGATAACCTTCCACAACACTGTGTAGCAAGACTAGAAAACAGTCAAAAGGATGCCCTAGGGGCTGGAAGTGGCCTCACATGCAGCGCCAGAACTGAGGACCTCTATATCGAAACCGGCATGGAAACACTTTCTGAAAGACGCGAAACGCAGAAACTTGAACTACCATACAAAATAATTAACGCTCTCCCCGATCCTGGCAGATCATCTGCTACACTTGCAGAATTCAAGCGCAAGCTGAAAACCATGTCTCCATCTCAATCTCCACCTAGGTGGTATTATGCAGGCATAAGACCTGCCAATATCGCCTTTGCTAGACTCCGTAATAGCTGTAGCCGCCTAAATAGCCACCTAAATGACAATTTCATTTCTGATACCCGTATGTGCTCCTGTGGATTTCCAAGTGAATCACTGTATCATTATATTTTCCATTGCCCATTATACAATAACCAAAGGACATCATTTAACAACGGGTTAGCACTAATTAATGTCTCTCCCACTACGCTTACAGCTAAAGAATTACCTTTTGGCAATGAGAATTTTGATCCGAACACAAATATGCAAATATCCACAATCCTCTGCAAATACATTGCTGATACTGGACGTTTCAAATAAAACACGTCCGTTCTTAATCTATTCGTTCCCGCCGTCTGCACACACATACCCTCATGATCTAACTGGCTGCCAGACTAAGTGAAATCCCAATAATGATGTTATGATACTGAACTATGACCCCGTGCTCCTATAATAATCGCCCACCGCACGATGTAAACACTAGTAAACATTACTAATCAGTACATAGGCAGGCGCCAGCGGAAACCAGCCTCCTTTTCTTTCCACTGTATCTCCTCAATCCTCTTCCTACACCATATAAACTCTATCTTTGCCCAACCAATGAGGTGATGGCTGTTGCTGCTGCCGTGATAGCTGTTGCTGTGACTGCTGTTGCTGTTGCTGTTGCTGTGACTGCTGCTGCTGCTGCTTCTGTATAGATGAATGCGTGGGTAGATGTGGTTGCTGTGTTGGTATTTGCAGTGTTGTAAATGTCTGGTTGTTGTCTGTGAATGTGCGTTGTTGGGATTGTTGTTGTGGAATGTAAGCGGGTGTATGTGCTCCAGATTCCATCATCCATCATGCCAGCCTGATCCATCCTCTTTACTCTGGTATACAGCCTCCACACCTCCTCCTCCTCCTCCTCCATCCACTGTTGGACAGTAGCTGACATCCTTTCATCCTCCTCAAAATCATGAGGTAGAAGTCGCCATCCTTGTTAGCATGTTGACCCGCTTCAATGCCCTCTTGAACTTTCCTAATATTCGCCTCCGTTGACTGCATTTACTTTGACACGTCTGTTAACATCGAATCCACATTCTCAATTCAACCAGCCCGGCTCCTTTTCCTCTTTCTGACTGAAGAGGAATCCGACATAACACATGACGGGGAGGGCATGGGAACTGTGGGTGTGTTGGTTCGCTTTTGTAGCTCGCGGGGTTGTGTCGGGTCGCTCCGGTACTTACTGCTCGGTCGTCACGCCACATGTGCACGACGAACAAGAGGCTCTGTATCCCATGCGACGCCGCTCCGCATGATACAGAGACCGGCTCCTAAGGTCGGTAGAACTCAATCGTTCCGGTGGGGCCATGCGACTATCGTCGCTAACATTGAAATGTCCGCCCATGAGTTTGTGTCACTGGTATGCCTGTGCATAGTAATTTAAAACTATGGACTTACAAGGATTCGTGAGAAAAAAATAGTAAAGTAATAAAAAATATAATCTACACAAACCATAGAGTTTAGTAGATAACAGTGAGCATAAAATGATACATGGCCTAGAGACAGCTGATGCACTTTAAACGTGGTGACACCGGAGGTACACTACACCGCAAGTGCCTCGCGCGGGCTGCCGTCACAGGAAAATGCCTTCAACGCCGAAGTGGAGGAAAAGAGTTGGCAAAAAGGGCCACTCTTTTATTCAACCAAAAGTGCTTTGATAAAGACCATAATGGTGAAAAATATAACTAGAGTGTAGCGCGATGGTTTACGTGAAGACGGGACGAGTGATTCCCAAGGGATTCCCAAGTCCCCGTCTTATGTAGTTCCAAAATAATGTATTAGTAGGTGCCGCTTTTATTTGTGCGGGCCTTCCGCTATGACTAACCTACCAGTTTGGTGTTAGAAACAAAAACTAGTTTAGGCCGTAAATGGCGGGGATCTTACCTATCTTTTGATACAGCTGTCCAATGGGCGCAGACGCCCCAGAGCATCTACTTCCAAGGACAGTGGACTTACATATTACTTTGCCAGACTTGATGAGAATCTGGATGCCCTGCTCTGTAACCACATAGAACATCACAGGACAATGGCTACCTTTAACACAAGCAGATTTTGATAATAATAATAATAATAATACAGCATTTGTAAAGCGCCATGTGTCAATGTCAATTTTCAAAGGCGCTTGTGAAGAGATGTGTTTTTAATTTTTGTTTGAAATCATTAATTGATTGGATGGATTTGATGTGGACAGGTAGCTGGTTCCATAGTCTCGGAGCCACAACACTGAAGGCTCTGTCCCCACAGGAGCGTAAATTCGATCGCGGAATTTGGAGCAATAGCTTATCCACAGAACGAAGTCTGCGACATGGATCATATGTCAAGAGAAGTTCCTGCAAATAGTCGGGAGCGTTGTTGTTTAGACATTTCCAAGTCAAGAGCAGAATCTTGAACTCAATCCGTTTCCGGATGGGGAGCCAATGAAGATCTTTAAAAATTGGTGTTATGTGATGACGCTTTTCGACCTTGACTACCAGACGATGACTACCCTATCGCTACAGTGGGGATAGAGAGACGAATATCCACTGCAAATTGTCCTTCCCGTGAGGGCGTGGCCGATTCCAACATTCTGCCCAGACATTTCAATGAGTTGGGTGGAGATGCGCATCTCGTCCGTCACCAAGTCCTATGGAGCTAAGTATTGACCTGCCATTAGGTTTATATACAAATTGCCCAATATGCACTGCGGTGCGGGAGAAATAAACTCTTAACAATCTATCAAATAATAATAATGCGTTCGCAGTGCTTCCTTCATTGACAAGGATAACTAACTACTAAGTATCTGAAGATACAGGGGAGGTATACGTGATACCGTACCTTGGCCATCACCGCCCTGAAATCTCCGATAGTTTCCCAGAGTCGTATCAGCCACGGTGCGGATAGGAACATCCAAACAATTAAGAAGCCATTAGGCTTAGTGGAACATGAAAAGAGACAATAACTTTATAGATATGAGGCGCTATAGGTAAGTTGGCCAGTCTTACACAACCTTGCCGGAGTGTGGGGCTAGATTACCGCAACGACTGGAAAAGGGGCGTACACTATGTGTCTCCTAACGAAGAAATTGTCTCTAATCACATTAAACCTATCCTATCGAGCTGAATAGTCAAGTTTAGTCGGTAACATGCCGGGCTAAACAGAGTTATAGCACGGACAGCGACCTCAGTGAAAAATTGTTGGTGGCGGGTGAAGTGATGCATATATATATAAATGTTGCTGTATAGTATTTCCTAATGCACTGCAGTCCTAAGTTTTCTATGACTAAACAAAAGATATCAAAAAGATGGCCGCTGGCCATATACCTAACTAACCAAGTGCAGGACAATGACGGAATACGGATTGATTAGACAGTGGCAATACAGGTTGATAGACGTAATACGGTGCGGTTAGTTAAAATACCTTACAGTAAAAAAGGATAACTATAAACAGTAATAATAAAGAAATTATAAGATGCGGTCCGAGGACCGCATCTGTACCTATTTGTCATCAGTACCTTTTACAAAAATAATATTACATGATTAAATATATAATGTATAGTTGCTTGAATATTTTGCGGCCACTTTTACACACCGGGCTACTATGTTACTGAAATTGAGACGCCACTATACTTGTGACGTGACTCGACACGTCCTTTAAAGCTGGATATATCTTCGCATGTAGATCTCCGCAAACAGGGTTCCTGCATGTTGGCTCCAAGCTGTACACGGTACGAACTCAGGACAGTGAAACACAGTAGTAAGTAATGTCTACTAAATAGTTTGTAAATCATTCATCAGAGATGCAGTAATGATTAAAGTTCTCGTTCGATGACGGTAGTTTTAAGAAAGTTAATCATAACCCATTAACATTTATATATTTGCAATTAATGCATGTACATATTAAAGCTAACGGTGCGTCAAATAGCTCGTGTGGTGTACCGGGCAAAGTTTACTTGGCTGCGGTCAAAATGTTAAATAGGAACACACACGGCATGCACTGCGGTGGTTCAAGTCCACTTTTCGGCGTGGTTGGCAGATCCGGTGAGTCATCCACCGAGGATCATCGTTGCTCTAAATCACGTAGGATTACATTACTGGTCCGTAAGGGCTCACCGCAAGAACAGTTCCGTTACTGATGCTATTTAAAATAAGAACATACTTTAACTTTTAATTTTGTGAACATGCCACAGACTCCCACTGACTGGCAGGAAAAAATAAATTGTAGTACAAAATCAAATATTTACTTAATGAATGTCCATTTACAGGCCAAGAGAAGGCTATTTTTGAAAATTTGCCATTGAAGTGGTAAATATTCAAAAATAGTATTATCTTGTCCTGCAACTGGACATTCTCCAAGACCAGTACAGAGGTCGGTTTTGGCCGGCTTCGTCGTGAAGGGTTAAAGGATTAGGAGCGGTTGCTGTCATATTGGATTAGTTTAAAACTTTTCAACGCATGTTACTTTGAAAGAATTTGACAGTTCTGTCCTTAAGGGCTAACCCTCTAAATGTGTCAAGGAAATTTAGATTTTCTGATATAAAATATCAATTTTTAAACTAAGAGAATACTTTTATTTTTTAAATTCACGACTAGAATGACTGGGTCGATTATCGAGCCAGATATTCCAGTGATTAATTTTTTTAAATAGTCATCACTTGAGCTGCAAATGGATATTTCTCAAGACCACATTACACACTTTGGTGTTTAAGGGTTCATAGAGGTCAGGTGATATATTGAATAAGATGGTGGGTCCTTTAAAACATGCGATTGCTTGGCAATATCCCCAACAAATGATGAATCCAGTATATCTATCAACCATATGACGTCATATCAACTGCGTAACAAGTAGGCAGCTATTATAATCAATTACGTCATGAATGGCTTAGCTATGTCCGTAATAAACGCTTACTAGTCGGTCAAATTGTACGCTTTACTATTTAATTAACATTCTGTGGAATATCATGAAACTAATTTGACTGGGCGCGTGTCTGCCATAGGCATCAACAGCACCCAGTCAAATTAGTTTCAAAATATTTAACATTTTACCTACATAGTTTTCTGGAAATTGAGATTCATGGCGGGCGGGGAACAATCGATCCCAACACCGACAAAGCGTGGATGTGGCTTAGCTAGCTAAAACTGGATTCATCCATTGATTGTCATTTGATTAGAGAAATCATTTGCTAAATCATGCAAGATCCATCAGGCAAATAGTATTCAGCATCATAGTCAAATAAGCCACTTGTTGGATGACGTCACTATCAAAGTGATGCAGCTCCGTCACAAAAGTGGAAAGCTACGTCGCGAAAATATAAGAATTGCAAGTTGTCCGTGCATTTACAATATAACAGTCATTCCGTTGAATATTCTGAAAATAATTTAACTGAGATTGGCAGTATCATCTCTCAGTCATATTAGTTTTAAAATATTCATCAAATTACGTGTATAGATAGCATGGAAATAAATTACTTTCTTTTGATTTTCATGTTTCAATGTGTCGAATCAACTCTAACAAGCATAAAACGTAGGTGGAGCAGAGCTTGTTATGACTGAGGATAACTTGAATTGGATCCCTCTAATAAACGGTGTCTTGTTCCAAATACCAAGTGGACATTGGAGGAAGGTATTTCATTTTATAGTATTGCTGTTTTCCTTCAGCTAGAGTGGTCAATACATAGGGCTAGTCCAGTGGGCCGAGCGAGTCCATAACGCCGAGTTCATCGAGCTGATCGAGTCCATAAAACTGAACTAGTCCATGAGAGCACGCTTAAAGATGAGTGTTTTCTTAAAGCTGAGTGAATCCACACAGTTGATCAGCCCTTAAAGCCACGCGAGTCCACGAAGCTGAACTCGTTTTAAAGTAGAGCGAGTCCATCAAATTAAGACAATGTTTAAAATTGAACGAGTTCGCGTAACCGAGCAACCCCATTAAGTTAAGCTGAGTTAGCCATACAGCTGAGATTCCATAAAGCTAAACGAGTCCATCAAACTACAAACTAAACGGCTCTTCAAAGTCGAACAAGTCCATACGACTGAGCGAGTTTATAAGATTGATCGAGTTTTTTTAAGCTGAGTGACTGTATACAGCGGATAGGAATGGCGCTTGGGAAGACCTCTGCATTAGGTGTACTCGATTACATCATCTTCGGCATCACTATAGCAATATCCGCCGGAATCGGGGTCTATTATGCATTAACCGGCGGACGACAAAGAACTACTTCAGAGTTCCTGGTAGCGAACAGAAAGCTTCGTGTATTACCTGTTGCTCTGTCTTTGATCGTGTCGTATGAGTCGTCCACTATGATACTGGGAAACCCAGCAGAATTCTACCTCTACGGAGCTGAGTATTGGCTTATAAACTTTGGATGGGGAATCGCGGTGTTACTGGTTTCGCAACTGTTGGTGCCACTGTTTTCTAACTTGAAGGTGCTCAGCGGCTATGAGGTAAGTATACGAACATGGGAAGGGGAAAGGGAAAATATACACAGCATACAGAACTGTATCTATACCATCCATCCCGAATACAACGTACTAATGCCATACTGAACAGAGGAATCCAGTCTCTCGGTCAATCATATGACGTCATAATCAACTACGCCACGCGTAGGCTGATGTTATAATCAATTACGTCATGAATGGCATGATAATGTCCGTCATAAACGCTTAATAGTCCGTCAAGTTGTATGAATCGTATATTTTTAAACATTCTGTTTAATATTTTCAAACTAATTTGACCGGGCGCTGTTGCTGCCATAGGCAGCAACAGCGACCACTAAAATTAGTTTCAATATATTCAACAGCATACCTGTATAGTTTTCTGGAAATTAAAATTCAGGAAGGGCAGTGATCGATCGATCCCAAATTTGGCAACACGTGGTTGGAGCTTAGCCAGAGATTGGCGGGACATAGTTAAAACTGGATTCATCCATTGCGCCTCACCACTGCGCACACATGCTTTTTTTATGTCAAAACACAAACAGCAGTAATCAGAGATTGCAAATCCACACCCTCCCCTTTGTGGCATTTCAATAAGTGTAAGGATTTTACCGATTTTCTGGATTTTTCGAATTTTCTGGTCTGCCACTCAAGTATATGACGTTATTATCAAATAGTCACGTTTTAGCTGACGTCACAATCATAATAACGTAGGTCAGTCACGAAATGATAAAAGTTCGTCATGAATGTATCAGCCATGCGTTCAGTAAGGAAAACGTTCCAGAGCGCTCTGCGTGCGCAAAATTGGATTTTCTCGCTTTGTATATTATATAATGTAATTAATGCGAAAATAGTAGATTGTCAATGGGTACATATTTAGCAAAATGTTTTGAAACGTTTTCTCTTCTGAACGCTATGCAGCTTTATATAATAGTACATTTGTAATGCGCTAAATCCATGCGATTGCATGCTCTAAGCGCTGACAATAAGAGAGAAATTTAGCATACAGCTTACGGGAAAGCTTCTTTAAACAAGAATGTTTTCAAGTTAGTTTTAAATACGGATAAAGTCGGGGCAGATTTAATATGAGTTGGGAGATTATTCCACTGAGTGGCAGCCACGAATGAAAAGGCTTTATGGCCATAGGTGTTAGTGTTTACTCTGGGAATCTTCAGGAGATTGTGTTCAGAAGATCTGAGGGTTCGTGTAGGTGTGTAACTCTCTAGCAATTCAGATAGGTACGTTGGTGCAGTTTCGGAGACACATTGATATGCTAAACTTAGGATTTTGAAACGGATTCTGTATTCTAGTGGGAGCCAGTGTAAATCTTGAAGAATGGGGGTAATGTGGTCATACTTATTTCTCAGTGATACAATTCGCGCAGCTGTGTTCTGAACTGCCTGAAGCTTGTTAATGGGTATTTTAGAAGCACCTGCGAGAAGACCGTTACAATAATCGAGTCTCGACATTACTAGTGATAACACGAGCCGTATTGCCGCTTCACGAGTGATGTACTTCCTAATGTTACCAATGTTTCGTAGCTGCATAAAGCACACCTTGCGAATATGATTTACATGACTTTCCATATTTAATTCAGAATCGAGGAGAACGCCTAGATCTTTTACAACAGTAGCCAGTGGAATATTATTAACTCCAACAAGGACGCTACTTAATCCCGTTTTGGAACACCTGGTGGCTGGACCTACCAAAATAGCTTCAGTTTTTTCATCGTTAACCATTAGCATATTCGTTGTCATCCAGGATTTTATGTCAAGGCAACAATCAGTTACTTGTCTACTGGCTAGATTTGCGATGGGGGCAGATGGAGCAAAAATGTTTATCAGCTGTGTATCATCTGCGTACAAGTGCCGTTGGACATTATGACCCTCAATAACAGATCATAATTGACGAGTATACAGGGTGAAAAGTATAGGGCCTAGGATTGAGCCCTGTGGAACACCACATGTTAGTTCTACTGATGAAGAAAGGGTCCCATTAATATACACAGATTGATACCTATCTGATAAGTATGACTGGAACCATTTCAGTGCGACACCGTTTACACCAATTTCATTTGTGAGCTGAGACAGAAGGATGTGATGATCGATAGTGTCAAACGCTGCGCTAAGGTCAATCAGGATTAGTAGAGACACATTACCGTATCAGCAGCACATCGAATGTCATTAACAACTCGCAATAGGGCTGTCTCGGTACCGTGGCCATGCCTATATGCCGACTGGAATGGTTCATATAGCCTATTAATCGTTAGGTAATCAGAAACTCTATTTGATACTGCCCTTTCAATCAGTTTGGACATAAAGGATAAATTTGATACTGGTCTGTACTTTTTTAGGTTATCAGGACCCAGGCCTACTTTTTCAGTAAAGGATTGATCAAAGCGCGCTTGAAGCATTTTGGAACGATACCTGACTCTAGGCTAGAATTGACAAGCCGAGTAATTGTAGGGAGTAGGATGTCGATATATTCAAGGACAATTTTCGTAGGAACAGGGTCCAGTGTACAATAGATTTGTATGTCTGTGGTTGATATTGCAATTAAATAAACATTTCGCTGAATGTTTTCAAGGTGTCTAACTAACTGTAGAGGTAAGCTGCTGAATATTTTGAAGCTAACAGGCAACAACAACTTCCTTTCAAATTAGTTTTAAAAAAGTCATCAGCTTAGTTATCTTGCATTTAGATGCTGGTAATTCAGGTTTCAAAGTTTCAAATCGATTTCAACACAGTGTACACAACTGGCGGAGATTAGTTAGAATGACGGGGCGTATCTAGATTAGAATATAGAATGATGGAAACCATCAGAAGGCCATGGCCCTAAATTGTCACGTCAGATTCAGGAAAACTAATACACGTGTCAAGGAATTACAAATTAATGCATTCCCGCATACTGCCCGTGCACTGAATTAATATGTTTATGACAGTACCGTTCAGAAATAACTTAACATGTTTCCGAACTAAACAAAACCGTACTGTTTAATATTTCGAATATAATGGATGATTCCTGTGTATCCACCAATCATATGACGTCATACTCAACTACATGATGTGTAGGATGACGTCATGATCAATTACGTCTTGAATGTATGTATGATTACTGTATTCTGGGGCTGTAGTAGTAGAAACATCCTACATGCAGCTGCAATCAGTCCTTCTTCGCTTTTGCACACTGTGTCTTGTCCTCAGCCCAAATCCTTAGCTTCCTCAGGTCCATTCTTGACTTGAGTGCACCTAATTCTGCTTTCTTGAGGTCACCTCGTAGTACGCTTAGCAGATGTATGCAATGACGTCCTCTCCTGGCTCTGTATTTGCTGGCTCCGAGTGGGGCGAATTCCAAGGCTCTCTGTGCTGGTGTCTCTTCTGGCATTCTTAGCACATGGCCAAACATGGACCATCTTTGCCGGGCGACTTTTACAGACAGCGGCGGCGTATTACACATCTTGTATAGTGTATCGTTGGAAATTATGCTGCCTGACCATCGGTGTCCAGTGATGGTGCGTAGGTGTTTGCGGTGGCAGGCGTCAAGTATGTCTAGAGTTGCCTTTGGAGTTCCCCAGCTGTTACAGTTATACATCATCAAGGATACGCAGTCTTGTATAAACGTAGTCTTTTTACCAAGGGCATCTTTGATCTACGAATCCATAGCTTCCGGAGGGGCTGGAAAGCTATGTTCTCCGTGATGCAGCGTGCAGCAATGTCAGCAGTTCTGCAAAGCAGTGAGCCCAGGATTGTACTTTTTCTCCATGGTTCGCCGCCACGGAGTGGATCGTCATTATCTTTAGTTTCATGCTTTGTAGATAGGTATCAGTGGGTGAACTTTTTGATTTATTCATAAAGATATTCTTAATCTTTAGTTTTCTTGCAGCTGTTGGGTTCGTCAAGGGGTTTCTTTTCCTCATCAATAAAGTCCACATCGTCGGCATATTTCATCTGTATTGGCATGTCCAGTATTGACACCGGTGGTGGGGTGTGTGGGTGGGGGGGGGGGGGTGGGGGGGGGGGAGGTATTGTGGAACTTTCCCGCACAGATTTCAATGCGGCAGCAAGGTAGCAGATAAAAAGCACCGGAGATAGACCATCTCCCTGTGGGGAGCCGATTGATGTCTCAAACTACGTCTTTAATGACGTAGCTAAGTTCGTCACGATCGCTTAATTGATGACGGACAAAGTGTTGATGTACGAATTATATGATAGTTTTGTAAAATTGTAATTGACACGATTCGATTATGTTTGTCATTTCAAACCCCCAAATTTCAAAAGTATATAGAAGGGCATGGTATCATGGTAATTTGGTCAATATGTTTTTCTTTCGTTTGAATAAGACCATGGCCTTGGTTTTTAGTAGTTTACTTTTTTGTCGCCATTTAGAGCAATAATTATATAAAATGTTCAACGCGTTCTGAAGGTTGTTTGCCGTATCTGCCATGATCGCTGTATCATCCGCATATAGGAGAATAGCCACGTATGCGAGCAGACCCAGGTTTTCATAAGCCAGTTCACAAACAGAGGTCAATCCATTGTTTTCAAGGTGGCGGTAGTGTGCTAATCCTGTGTTGTCGGCTCTGGCTTTTTTATAATTGTGGTGGTTTTTCAGTATAATTCGTTCAGTAAGTGTTATCTAAAGAAGTAATACAGAATCAGTGTTTTCGAATGTAAGACTGTTATGTCAGTATGATCACTGATTGACTCGCAATCCAATGTTTAAAGTTTCAAAATGTGTATTAATTAACAGTCTGTATATCGCCATTGGACTTGACTGGACAGCGGCCACTTCATTGCGCGAGATCTGCTAGCTATAGCTATAGAGCCGTACAGGGCAGAGCCGTAGAGTAACGTTCGCGCCAGTGCTCCATTCGGCTGTTGGATTGGATTTGAGCAAATACAAACAACTATACACCTGTGCAAAAGTTAAGCACCACCCTATTTTTACGCACATGCGAGGGTATATGCATGTGCTATGAAGAAAGCAATAGCATAAACATTTATGTACCCATCCATCTTAGTGCAAGAGGTAATAATGCAACTAGAGGAATGCTGATTATGATGGTGGGGAAACACTGTATGTTTCTGTTTGAACTTGAAACCGAGGCCTGAATATGGTTACGTTGACACAACTGACAACTATTGCCCTACAGTTGACACACGTGGCTAGATTGTCATTAATGGTGTCTGAAAACGAAGTTTAACATCTGTGCACGAGTTTGAGACTGTCATTATTAATACCGGGTATATCCACCTTGTGCCTGGATGACGGCCTGGACACGACGTCTCATGCTGGTCACCAACCGACTGATACGCCATTGTGGTGTTCGTTGCCATTCAAGATGGAGTGCGTCTGTTAATTCCTGTAGGTTCTGCACAGGAGGATCCCTCCTTCTCACCATGTTTCCCAGAATGTCCCAGATATGCTCAATAGGGTTCATGTCAAGGCTCCTTGCTGGCCATGGTAGGGTGTCGATGGCATTCTGGCGGAGGTATTCATGCACAGCTCTAGCACGATGTGGTCGGGCGTTGTCATCCATGAATATAGGGTGGGTTCCAGGTGCATGATTTACAAAATGAGGGACCACAACTCTATCCAGTATGGAATCTTGATATCTTTGTCCATTTAGTGTTCCAGGTACAGTCAACAGATCCAGCTTACAATCAAATGAGATGCATCCCCATATCATAACGGAACCTCCACCAAATGGAACTTCTTCCATGATGTTACGTTGGTCGTACGCCGTGCGTCTGGACCTCCATACACGAGTTCGACCATCTGTGGCATGAAGCAGGAACCGACTTTCATCGGACCAGTGTACCCGTCTCCAGGATCTCATGTTCCAGTGTCTTCTTTCGTTGCACCACCTCAGACGCTCCTCTTTGTGGTGTGCAGTGAGGAGAGGACGTCTGACAGGTCTCCTAGCTTTCATGCCAGCAGCATACAGTCTCCTTTTGACGGTAGACATTGACACTCTATTGCGCGTTTCCCATTGCTGGCTGAGCACTCTGCTGTTGGTCAATGGAGATCTCCTAACAAGGCGTACTAGGGCTCGATCATCACGGGCAGTAGTCTTCTTCGGTCTTCCAGATCTAGGCCTGTCTTTCACCTCGTTAGTTTGCCCATGTTTTGCAATCAGACGACTGATTACAGTATGGTTAATGTTCAGCTGTCTGCCAATCTCTCTGCATGACATACCAGTGGTATGCATGCCTATGATTTGCCATTTCACACGATCACTTAACCTTCGTCTTGCCATAGCGGTTCACAATCAAGAGCTAATTCTCTCTGTACAAATAAACCACGGTCATGAACACAAAATTCCTATTCTTGTCGCCTAAATCTGTATGTAATGTTCTACACCTCAAACTGGACTTTTACATAACTGAACACGTGTGCTGTTTCCCGCCACGCACGGACATCAAGCGGCGTGAAGTCATGCATACATGTACATTTCGTACTTGGAATTATGTCAGCTAACGCGGGGACAAAAAGTATGGCAGCCTAGTTGTACCATCATGTTTCTACGTTCTATTGTTTTTGCTGGTGCTTAACTTTTGCACAGGTGTATATAAAGCTCTATAGTACATTAGCCGTGTTATTATGTGCTGCTCGAAGCCGCTGAGTATTATAGCGAACTGTCACTAAACCAACGCCGTCTCAGACCACAAAAAGCTTATTGCACTAAGGGACATAACCTCAAATATCGTATATATCGTAAACCGTAATAACAGAGGTCGAAAGACAGAAACATGAAATAGACTTGTTAAGAAAAGAAATGTCCGATCTCGAAGCAAAAAACGAAATGTATAAAAATCAAACTGTAAACGATCAAGATCTTTATTCGCGTATTGGGAGACTTGTGTCAGACCTCGAGCAACAAGAGCAGTACAGCCGGCGTAATTGCCTACGTTTCCATAACGATCCGTTAGCAGACCGCTGGACTCCGACTACCCCTGTCATTTGCAAGATTGTGCAAAACAGACTAGGCGTTCAACTAGAAGACAGGGACATTTCACGATCTCATCCACTCGGCAACCTGCGATCTGGCATGGCTCAAGTCATTGATTTACAACCTATGATATACGAGCGAGGGCGTTTAACGCAAAGACTAAACTCAAGGACAAATCGATAAATTTAGAAAACAGGCGCCACAGAAACCATCTAATATTTGAATTGAGGCAGGCGAAACGCAACAATCGTGTATCGCAAGTGTGGACCCAGGACGGCCGAATATTTGCCAGGAAAACGGACAATAGCCAAAAGACATGCATAACAAACTTCAATGAC
The DNA here is from genome assembly GCA_034401795.1 of Chaetoderma sp. LZ-2023a. Lineage (NCBI taxonomy): Eukaryota > Metazoa > Mollusca > Caudofoveata > Chaetodermatida > Chaetodermatidae > Chaetoderma > Chaetoderma sp. LZ-2023a. The sequence goes on along the minus strand of CM067363.1, from coordinate 16,194,084 downwards.
ATTCAAAAGTTGATGTCCGCCTAAGCCACGCCCAGTATTGTCTCGATCTCACTGGATAAGTAAATGTGCTGCGAATCCAGACCCCTAAAATCATACTGTAGACAATCGGTTTAACCCCTTGAACCCTGAGCTCCCAGAATACGAATTTCAAGCGCGCTATGCAGGTAAGCTGTTGACTATTTTGGACCTAGTTTGACAGGAAAATGTTGCTGCCATGGGCAACAACAGCTTCAAGTCGGATTGGGTTTTAAATGTTCAACAGAATATTGATTAAATCATAAAGGATTTTGGAGTTTTGGCATTTCGTGTTCAAAGGGTTAAAATGGTCATCTGTTCTGTACCAAGAAATGTAAACGGTACAAACTGTATTAGTATATCAGCTATTCTGACATTATAAATACGTTATTCTTATTCTCATGTTGAAAACTGATTACAATGCCATTGTTGTTCAAGTCAACTACATTATAATAGCAATTGTCAACTCATCTCATAAACAAATATGAATGGCAAAAATGTATAAATTCAACCGAGATTTTTGTAAATATATATTACTCCACATTGGTTAAAATGGTGCTAATTGTGTATATCCTCCTTATTCTGGCAGGTGATATATAATTAAATCCCGGCCCAACCGGTATTAGTGACCTGTCTATTGTTCACCTAAACGTATGTGGTCTCAAAGACAAAATTACCCTCATCGAAGCAAATCTATCTCAGTATAGCATCATCGAAATTACTGAGAGCCATCTAACACCTAACATCAACAAAAATGGACTATCTATGTCCGGTTTCCAGGAACCCCTTCGCAGGGACCGCGACCAGGCGTGGGGATAGGTCTGTATCTATATATCCGATATTATTGCGGCATCCCGACGTCGTGAGTATGAATGTACCGATATAGAGATGATTTGGATTGAGATACACGACAAACCCAAGCTACCGCCCGCCTAACACTACAGTTGATAAATGGGAACGCATATCTGAAAACATTGATAACGTTCGCGAGCTAAATCCACATAAAATATTATCAAACTTGGTGATCTCAATCATGATCTGCTAAGCACATCCAAACACCACTTACAAGACATCATCACCACCTTCGGCTTCACTCAACTGATTACAGAATCAACTCGACCATCCACCAATTCCCTATTAGACCCAATCATTATCAACAACCATCGAGTAGTGAAATGAAGTGGTGTACTGCCACCGTTTTGCAGTGACCACAGCCCGGCGTACCTAATACTTACTTCTTGTATTCCAAGACACCAAAATCTACAAGCGCCACATCTGGGACTATGCACAAGCTAACTGGATAAACTTCAGGGCATACCTAATTGATGTCCCCTGGGATACTTTATCTGAAGACAACGACATTAACACCTGGTGTCAGATTATAACGTCGCATATTGTGACAGCGGCCAAGTCATCAATCGCAAACAAAATAGCTAAAATAAACCCAAACGAGAAGCCATGGATGACTACAAAAATTCGACATGAAATGAGATTTCATGAAAAGATGTTCCAGAAATCTCGGAAAACGAAACACAACGTGGATATTGCCAATTTCAAACAACAGAGGAACATAGTTAACACGCGTGTACGCACAGCTAAACACGAATTCAGAAACAAACTGGCAGACAGGATCAAAGGTGGAGAATCTGGCACAAAGCAGTGGTGGAAAATATGCAAATCCTTTCTTTATGATACTAATTCAAACTTCAACACGATACCACCCCTCAAGTGACAAGATGGCTCGTTTGCGCACACACCCATAGAGAAAGCAGAGCTCCTCAACCACTATTTTTCTAAAATCGCAACAATTGATGACTCGAATACACAATTACCTCCCTTATTATCCCTTTACACTGACAATTATCTTAGTTTGATCTTCATAACATACAGGGACGTCCTAGACGTGCTTTAAAATTTAAACACTTCCAAATCAGTCGGCTCCGAGTGTCTAAGTCCCAAAATGTTATTTGAAGGCAAAGAAGAACTAGCCCCAATCCTGGCCGGGTTCTTCAACCATTCTATAAACACATCGCAGTTTCCCATTTCTTGGAAAATTGCCAACGTCACGCCAATCTTCAAAAAAGGAGAGAAATGTCTTACTACAAATCACCTCCCAATCTTACTCATAAGTTGCTTAAGCAAGGTTATGGAGAAAGCTGTATTCAAGTACAATTATAATTACATCAAAAACGACATCACGCCATACCAGTCGGGCTTCCTTCCATCTAAGTCTACAGTCAGCCAACTTCTCGACATTTATAACGAAATAATGCTCGCTCTCAACAAACAAAAAGAGGTCGTTTTCCTTATTTTCGACATTTCCAAAGCCTTCGATCGAGTGGCATAGTGGTTTACTCCAAAAATTAATAAACTTTGGCATTAACGAAAAGCTATTAGGATGGTTCGAGAGTTATTTAACGAATCGCCACCAGCGAGTGGTCTTAAATGGGGGTCAATCTACCATACGAAGTCTAAACGCCGGAGTGCCACAAGAATCAGTGCTTAGTCCCTTACTATTCTTAATCTATATAAACGACCTACCAAGCAACACCCTAAACAACATAATATTGTTTGCTGATGACACGTGCCTTTGTGTATCATCAGACAACCTAACAGCATACACGACGGCTATCGATCATGATCTGCAAAGCAGTACACAGTGGGCACGTACTTGGCTCGTCGACTTTAACGCCTCCAAAACCACATCCCTTTTCATTTCTCTACGCAATATTCCCACTGTGTTTCTGATTAAATTCGAAAATTATGAAATTCCCCCTTCAAATTATCACAAGCATCTCGGTATTACATATTACAACAAAGGAAACTGGTCTAACCACGCAGAAAATATATTGGCTAATGCCCAACACAAACGTTCTCTGCTTAAAGGCCTTAGATATATTTTAGACCGCAAATGCTTGGAAAGCATGTACAACAGTTTTATCAGACCCTCCCTGGAATACGCTGACATCATATGGGACAAGATACCTGAATACTTAGTATACAGATTAGAAAATATACAAAAATATGCACTCAGAACAATAAATGGCATAACTCATAGTGCGAGCAGGATTTGAACCACTTTCTCACAGACGTGAATCCCATAGGCTACTAATGCTATACAAGATCATCAATGGAATGAGTTCTGCGACTCTGTCAGATCTTCTTCCGCAGCTCTCTCAAAATAGAAACCCTTACAACATATGGCATGACAACACACTAACACCTCTCTGTTGTCGTACTGAACTTTTTCCCCACAACTGTTCATGCATGGAATACTCTCCCAACATATATAACTTCATCCGCCTCTCTCAACGAATTCAAGAGCAAACTTAAAGCTATGTCTCATACACATCCACCGCCTTTGTGGTTCTATGCCGCTACCAGACCAGCCAACATAAACCTGTGTAGAATCTGTAATGGTTGTAGCGGTCTGAACAGAGACCTGTTCAACAGCCACATCTCTGACACCTCCAAGTGCTCATGTGATGATCTTGATGAAACAGCTGAGCATTTTCTCCTCTATTGTCCTCTTTATCTCACCCAAAGAGACCAACTCCGTAATGGCCTATCCCTTACTGGCATCTCTCCTATGCCCCTGACAATTGAACTACTCCTGTATGGGGTTGCAAATCTGGATCTGTAACAGAACGTTTTAATCGCAACCCTTGTGTGCCAATACATACGAAACACGAAACGCTTCGACTGACAGTAAATAAACGACACATTTCACACTCTACCAGTAACCGAACCTCTTAAATTAAATCCACACTCTAAAGAGTTCAAGTAGGAGTGACCCAATTGCGAGCTCAATAAGCCCCACCCATCTCTCCTCTCCTCTCTCTCTCTCTCTCTCACTCTCTCTCACTATCTCTTTCCCCCATCTCCCTCTACCTCCCCCTTCGCCTTCCATCCCTCCCCCTCTCTTTCCCTCCCTCCCTTCCTCCATCTCGCCAGAGAACCAAAGGAAGTGTCACGTGTTTAATTAGAATTTCTTTAAATTGCCATTCGTAGTTTATTTGCTGTGATAATGAGATGTCTCTTCACACAATTTGTTATTTCACACATCTCTAACCCTTTAACACCCTATTATTTTAAGACAACATCACTACTTTCAGTCTATTAGCGGGTCCGGAGCACACCATTATCTGGGGAGTTTACGACTGGAATGACTGGCTCAGCTATCGACCTGGTCATTCTGGTGGCAAATCTTCATGAATGATGCTGCTATGGTCCGCGACCTAATGTTTTTCCAGACCATTGCAGAGGCCGTTTTGGTCGACTTCAGTGTTGAAGGATTCGACAAAATGCTATTTATTACTTTTTAAAATCCGCCACCTTGAGTTTTGTATTGCATTGTATCATCACCTGTATGGGAGACGTGGTTATAAAACATGCATGTCTTATCGTGCTCTCACTTAGACAAATTACTAAATTCTGTTCAAACCAATTCATTGGTTCTGTGTTCTTGTAAATATTCTTCTAGGTCATTTAGAAAAAAGACAAAGAGAATTCGTGATAGGTTTTCTCCTTGTCGTACTCCGGTTTTGCATAAAAATAGTTGGAGATTTTTCTATTATGGCTAATAAATGATTGATGTTATCAATGTGTATATAATTCAAAATAACTTTAAAATATTTACCTGATATGTTATTATTTTAAAGTTTAACCCACTTTCCATTTTGCCATAATGTATCAAATGCTTACCGAAAATCAACAAAGAAACAATAAAGATTTTTTTCTGCCCAAGCATACGTCCTTAAGAATATATAATGATAAAATATTATCTAATGTGACAGCTTGAGATTCTCTTCTAATTTCGTTTTCCTCTGTGTATTCTTTAAGTCTAATATTCAGAATTGATGTAAATAATTTTTCTAATGAGATAAGTAGAGATATCGGTCTATATTTTGAGGGTCTGTTTGCTTGCCTTTATTTTTATACATCGCGATTATCTTACCTACCACCATGTTTCGGCACGCATGCATCATCAAAAACAAGCTTGAACAGTTTTATATATTGGGAGCATTAAGCCAGCAGAAGACTTGATATATTCATTAATTATAGTATCTGGTCCTCCCAGCTTTGTGGTTTGCAAGATTAGTATTTGCTTTTTTTTATCTCGTCTTCAGTTATGGGATGATCTAATTCTGGACATTCTTGTGCTAGTAGATCGTTTATATCAGTTGCCTAAATGTTTGGTTCGCCCTCGTTGATATATTTGAATTGTTGGTATAGCGTGTCAAGATCAGTTTTTCGTCGTGTTTTCTTTGCATTTGATTGAGAATTGTCCTGATATCTTTTCCTGTAAGCTTTTGTATCAACTTTTTCTAAGTTTCCAAGTTTTGCGTGTAGCTGATTTTGGGCATTATCTGAATATATATCTTTTATTGTTCTCTTGTAGACTCTACTCGCTGTCTTCATTTTTTGTCTATTACCTTCCGTTTTACTAACACAGTATTTTCATGGTATGCTTTCCGTTTTATTTCACAATGTTTTCCAACCCATTGTTTATTTTTAGTTCTGAATTTACCCGTATATATATTACCAAAAAAAACTTGTCAGCACTTTTACAAAACAATTCAGAAATAAGTCTGGCGATGTTGTTTATCTTCTGTGGTGTTTTAGCTGCGTCTATTGTTTGTTTTATTCTGTTTAGCAGAGCCACTTCAAGGTTTTGAATGAAGTTGTGGTTTTTATTTTGGTTCCATTTAATGTAATTATTATTATTATCACGTGGCTCACCGGTGGAGATAGAAAAGAGCCGGGTTGATTACTGAGCAGGTGGTCTTAATTTGGTTATATTTTTAAATAAGAATACGATTTTGATATGAGGGGATGCTAATCTCATCTCAAATCTTGTATTGTTCCAATAGATTATGTTTTATAGATTCCATAAAATTCATATCCTATCATTCCCTTATCTGTATCACTAGTATCTGCTTTGTAATATAGAGTTAATGTTGAACAGTGATCGCCACCATTTTATCTCTTCAAGCGATAGTGTGTGATGTCCTGTAAGTGACAATGCATTGCATTTTTTATTATGTAATACGCATCGCGTTGGATATTTTGAAACAACATCCAGTCAAATTAGTTTCAAAATAGTTAACAGCTTATCCGTATGATTGATCGTATGCCACATTGCTAAACTATGGATGGGGCGTCTCTGACTGGGCGTAGGCTATATACCAAGTCACGCTAGGTCCTTTCTGATAGGTACATCATGACAGCCATCAGAGGCTGGAGAAATGTATCAACATTTAACTACTACAGCCTGAATATCTTTGTCAGCATGATAGATAACTGAAATGTCAGTGATGGATTTTGGGTGGCAAATTGTATCACATGAATGGGTAGTAAAAGATAAGGTGAGATTTCCTTTAATTTTAATCTACAGGCATCAGTTTGTGGATGCATGCTATTTTCATTTGCTTAAACCGAGTTTACGAGATCAGATGGCGTGTGCAATTTTCGTACGACGTGTACTATGACGTCATAATCCAGCTAAGCGGTGTGGAGGATGACGTCATAATCATTACGTCATAAATGATTCTATATGGGCCGTCTTTAACTCTTAATAGTCTGACACCTTGTAAGAATTGTATGTCTCTACTATTTAATAAACATGTTGTTGAATATTCTGAAACTAATTTGACTGGATGCTGTGCATCGACATGGTTGCGCGGAGTGGGGAGTGAGTATAATTGAGAGTGTTTGATACTGAAAACGAGAACATAAATTGGTCAGTTCATCTGTATAATTAATTTCAAAATGTTACCAAATTGTGAATTTATTACGCATCCAGTTCATACCATTTAAGATGGCACGATGAAATAAGGTAACACTTACGACAATCAGATTAGTTTAAAAAAATTCAACAGCAATTAAATTTATCACGGAAATAAGAATACAGTAATCATACATACATGCAAACATACATACAATTTCGCACGTTATGTCGTATAAGAAGAATAAATTGAGCTGGTCACCAGTCAAATTAGTTTCAAACATTCAACAGCTATTAGATTATTAGTTTATCAACAGCATACAATTCGCGCACTTGATGATGCGGCGAGGAGAATAGACTTTGAGAATCTTCGGCGGGCAAATTAGTTTCAAAATATTCAACATTTATTAACCTGTAAACTTCGCGAAGTGCGCGCGGGCGTGTATGTGTGCGCGTGTGTGTGTATGCAAGCATTTATGTAAGTGAACGTGGGTGTGTTGTACGTGTGCGCTTGCGTGCGTGCGTGCGTGCGTGCGTGCGTGCGTGCGTGCGTGCGTGCGTGCGTGCGTGCGTGCGTGCGTGCGTGAGTGAGTGCGTGCGTGCGTGCGTGCGTGCGTGCGTGCGTGCGTGCGTGCGTGCGTGCGTGCGTGCGTGCGTGCGTGCGTGCGTGCGTGCGTGCGTGCGTGCGTGCGTGCGTGCGTGCGTGCGTGCGTGAGTGCGTGTGTGTGTGTGCGCGCGTGTGTGTGTATGCAAGCATTTATGTAAGTGAACGTGGGTGTGTTGTACGTACGTACGTGCGTGCGTGCGTGCGTGTGTGATGGTGGGTGGGTGGGTGAGTCTGTACATACATATGATTTCCTAGTCATCCGCCAATAATAATTGTATCGCTGTACACTCAAGGATCGATGGTCTATTGTGGAAATAAACTACATTATACGTCCATGATCCTCTTTGAAAAGACATGCATTGGAATTCTGGGAATTTTGGGTTCAAAATGTATAAATCATAATGGGCAGAGCTTAGCTAGATATGGGTGTGTCATAGCTAATGTGCAATCACTCTATTAATCTGCATGGTTTGTCCTTAAGTTTTTCCTTTGATCCTACGATCCGACACACTTTTTTGGCGCTTGTAGTTGGTGGTGGTATGCGAGGAATGGCCCTTGGGACAAATCAAACAACTGTACAGCGTATTGCTACAATGCCTACAGTCCGCAATGCAAAAATGTGAGTACAACATTTGTGTCCTCACGAAAACCATCATCACTGTCATTATTGTTGCCACCATCATCGTCATTGTCTAGATGGCATTGCGTGCTCGTTGAATAGCATTGGTATACGGCGCGTACACGCCTTTGTGAATTGTGATCAAAGTTAACTTTCTTATTGCGCCATCACGACGAAGGTCTATCTGAGAATGTATTGATCACGTTAGTACATAAGTAGATATCCGTATTAGTTTCGTATCGACCATAATAGTTGACTGTTTCAGTTCAATAATTTCTGCCATTTTAACTGCGACTAGAAACGCTTTTAATCTATCTCCAATTGGCAAGAAATCGATGACTTGAAATAGTAAAATAAATATGTAACAATTTTTCCTAACGCCGGTCGCTATAAAATACACGTTTTCCGAGAGATAGTTATGAACTAAGAAAGGATAACGTGATAGCCGTGGACTGATACTAAGGAAACAGTGTGTTATGTGCACGATACGTAATCATCCAGCTGAGTATTGAAGAAAATGGGAAGTGGGAAATCGCTTTCCGTTTCTCTATCTGAGAGAGTCTCGAACGAGGAATTAAAGATGGCACAAAATATATCTCCGATTCAAAAGGTGTGAACGTCGCTACAGCTGCTACTTCGCTAAACAAATCTTAGAAGAAAAATTTGATTTGGTTACTAGCCTCTTCTAGTGTGCGTCCAGAAATGCAGATTTTAATCGATCTTGGTGATTTTTGTTAGGATGATATACTGACTATCTTTTGACACATGAGCCTAACTGGCGAAGATGCTCAGTTTCCCGAAGGTCACCCTACAGAGCATCTCCCTCAGAAAGGCAGCGTGCGAACATGTTACGAAGTGACAGCTTCGGAATCGCATAACGATCCTGTTACATATCACACCACACCCACATACACCATCACGTAAGCAATTTGAAAAGCGCATACGAATTTATGCCGGAGAGCAAGAGGCAGATATCCATCTCCAGTGACCTTCCCGTGAGGGTGTCGCGGGTTCCATGACCACACCCAGTCACTGTACAGAGTTAGACGGAGATCTGCGTCCCATCCGTCACCCATGTGTCAGGGGCAGATCATTTCTAGATCCAGCTCCGGGGAACTAACCTTTGCTCGTCGTTAGGGTTAAGTTTCAGAATGCCCAGAGATACACTGCTGGCCAATGTTACATAATATCTCTTCACGGTGCTTCCTACTTTGGTAGTATTATCTATGCTAACTGGTATCCGAAGATACAGAGGGAGTGTAAGGGAAATCGATACGTTGGTCTTCACCGCTCAGAAACTCCAAGTCGGATCATGCCAACGTGTCGATGGGAGTTCCAGACAATTCATAAGCCATGTGGCTGGAGGCATGTAGAAAGAAACAGTCACTCAATATAATAAGAGACCTTAAGTTATTTGGACGATTTTACACAATCTAGCCAGTTTGTGGTGTTGCATATCCGCTACATCCGGAACAGAGGCTTACACTAATGTCCCCTAAGGAGTGGTTGTCCCTTACTGCTTAAAACCTATCCTATCGACCTAGAATAGCCAGCTTTAGTTGATCACATGTCAGGTTCGCGTGATGTGAACATGAACAGTGACCTCAGAGTAAAACTGATGCTGGGGGAAAAGTGATGCGGATTTCATGTTGCTGTATAGTATAGCATAGCGTACTGTGGTCCTAGAGTTGTATATAAAATAAACAAAACAAGCAACTAGGATGGCTGCTTGCCATATATATAGCTAACTATTACAGTAGTGACAATAAATCAGGTCATAGAACATTGCGGTGCTCGTTAGTCATAAGCACAAAAAACAAGGACAATATTTACATAAAAACACAACTTATAAAATGCGGTCTCAGACGACCGTGACGATTATTAGTCATCAGTACCTGTAAAGAAATAATGAATACAATAGCTAAATGAGTACCTATTAATCGTCGGTATGGAACAACTTCATAAATCACTGGCTGCGTTACAGATGAGGAACGCGAAATGGCACGATTCTGAAGTTGCTGGCAAATCTCCGCAGGTGAACTGTTGATGCGGCGCACTCTCAAAAACGGTTAAGAAGAATGACTGTAGTCGGATATCCACTACATAGTCATAATAGCTAATACAATAATTTAAGTGGAATGTTAAAAAGTGTCCGTCCGGTAACGGAAGTTTGAAAGCTGCCCGTAACATGAAGGGATACAGTTGTAATCTATAATTAAACAATGCATGTACATTACTGGGTACACCATACATGATACATCGCATAGCTCTTGCTGTGTACCAGGCAGAGTCCCACAAGACTGTGGCCTAAAAGTTAATTAAACACACGACATGCTGCATGGAAGTTTGAATACTACTTGTCTGCATGGTTCGGCAGATCTGATGAGTTGTCCACCCAGAGTAACCACTCGTTCTACATACTGAAGAGATTACATATGGGCCACGAGGCCCATCCGCAGGAAGGCCCCTCTAGGTGTTGGTGGTGAGGGAGTCTTCCATTCAATTAGTTGCTACCAGATGGCCATCAGATGGCTTGCAAAACTTAGATGCGGATGTTCAATTGCTGACCAGAGAATGAGAACTGAATTCCGAAAGACACTGCCGCGATGTAGGGTACCACAGTCAGTAAGCAGTTGCCCACTTCTAGCACTGCTCTGGCCAAACAACCTACCACGTCCTCTCTCTCTCTCGCCGAAGTGTGGTCTCGATTCTTGATTTTTCGCTCCCTTTATACTACTCGTGATGTCAGAGGCAGGACGCCCAGCCAATCAGCGGGCGATCTGTAGCCAATCGGCGTGCAGCTAGGAAGGGTGATGATGCTATCACGTGATAGACATTCTCCCCATTCATTCAGTACATACACGCGATTACGACGTCCCGGTAGTATTTTGAAAATAATTTCAATGGGCTAATTAAGGATAACTCGGCCATTTCTGGTCCGATTTTAAAAAGGTAAATAGTTTTGGAATCCTCGTCTTGTCTCTGACCTGATACCTACCAAGAATGACGAGAGAATGAAGTAATTTAAAGAAAGTACGTGCACCGACTCGGTACACTTTATTATGCATTCTCTCCCAACACTGACACGTGTTGTCAGCGAAGCTCTGATGTCAGCGTATGCGCGCTACGCAGTCTCACACACTTAGCCATTTCATAATAGCCTCTCTCATATGGCTGTATACACGGGTACTATCCTACCCAGGGGGGCGTGCTTGGAGCGTAACCGGAGTGGTCGTTCCATACACAGCTGAGCTGGGATGGTCCGTACCCATCCGCCTGATCTGCGCTACAGCATCCCCTCCTAGTTCGACACCCATGACAAATGATACCGCATCGCAGATCGAAAGCACAGTAGCACGCTAGGAAAGAATTATAGACTTCTCGAGTAGGTACGTAGCCGAGAAGAGTAGTGACGCGAGAGATGCATAGTTTAATCAGATAAGAGCACATAGAGGTGAGAAAGAGTTTGGGAAGGAGGAATACTTTTAGTTTTGATTTTTGGCCTTATATTTATTTTTCCAGGCCTTTTCTTTTTTTATATTGCCGTGCGTGCTCTTTTATTTTGTTTATTATCATGATTCGACTAAACAATAGCTCGCATGGGCGTTCTCTTGGTGATGGATACATAAATTTCCGCCGAGAACGCCCAAGCTCCAAGTACCCAAAGTAAGATATACAAATATAATACCGATTTTATGAAGGTATGCATACGGCGTGGCCCGTTTTGGCGGGTCTGCACGGATAGCTCTCGCCATCCCAAATCCGTCTCGTCGTACTAACACGAGAAGAAAAATAATAAGAAAAATAGTATATAATAAGAAAGACTGGTTCATCAGGCAGCCCCAGCAATAGCTGGGACGGCATGACGGTAATAAAGACATATTCGGTGTGTTGTGTACTTACATTGCACGCAGTGTGTTTACAACACAGGAATCCGCAGCGATTATTTTGCTGAGACACAGCTAGGCAATAATTTGCGTAGCTGTGGTGGATGACCGTAGTCAGCCAAGGGGCGTGGTTTCGATTTTAAAAACATATATAATAAAAGAAAAATTATTTCAAAAATAAAAATATAATAGCTCTATGTTCCGCACACCTAGTCACACATTCAGCTGCATCCACGACAATAATGGCCACAAACATCTGCTGAAAGGTTGCCCTAGCGAGTTTGAGTTCCACGACTCGCACTTGACGGCCGTGGCGGGTGGTCTTCTGGTGCTGATATTACATTATCTATGTTAATAATGTTCTCGGCGCTCAGATTTGATGAAGCTGCAGATAAGTTAGGGGATGCACTAGTGGTTGTGGTGACGATGATGGGTGGAGTCCTGATGATTGCTGGTTCCGAAGTTGCTGTCATAATGGGGGAGGGGTGGCGGCGGTGGTGGCGGTGGTGGTAGTGGTGCTTTCTTGTGGTCAGCTGAATGATGTGGTGACCTTGCGTGATGGTGTTGCTCCGGTGGTTGTGGATATTTTCCTAATTTTTACAGCCTGAATAACTCTACTTGCGGATGTTCTAGGTACCACTCAGATCTCGGGTTGATGTGCTAGGCGACGTTTCCCCAAGTATGGTCTGTCCAGCGTGTTAGCCTTTCTGATGGCAGGATCTACTGGGATGATGCTGCTGCACGTGGATGTCGGAGTGATGACATGCTGCGCGGGAGTGGTGATTGTTGTTTCCGTGAGACTTATCTCTGCATCGATAACTAAACTGAGCGGAGATATTGAACTGTCTGAAATGACCTGTAACACTGGATCACGAATTGTCACAGGAGTTGTTATCACTACCAAAATTGGCTGTTTAATCATGGATGCAGATGTTGTTGCGAAGATGAGTGTCGCCGGTGTGGTCACTGCGGGTACTGCCAGTGCTGCTTTTACCGGTGCTGCTGCTGCTGTGATGGCTGCTGGAGTGCTGGAGATGGATGGCTGTGTGTGTGGATGCGGATGTTGAAGCTACTTGCGGAAAGTCAGATTGTTGTCTTTTTGTATGTTTAGTTTTGACCATCTTCCCTATCGGAATTACTACAATTGGAAGTCTATTTTCAAAGCGTGGTGCGAGGATATCTATATCCTCATTTTGCTCACCAGGCTTTAATATCATAACCATCACGCAATGCTTAAAAGATAACGCGTGTGTTACACCATACCGTGTGGCAGATACAAGTACTTGCAGTCCGCACAGTATGCTCTCTGATGTAGATGATCGTGTTTGATGTGACGCTTCAAGTCTGAATTCCTGGAATGTGCACTCTTGCATGTCTGTCCGTCGCTGGAAGTTGAAGTAAATGAATATTTCTTGCCAGTATTTGCAGGTGCCGATTTTGCGAGGTGTCGGACAAGGTGAGGTCTTTCGCAAGCGACATACTATTCCCCCACTATGGTTATATGCGGAACTGAACATACCTAACTAAGCTTTCCCTAACTTTCCTAACTCTTCATAATAGTTTCCTGGCCAATTATAACATAAAACAATAATAAGAAAACAGCAGAATTTGGTTTGCGACACGAAAATGGACTAATGCCCGATCTTCCCTAGTGTCGAGTTTGGAGGGAAGATGAACTTTTAGTGCACACTTTCCTCCTTTCATACTTTTTGGTTACGTCACAGGAGGGCGGAGGACCACGCCCGAATGTTTCAGAGTGAGCCGGTCACTCCATGTATGGAATTATTTAACTTTCGTTCTCCTGGATTCCGAATTTCCGATCATATATTCCCTTCACAACAAGAAGATAAATATATATATATATATATATATATATATATATATATATATATATATATATATATATATATATATATATATATATATATATATATATATATTTTTTTTTTTTTTTTATATATATATATATAAGTTAGCCGCGTTCATCCTCACTCAGCAGAAAATCGGGTCTCCGATCAACGTTAAAATCCGGAACTATTTATTCCTGTGGACGCTCACCTTTTAATTAGCGTGATGCGGTTTTTCAAGTTGGATGCTTATAAACTCGCCTGCTCAAATTTCAGTCTGGAACGCCCGGTGGGGTGCGGGAGAGCGTGATAACGTCAGCGGCCATGGCCCCGACTCACCACCTCTCGCCTCCTCCATCACGTGTGTCGTAGATTCGTGGGAGGGTGGTTCTTTTGTTTATAGCAATTGCTCCAATTTACCGGAAAATAGAAGTGATGATCACGTGATTCTTGTTTCGAAAGCGCGTGGTTGATCGGAAACTTAGGCAATTTGTATATGGGTGGAGATTTGATGCTGGTGACTGTATGTATTTGATGCGAAAAACAGAAATATATGTTTGCCTTAGTATGTTCCTTAGAACAGAGTCGCTGTTGTACGCACGTGATCTTGTACATGCGCCGCCTCTTGTGTATAATAGTAGGTGTATTCCAGCTCGTGTTGATTGGTGGCTGGAATATGTAGGTAAGAGAATATTTGAAATTCTCCACGGTGTTATACTGTCTAAGTTTTGATGCTGCTTCATCAGCCCGTGTGCTAATGATTTGTATACGCAGTAGAACAGTCGTATTCTTAATCAAAATTAGGACAGTATAGCTGACGGTAATTTATTGTTTGGTTTAAACAGCTCCATGGGTGGATTCCAAGTCTACTGGCCCCACCAAGCTGGACTGTATTTACCAGGTGGGCAGACTGCCAAGCATCATCCTCTATGGGTATGACTAGTCTCACCTCACCTAGACCAAACTTAAATATTACGGTACAGCTCGGAAAGTGCGTGCCACAGTTTACAGTTTTACAATACCGTCGTATGGAGAGTGTGATCCAGTCATCCTACGTGTCTGTGTCCCTGTCATGTTGGTGAATGTGATTGATACGCGTGGCTGGTTATCTATGAATGAATCTTGCGCTGTCGTGAAGTGTGAAAGTACTGCGATGCTTGTGGCGTCAACTTTATCGGACATGATGTATTTCACTCTGTAATGGCCGAGTCCTGAGACGGGACAGAGTTACTTTAGAGTGCAGATGACCATGATAGGTGCTGTCGTACTTGAATCAATCCATTATCGAATTTTCTTTCGGTAGTAAAATTCTACTCAATACCGACGACAGACTGCGGGCATCTTGCTCTTTTAATAATATTGACTGTTATTATGTTATTGATTGAAGTGTATTTGTTTAGCTGATTACGTACGACGTTTCCGGTGGGAGGGGTGGGGATTTCCCCTGTAGCGTGTACTGTAGATGCCCCTGTGAAGTTGTCCCTCCTTTCCGTATGATCGGTTTTCCGTACACCAGATAAGGGGGTGCTTGCGGAAAATGTTGGCTCGTGCTGATGGTGGTGGTGTTCTGCTGTAGGGAAGTGGGGTTGCTGTGTGACGCTGGGGTAGTCTGAGGTGCGCAGATCCAGTTGTCCATGCTGAGGAATGCCGATTCTGTTGCTGTTGCGGAAAAGTCGGATTGCAGTGGGTTACGAACTCACCGCATTCGTGGGGTATGGAATGTTGCGGAAAACGGTGTCTCAAACTTTTTCTGTTATAAAAGTTAGGTGCATGCTATCCATGTTGTTGGTGATGTTGAATGTCTCCGTTATACTGTCTATATAATCGGGCATGTGTGTGGTGTTCGCGCGAAGAAGAATTGATGTATCCAGCCTGGAGGGCAAGTGTGTTCTGTATGCTCCTGGCCTTCTGTGTCTTGGTGTGATGTTCTGACTGCTCACGGGTGGGTGGGGTTGGGGTGAGGTGGGGGGGGGGGCTTGGTAGGGTGGTTGTGGTTGGGGATGCCCTTTGGATGGGGATGATACTCTCCCGTTACACGACGGTTGGTACTCTGTCATAGTTTTTAAGTACCGAGAATATTCGAGCCGTGCGTCTGCTGAAAATGCTGCTTCCCTGCCCACCCCAAGTGGGGATGACTGTGGTGTGGGATGCCACCTCCTCTGTAACAGCGGACTCTCTCATATCTGAAGATTGACAGTCAATAGACAATGAGTGGAGTGTGAACTGGATGGGACGTGTGATGGTGTTAATGAAAGGCGTTACGATATTTATAAGAGACCGTATACCGAAGTCTGAAGCACAATCTGGATACACTGCTGAGATAGCAGAATCCGAAGCACAATCTGCTTACAATGCTGAGCTAGCAGAATCTAAAGCACGATCTGAATACGATGATTTATTAAGATAATCTGAACTACAATCTGGAAATCATGCTGAGAATGGCGTAAACATTGACAGAAAGGAACAATAACCATTACATTGCCGGGTCTAAAATAAGACAATTGACCTTTTCATCTTTAGCTAAGCTCCACCCACACTTTGTCCGTGTTGAGATCGATCGATCCCTGAACTCCCTCACTATCAATTTATTGTCAGAAATCTATGCATGTAAGCTGTTGAATATGTTGAATGTAATTTGACTGGTGTTGTTGCTACACAGCGCCCAGACAAATTAGTTTCAAAATATTCACCATAATGTTTATTAAATAGTTTATTAAATAGTAAAGACGAACTTATAAGGTCCATTATATTCCTCATATCTATTCAAGGGTAGGGCATTGCTCCTCAGAACGTGACTACTAAGTAACTCATTGTTAACCCTTTGACCCTCACAGCCGCTAGAACCCACACATTCTACTGCAATTAATATTCTATTGAATATTTTGGAAGTAATGTGACTTGGAACTGTTCCTTCCCATGACAAATTGCTCCTAAAATATTCAACAGCTTACCGGTATAATGCCTAGTTGTTTATAATTGAGACACTCTAATTTCACGGTTCAGCGGATCAATGGAATACACTAGGTTTCGTGGTCAAACGATGGTGGGTTTCTATGACATAATTATGCTTCTATGAATCACTAGCCTTAGAGACCTACCATAACCTGGCCGCAGAAACAGGTGTCTATTAATGATAAATTTGACAACATTTAGATATGTAGGCTACATGGGTAGACATAAATAGGGTCGAAATCGCGTTATATAAAACGAAAACTGGTAACTAGTTATTCATAGAATATTGCTTATTCGATAAAAAAAAATCCGGATATTTGACAGGATATCTGGAAATCTGGAAGACTCTCAAAATCCGCATTTGTTGGATAAATCCGTAGAGATGGTCGCGGGATATGTTGATTTCCAGGATGTATATTGAGTATTTACAGACAAAAGCTTGAGAACAGAAACGTGATTGTCCGAAAGTAATACGTGTTGTTCAATTTCCCTATCTGAAAATAAATTGATTATCAGTTGACCAGTTGGCGATCAGTGGTGAGTCTAGCTATATCTTCAAGGGGTGTAACATAAATGCTTGTTTACCCATTATCGGAATTTACCATTCCAGGGTATCCATCCATCACATGGCGTCATAATTAATTACGTAACTTCTAGGATGACGTCATAATCAATAACGTCATGAATGACGTAGATAACTTCGTCACGAACACATAATTGGTGACGGACTAAGCGTTGCTGAACGAATTGTATGTCTTTGTTATTTGAACAAACATAGTACAAATTATTTCCCAAATATATTTCAGTCCTCCCCGTCACCCAACCCCCATACAATAGCTACGCCTCTGTTGCTGGAAATGACAGCAACACGCTCCTTGCGTATCAGATATCTTATATACTGGCTAAATCGTTCGTGACTCTCTCCAAAGCACCATTTTAGAGTTCGGTATTTTCTCGGCTGATGGATAGTCTCCGAAATAATGTTTTTGTTACTAAACACATTACGTAGACAAACAAAGTGTCAAGATTCAAGATTCAAAATTATTTATTTTCATATAACACATAGATTTTACATTTACACAACAGGTAATCCACCAAAGGCTGAGCCTATACAGCGGTGGACCCCTTACATTTAACATAAAATAAACATATAATTCAGTAATAGTTGGATCATCGGTGAAAATAATTTAATATTTACATGTATACATTTAAGACAATAGACAATTAACACACAATTAACACACACGCACGCGCGCACACACACACACACACACACACACACACACACACACACACACACACACACACACACACCCACCCACCCACCCACCCTCACACACACACACACACCCACCCACCCACACACACACACACACACACACACACACACACACACCCACCCACCTTCATGTCAGATTAATATAACCAATTACAATTTTATTTCTGATAAAAATATGCAAATTTAAGTCTATTCAAATTCTCCTAAAAAATTACTAAATTATCTTTTGGTAATTTGAAGGCTATATATGCAGCTGATCGTCTGCGTCAGCCAGTAAGTGAATACTCTGGCAAGTGCAATTGCTGTTTACCGAACTCGCGCCTTCAGCGGTCGCGAGAACTAGCCCCATCGTGCAGGTATGCACATGCTCCATCTAGCTAGTATATATAATATCTATGAATTCGAACCACTCAACAGATTATCTGTATGCTTACCTTGAACCTGAGGTCTCGGGTCTTCAGGGAAGAAATCGACCTGTCACTCAAGTTTCTGACATCATACTCACTTACGTCACATATTAGTTCTATGTCGTGGATGAATTTACAATTTACTCAAAATTCTGTTGAATATTTTGAAATTCTTACGCAATTTTGGGAAACTGGCTCCTGAAATGATACATTCTTTAGGATAGAAGGAATGTTTTATTGAAAACGTTTAACTTATTTGACTGGGAGATCTAATTAGCTTCAAATTATTCAACAACACTCCTGTAGAGTTGTCTTGGAAATGAAATTGAGACACAGGAATATAAAGAGTCACGATCCTGTTAGCAACAGCGTCTCAAAGCGTTAGAAATGTTACTTATATCAATAGACCTTTCCATTTTTAGCTATGCCCCCGGCCATCTCGAGCTAAGCTCCACCCATACCGCGTTCGTGTTGGGCTCGATCGATCTCTGAACTTCCTGACTATCAATTTCAAGAAAAATATACAGGTAATCTGTTGAATATTTTGAAAATAATTTGACTGGTTGAGTTTGTTGCATATGGCAGCAACAGCGCCCAGTCAAATTAGTTTCAAAATGTTCAACAGCAAGTTTATTAAATAGCAGTGGCATACAATTCGTCTAATGTGTCGGACTATTAAGAGTTAAAGAACGGGCCATATAGAATCATTTATGACGTACTGATTATGACGTCATTATACACGCCGCTTAGATGATTATGACGTCATATAATGCCAGATTGATAGATGGATACTCTGGAAAGGTGAATTACCCATTTAATGGTCAGAACTCCTCAATATAATTTAAAGTTTTTGCTCAGTGAATGTCTATTTACAGAGGAAGATAATACCGGGACAATTTGCAAAATTAACTTTCAGTTGACCTGCAAAATGGGGTTTTTCTTGTTCCCACTGCAGATACCAGTTAATGGTCAAGAAAATGGAAATGTACGTTTACTCAGTTTTCATTAGCCGGTAAAGCGAAAACTATGTTTTGACAATTTTCAACTGGAAAGACTGGCCAGTTAATCGAGAGAGAGCGAGAGAGAGAGATAGAGAGAGAGAGAGAGAGAGAGAGAGAGAGAGAGAGAGATAGAGAGAGAGAGAGAGAGAGAGAGAGAGAGAGAGAGAGGGAAGGAGGGAGGGAGGGAGGGAGGGAGGGAGGGAGAGAGAGAGTACTTCCAATGGTAAATTCAATTTAAAAATTCTTCTCTTGGTCGGCAAATGGGTATTCCTCGCGGTCAATGCAGATTCCGTTTTAGGCTGATTTGACAATGGCCCTTTCCAGCTTATCCAACCATCATATAGCGTGTAAGATGGCGTCGTAATCAATGACGTCACGAAGGACGTATGTCACAAACGCGTAATTGAAGACGGAGTAAGCGTTGTTGTACCTCTATCCTGTTTAATACACATGCTGTTGAATATTTTGAAACTAATTTGACTGAGCGTCTATTGATTCCATAGGCCATAGAAGCAGCATCATTCAGTCAAACTGGTTTCCAAATATTCAACAGCTTACCTGTATAGTTTTTTGGAAATTGCTAGTCAGGGAGTTTAGGGATCGATCCTAACTCGGGCAAAGCTTGGGTGGAGTTTAGCTATAGATTGGGCGGGGAGAGTGCGGTGCGTAGCTAAAACTGGAAACGTCCATTAAGTCGACACAAGATAGTTCATGAGTTAGCATTGACGCGTAGTAATTATGGCAATGCTGGCTCAAATGTTGAAAATCATTATTCGCAGATATTCCTGGAACGATGCCACGGCATCAAAGGATCGCTATGCTACTTTGGCAAATTAGGTGCATGATAACTGATATCATGCGGAATTAATTACAAAAGAATGCCAGCCATTTTGAGAAATGATGACTCCAGTTACTGTGTTATTGCCCTAATTTAAGTAAATAAAAGATTATATACATGGACAGCTATAATTACGACTCTTTTTTACCGTGTGTTAACCAGGATTATTTTGAATTATTAGATACGTAGAATGCCCTTGGTCCAAAAAAGCTAAAGTATTGAGCCACGATGTAGTAGTAGTAGTAGTAGTAGTAGTAGTAGTAGTAGTAGTAGTAGTAGTAGTAGTAGTAGTAGTAGTAGTAGTAGTAGTAGTGGTAGTCGTAGTCGTAGTAGTAGTAGTAGTAGTAGTAGTAGTAGTGGTAGTGGTAGTTGTAGTTGTAGTTGTAGTTGTAGTTGTAGTAGTAGTAGTAGTAGTAGTAGTAGTAGTAGTAGTAGTAGTAGTAATAGTAGTGGCAGTGGTAGTAGTAGTAGTAGTAGTAGTAGTAGTAGTAGTAGTAGTAGTAGTGGTAGTAGTAGTAGTAGTAGTAGTAGTAGTAGTAGTAGTAGTAGTAGTAGTAAGTAGTCAATATTGTCAACGCACTGGCTCAGAATCTTCAATAATTGAAAAAATCCAAAAATTTAAGATATTTTGGTTTATCTTACTGCCTGAGATTTGTCATTTTGTTTGAGGAAAGCCATATGGCATTAATGTTAACCCTTTACTGGTTAAATTTGTTCAGTAAAATCCAAATATGCGCTTACTTATTTAATGTACATTTGCAGGCACAGACAAGGTCATTCCCGAGAATATACCACTGGAACGACTGTCTCGGTTCCCGAGCCAGTCATTACAGTGGTAAATTTTCAAAAATACTCCAATCCCCGCCGGCAAATGGACATTGCCCAAGATCACTAAATTGACCGTTTTTGGCTGACCATCATGCAAGGGTTAATGTTGAATGATTGAGATGGATATTATGGATAGCTATTTGAGTTTTGCTTTTACCAAGATGTCACGTAGATTCGGATTTTTCTTGAACGCAATTACTGGTCGCTTGTTAAAGGGTTGTTTCAGTTTCTCCTGTAGGTTTTGATACTCATCTTTCAAATTTTGGAAATTTCAACGTTTTTCCGATTATAGGTCAAAATGAATGGAATTTTGTCACGTTGATCAGATACGCCTGGGTCCGAGTTTATTCCCCTTGGCCACTGTGTTTCGAGTTCTTTAATCCAAAACGATTCTCGAAGTTTTCTTTGTTTATCAGTTTCTTCTGCCGTATCTGAAAGGGGTGGCTGTTCAATCGGCATAATTTCAAAGTCACGAAGGACTAAATGGTCAGGAAGATTAAAATGTTCGGAAACATGTGTGTCTTCCTCTAGCCTAATATCTGAGAGGTGTCGAGTTGCCCGCCATCTTAATGGACATTTGGTTTCGCCGACATACTGTTTTTGGCACAATTTGCATGAAATTAGATAAATAACATTTTCAGAGTCACAATCTAGATTAGACTGAAGTTGGAACTTGCTTTTGTTCTGAAAGCTCGTGAAAGTATTCTGGTTTGGGAGAAATTCATCTAACTTGCACCTTTTCTTTCCGCATTTGCGAGATTCGCCTACACCTATAATAGGACGATTGTGAGAAATTTTGGTAGGCCGACGATTTGAGGCATTATCTGGAATGGATTCCAAGCCGTCTAATGTTTCAGATTTGATTTTGCGCAAGAATCGTGAGGAGTAACCTCGTGGTTTGAGGGCTTTGAATAGGGTAGAGCACGCTTCTTCAAAGTTTTTCCTATCACTCGAATTCCTGTGAAAACGGATTATTTGTGATTTAACTATTCCTTTAAAAGTATGTGGTGGATGGAAAGATTTTTTGTGCAATAGCTGATGCGAATCGGTTGGTTTGAAATACACTTTGTAGTCTAAGTAGCCAGTTGTTTCATACTTTAGACCTTTATATACAGTTACATCCAGGAAATCTACGGACATCTCGTCAATGGTTGCTTTTAATTTGATATTCGGATCGTGATTGTTCAGAATTTCGAAAAATTCATCAAACTCTGCCTTTGTGTGTTGCCAAATCATGAAAATGTCATCAAGGTACCTGCGATAAATGAGGGGATGTTTTGGACACTTTTCTAACGCTTCCTCCTCCCACTCTGCTACGTAAATATTGGCAAAACATGGGCTAAAGCGCTTGCCCATCGCGCAGCCGCAAATTTGTTGGTAAATTTCGCCATCGAATTCAAAATCATTGCCTTTCAGACTCAGCTCTAATAGAGCTATTACTTCTCTGTCTGGCCTGTTGGTGTCTGGGTAGTTCACGAATGCTCTATGGATAGAATGTATACCCTTCTCGATGTCAATGTTTGTATACATAGCATCGATGTCAAGCGTGACCAAGAATGAATTTGGAGGTATCCAGGTCTCAGAGACCTGTGATAAGAAGTCTTCTGTGTTTTTCAAGAAGCTGGGGTGTCTATTTGCTATTGGCTGTAGATGGTAATCGATGTATTCACTGATTCTGTAGGATTCTGAGCCACAATCAGAGATTATAGGTCGCCCGGGCGGTGACATTGGGTCCAACCACGAATCTATGGGTTTATGAATTTTTGGCTAAAGATAGAAAGTCCGTGGTTTTGACTCAAGTTTAGCAAAGAGATACTTATGTTGCTTTTCGGTGATCTTCTTGCTATCGAGGAATCTTTGAAGAATCTCATTAAATTTGCTGCAGTTATTTTGCCAAAGTGGTTTGCTTAGTTTCTGGTAATGCTTTGGGTTACTAAGTTGTCGTTGTGCTTCACGTTTATAGTTATCTTTAAGCATTATTACAGTCGCCGGCCCTTTATCTGCAGGTTTGATGACAATTTCGCTGTTTTTAGACAATTCAATTAAGGCCTGGCGTTCCTCATAGCGTAAATTTGGTTGATCATTAGGGAATGTAGAATTTTTAACACGTTCTGAAAAGAGTTCTATGCTTTCATCGATCGCTGGGTCCAGGATTTTTACGTTTGGTGCCCAGCCAGTTTTTTCAATGAATGGTGGAATGTTACTATTAGAGTTACGAAAGAAGTCTGCTAACTTAATACGGTGACTAAATTCAGATGTTTCCATACAGCCATTATCTAAAAGAGCATCCAAACCTGTTTTAGGTTTTGGTGTTGGGACAAATGTAAGACCAAAATTGAGCAGTAACTGCTCTGCTTCACCTAATGGGGAGCCAGTTAGATTGACAATATTACTTCCCAGTCCTGTTTCCGGGCGGATGTTACCCTGGCCCTTGTCTAGTTTAAATTTAGGAATTTAAGCTAGGCAGAATACATCGAGTTAGCTGTCTGCTCAGTCCAATGAATGTTATCCTTAACAACATTAAATTCAGAGTGTCTAAGTGCAGGAATGACAGTCACAGATTTTGATGATTCAGCCGTCGAATTGATGGACTGAATCGCCAACTTCTGCTGAGCTGTCAACCGACTTGAATAGTTAAGTTTTGCGAAGTAAATCGCAGTCTTTGGGAATTTGGACTTAATCGCACTGAGAAGCAGCATTAATCTATGTTTTGAACTAGAGATGGGTTCATTCATATCATTAATGCCAATGTTGATCACTATTTTCTCTGGTTTAAATGATCCAGTGTACTTTTGAATTAGTCCTCTAGCATGACACAATTTAGCTCCTGGGTAGCAGGCAACTTGCGTTTCAGGGTGGGGCCCAACATTAATGCGACTCAGGTTCGAAGCTCCAAAGATGAGTACTTTGTTCGTGAGAACAGGTAGTCGCCAGTCAATTTTGTTTTCGATTTCATGACGAAATTTCCAAAAAATGTTTCTCTCCAACATGGTGGGTTGTTGGGGTCTATTTGCAAATTTAATAGGACGCACCTCCGGTGCATTACTTGGACCTGGAGTTGGAGAGAAGCTGGGCTGTGGCAGTTTCCCTGTTGGGGATGGGGTCTTGAGACCCGATGGTTGACTGCTCTTGGGGGATTTCTGAGAAGCGCCAGTCCGTGGACCAGATTTGCTACCATTAACCCTTTCCCTCTGTGGCAAGGGCGGATATTCGTTTGGGTCATTTAGATTGCCTAGTGGAGAGTCAGGTAGGGGGATTAATGATGCTTCAAATAGCATATCTCTAGGGCCAGAATCTAATGGTAGCAATGGAGAGATTTTATTGTCTACTCGTTTTGTGACTGGCGGCGAAGTTTCAGGTGATCTGAGGCGTTTTTTCATTTGTGATTGTGGGGCCACAGTTGGTATCATGACCAGAGGCGTGGCTTGTGCGAGATTTTGAATTGGTTGCTGAGATGGATCTATCGGTCGCACAAAATCGTAAAAAGAACTGATCGCATTAATGTCGAGCTTTCTATTATAATTGTTTTTTGCCCAGCGTATAGCATTGGATTTAGCACGACCTAGGTCTAAATGTGGCATTGCCTGTGTGAGGACTACTTCAGTTCTAATACTACCAAGTTGTTCATTATAGTGATTTAACATGGCCTTAATGGTAGATTTTGCCCACTCAAAATTCACATTCCAGATGGCAAAGTAGATGTCATCATTTGGTATAGCTGGCTTACAAAATCCATTCAGCTCTTCCACCTTCTGCTAAGCCCATCAGGGAGAGTTTCGGCATCTAAATGCCTACGTAGCGTAGCAATATGGTGGAAGCACTGAATTATTTGGTAATACAGCTTTACCAGGCGCGCATGCGCAGATGAACCCCCCTTACCATCTCCATTTTTCCTACGACCATTCTCCTCGCAATAGCCATTCAGACAGACAAGCGTTCAATCTAACTAGCAATCAGACAGGCAGTTGAGCAGGTAAGAACGATTCGATCAGGCAAACTCAAATCAAGCACCCAAATTCATTCACATCAACTACAAATTGAACCAATATATTACTTACACCTGAAAGACAAATTATAGAATTAACATGTAATATGCAAAGGGT
>CM067363.1:16158526-16168474 GCA_034401795.1 Chaetoderma sp. LZ-2023a | reverse complement strand
ATGCCTTCCAATCAAATTGCCCTTTACAGTTTATCCATTGATCGTATGACGTCATAATCAACTAGGTGACGTATATGATGGCGTCATAATCAATTAAGGCACGAATACCTCGATTTAGTCCCGCGTAAACACGTAATAGTTAGACGCGTTGTACGAATTGTATGTATTTACTATTTAATAAACATTCTGACGTATATTTTGAAACTATAGGCAGCAACAGCAACAAGTCAAATTATTTACAAAATATTCAACAGCTAACCTGTATAGTTTTAAAAAAATGTATAGTCACGGGGTCTAGGGATCGATCAATCCCAACACGAGCGAGATGTGGGTGGAGCTTAGCTAGAAATGGCCGGAGCATTACTAAAACTGTAAAGGTCCATTATGTTCGAAATATTCAACAGTACGTTTTATTTGTTTCGGAAACATGTTGAGTTATTTCTGAAGAGTTCTGTACTAAAGATATTAATTCGTATTAACGAGTAGCGGCTGATATCGGAATGCATCAAAGGTGCATATTCACAACAGAATGTGGGAAAATAAAATTGTTAAAATTGCATACTTTTAGAGGCTTAGGACGTGTTCCCACCAGAGACTTAATCCGGAATAACGCCATGCACCAGTATGGCGTTATGCCGGTTAGTCTCTGGCTAGAACACGGTCTTAGGCCGTGCTCTCACTGCAGGGTTAATCTGGAATAACACCATACCTCAGTATTGCGTTACGCCTGTTAAGTCTCTAGTAAGAACACGACCTTAGAGTATGTGCCTAGATATAAAGAAACGAAATAAATCTTAGCATATACAGATTTCATTACGTATATACTAATGTAATTGTCTAAGTTGTGAAATTGAATTAGAGACACGATATTAATTTACATGGAATCACCATATTTTAAGCTTTATTTCGTTTCAGTAGATTGCGGTATACAATGTAAGCTTCTAAAAGTATACAATTTACATAATTTTTTTCCGCCCATTCAGGTGTGATTATGCTCTTTTATACGTTATATTCCATGGCACATTTATCAATTTTCCTGAATCTGGCGTGACAATTTAGAACCAAATAATCATGCCCTTCGTTCTATAATAGCGAAAACTCTTTCTAGATATGCCCGTCATTGCTAGCTAAGCTCCGCTTGTTGCACGAATTGTATGTCTTTAATATTTAGCCATAGACAGCAACAGCAACCAGTCAAATTGGTTTCAAAATATTCAAAAGCTTAGCTGTATATTTTTTTGGAAATTGATATTCAAGGATTTCAGGGATCGAACGATCCCAACACGATGGAGGCATGTGTGTAGCTTAGCTAGAAAAGGGCGAGGCATAGATAAAACTGGATTCCTCTCTTATGGTAAGGCCGTAACTCTTGAAATGCCATTGTTTTAGTTTCAAGACAGCTATATTGGAAAAGTAATTCGACGGTATCCTGTTACGGCCATAGACAGAAACATCTCAAATGATTGCCAACATTTTCAACATAATGTTTCTTACGTCAAAAGCTGTATTCATCTGGTCTGTACGGGTTAAATAGTTAATGGTGTTGATATTGATGTCTGGTGGATCTTTATCATTTCGCCCGAATTCTCTAATATGGATATTATTGGCCTAGGCCAGAACAATTCATGAATCCATTTCCTTACCCAATCACCTGAGGTCATAATCAACTGTGTGGCGTGTAAGCTGACGGCATAATCATGACGTCATGAATGATTCGAATTCTCCGTCTTTAGCGCTTAATAGTCCGACACATTATACGAATTGTATGTCTTTACCATTTAATAAACATTCTTTTGAAGCCACAGGCAGCAACATCGGCCGGTCAAATTAGTTTCAAAATATTTAGCGACTTACCTGTATAGTTTTCTGGAAATTGATAGTAAAGGAGTTCAAAGACCGATCGATCCCAACACTGACGAGGGGTGGCTGGAGCTTATATAGAGATGGGCAAGGCATAGATGAAACAGGAAAGCTGAATTTAATGTTTTGTTTAACACAAGATCGGCGATGGGAAAAAAAAAATAACGCACAATTTAAAGATCAGCTTTAAGCTATTACAGTATTAATCCTTTCAAAATGTTTCGCCCGCCAGCCCGACTGTCTGTCTATCCGTCCACCCATCCATCCGTTTGCCTGCCTGCCTGCCTGCCTGCCTGCCTGCCTGCCTGCCTGCCTGCCTGCCTGCCTGCCTGCCTGCCTGCCTAGGCAATTAGTGGTTAAAGTTTGATTATCTCCCTTGCTTAGATTTGTTGACTTGCCCCGTTGTTGCTAGATTGGTTGGTTTTGTGATCATCTATTATAGCATAATATCACTATGGCTAGAACGAGCAAGGGCAAGAGACGGAATGGCACTCATGAGGACAGCATTCCGTCCCATCCCCAGGCTCGACTAGTCAAGTGCTATTATATGATAATTCAATGTTTCCGCCACATAGGTGTCTTAACCAACAATTTGAGCTCCAACATTTTGCCAACCAGCCTGAGCAGGAAGGTGAGCGAACTATGTAGTTTTGTTAAGCCAGCTATGACCAATATAGAAATAGTAAATGGCATAAAGAAAGTTAACTTTGATTGGGCAAATTCCCTCATTCGAGCTATGATAGACCATTACAATTTCAGTTTATGCACCTTCATGTCCGAAATTATCCTAGCTCAGGCCGCGCCGAACCTTAATTTAGGTACGGCTAAATCGACAGCAATCAGATGTGCAACAGCTAACTATGGTAAGAAAATTTACGTCAAATCAATCTAGGCATTTTATCAATTCATTAGGTCTTTTAACGCCCCCCCCCCACCCCCAACTTTCAGCAGAAAGAGCAAAAAACGCCGAGTTAACACCCGTACTGCAAGGCCATCCACGACCGCACCAGTCATTCCACCACCTTCAGAACTTAGGCAACGGAGCAGGTCAATAACTGATGCCCCCTCCCCCTAACAGTAAAGAGAACAGATACCGGGTCATCCCCAATATTCCTATTAGACTCTCATGTGGGCCGACTTCAGATTCCTCTACCAGACACCCCACCACTTTGCCCAAGCACATCCAGCGGGTCAAATAGACTTGTAGATCCCTGTAAAATTCCTCTCCCTGAATTGCCGCCACCTTTGTCACCTGAGGAATTTCCTCCCCTCCCACAGAAAGTGGATGTCCGAAAATGTAAACCTGGGACCAGCACCACTAGTACTCCGGCGACCAAATTGAGACAACCTAGATTCTCACCTACTCCACGTAGAACTCGCCTGACCACTCAGCCACCTAACAATCCCAAAACACCCCTTAGAGCAGAACACATTCTGGAAGTTTCGGCAGGAGGTTGAGAACAAAAATCATTGACAACTTGAACAAGAACACTTTGATAATTGGTGCATCAAATTTGAGCCGTATCAATGTTGAACCTCATCGTGACACTCACATTGCTTGCTTTCTAGGTGCGAAATTAGTCCATGCTAGGACCATTGTTAGGAAGTAAGATTGTTCCTACCAGCCCGAGAAAATAATAGTAAACTTTGGAATCAATGACAAGGATGCGTCAATGGGTCAATCGACCCAGCGATTGCAGCTGCTGTTTAGCACACTTAGGTCCAGGTTTCCTGAATCCAAGATTTATTTTGTTACGGTTAATTACTCACAGCGTCTTTCAGCTCACCAGAAGAGGAACATTCAGTCCATTAACTCCTCTGTTGAAAACATGAGGGTGAAGGTTTCTGTCATCCCCAGTCTTCCGCTCTCTGAATTTTAGGTGGTCCAGGATAAAATTCACTGGAGGGAGAAAACTGCCAACACAATGTGTCATAGCTGGTTAACTTCTCTTAATTTAAACTAACCGAGAGTCTGGGTACTAACCACTCCGGTGTCGGGCTTGGTAGTGATATTATGAATCTCACTGGCTCTACATTATCTGAAGCAGAAAAATCAATATTCAATCGTGGTCTAACATTTGTACCAACTCCAGGCCCACAATAGGCATAGATGCCCTTTTACATAATGGCTCAATGGAAGTTCTTGAATTTGACCACCATGTCAAATTAGCCGACTTTTTTCGAAGCTCAAAAAGTAATATTCTGCCATTCGTTGTAAAAACTGGCTGGGCACCAGATTCAAAATTAGTCGACCCAGCGATCTCTGACAGTATACAAATTATAAAAGAACGTGATGAAAAAGTTGAATTTCCGAAAAATCATAAGCATTTGTCATATGAGGAACGTCAAGCCTCAACAGGATTGCGCAGGCATTGTCATTAAACCTGCTGATAAGGGATATACTGCTGTAATAATGCTTAACGACAACTACATTCGGAAGCGCATCGTCAATGCAGTAATCCAAAACTTTACCAAAAATTAGACGAACCACTTTAGCAAAATAACTGCGACAATTTTAATGAAATTCTCCAAAATATGGTTGATAACATAAGTTTAACGCAGAAACAGTTCAAATACCTCGTTGGGAAACGAGACTCAAAACCACGTACATTTTATCTATTACCCAAAATTCATAAACCTATTGATTGTTGGTCAGATCCTATGATACCACCAGGACGACCTATAATATCGGATTGCGGTTCTGAATCCTAAAGGGCCAGTGAAATCATTGATTATCACCTACAACCAATTGCGAATAGACATTTAAGCTTCTTGAAAAATACGGAAGACTTTCTATCGCAGATCTCTGAGATCTCGATACCTCCAAATTCATTTTTAATACACTCGACAGCGATGCTATGTACATGAACATTGACATCGAAAAAGGTCTGAATTCTGTCCGTAAAGCATTTGAAAAATACCGCGATAATAATAGGCCCACTGGCGAAATATTAGCTCTCTTAGAGATAAGCTTAAAGGGCAATGATTTTGAATTCGTAGGTGAAACGTACCAACGAATTTGCTGCTGTGCAATCGGTAAACGTTTAAGTCCAAGTTTTGCCAACATCTATGTAGCAGAGTGGGAGGGGTTGCGCTTAGCAAATGTCTGAAACGACCGCTCTATTACCGCAGCTACCTCGATGATATTTTCATTATTTGGCATCATACAAAGGAAGAATTCAATGAATCTTTCGCCATTATGAACAATCATGACCAGAATATCAAGCTAAAAGACAATATTGACCAGCGGACTTTTTATATGCAAATCTATACAAAGGTGTAAAGTATGACACAACTTGCCACCTTGACTACAACGTATATTTTAAGCCCACAGGTTCGCATCAATTACTGTACGAGAAATCTTTCCACCCACCTCATACCTTTAAAGGAAATGTAAAATCACAAATCGTCCGTTTTCTTAGAAATTCGAGTGATAGAAAAAAACTTTGAATCCGCATGCTGCCTCTTGTTTAGGGCACACACACCGAGCGGGTATTCATCTAGATTTTTGGGCAAAATTAAATCTGAAACTTTACAGGATTTGGAAACTATCCCTGATAATGCTGCAGATCACAGGCCTACCAAGATTCGTCACAATCGTCCAATTACAGGCGTAGGCGAATCTCAGAAATGTGGAAAGAAAATGTGGAAAGTGGACCTACTTCTTCCAAATCAAAAGACATTTATGAGCTTTCAGAACAAAAGCAAATTTAAAATTCATTCTAATTTAGATTGCGATTCCGGAAACGTGATTTATTTAATATCTTGCAAATTATGCTAAAAATGTATATCGGTGAAACTAAATGCCCTTTAAGATGGCGAGCAACTATTAGACTCCTTTGGCAATATTAGACATGAGGAAGATACGCATGTCGCTGAAAACTTTAATCTACCTGGTCATTCAGTCGCTCGGGACTTTGAAGTTAAACCTATTGAATAACCGCCTCTCTCTAATACCGCTGAAGAAACTGATAAACAAAGACAAATTAGAGAATCATTTTGGATTAAGCAATTAGAAACAAACTGGCCGAGGGGCATATGTGGGCCCAGGTCTTGCTGATCAGCGTGAAATAATTCCATTCACTCTGACATACAATCGAACAAATGTTGACATTTCCAAAATTCTGGAAGATGAATATCACAAATTAGAGGATAATCTAAAACAACCTCTCAACTTGCGTCCAGTAATCGCATTTAAGAAAAATCCGAATCTGCGTGATAGATTGGTAAAATCGAAATTAACCGGACAAACATTGTCATCTTAAAGTTGTCCAACATTTTAAAGCCCATATCGACTCTATAAAACACAAATAACAAATCGCAGGCAATGAAATAAATAAAAACATATTTTCAATTTCTTTGAAAATTCCGAGCCAGCGCGTTAACCATATTACTGCCTGCTTGCCTGCCTGCCTGCCTGCCTGTCTGCCTGTCTGTCTGTCTGTCTGTCTGTCTGTCTGTCTGTTTGTTTGTTTGTTTGTTTGTTTGTTTGTTTGTCTGTCTGTCTGTCTGTCTGTCTGTCTGTCTGTCTGTCTGTCTGTCTGTCTGTCTGTCTGTTTGTCTGTCTGTCTGTCTGTCTGTCTGTCTGTCTGTCTGTCTGTCTGTCTGTCTTTACTTTGAAAAAACCGCATTGGCACAGGAATGTAATTAAAAATTTCATTGCATAAATTTGTCCTATCGAGACCAAGTCTACCTGCCTGCCTGCCTGCCTGCCTGCCTGCCTGCCTGCCTGCCTGACTGCCTGCCCGCCCGCCCGTCAGCCCGCCCGCCCGTCCGTCCGTCCGTCGGTGTGCCTGCCTGCCTGCCTGTCTGTCTGTCTGTCTGTCTGTCTGTCTGTCTGTCTGTCTGTCTGTCTGTCTGTCTGTCTGCCTGCCTGCCTGCCTGCCTGCCTGTCTGCCTGCCTGTCTGTCTGCCTGCCTGCCTGCATGCCTGCCTGCCTGCCTGCCTGCCTGCCTGCCTGCCTGCCTGCCTGCCTGCCTGCCTGCCTGCATGCCTGCCTGTTTGCCTGTATGTCTGTCTGTCTGTCTGTCTGTCTGTCTGCCTGCCTGCCTGCCTGCCTGCCTGTCTGTCTGTCTGTCTGTCTGTCTGTCTGTCTGTCTGTCTACGTGCCAGTGTATGTGCGTGTGCGTGTGAGTGTGCTTGTGCGTGTTCGTGTGCGTGTGCGTGTGCGTGTCCGTGTGCGTGTTCGTGTTCGTGTTCGTGTTCGTGTGCGTGTGCGTGTGCGCGCGCGTGCACGCGCGCGCGTGCGTGTGTATGTGTCCTAGTCTCTATCTCAAAATCTATTGATTCGACTTGGCACACATTTCAAAACAACAACGGATCTTAACATGAAAGATGATTTGCAGACATTGGACCTGATTCGGATAAAACCAGATCATGATCGGATTAGATTCTGGATTTTTTGATATCTTAGGAACTGCTGATCCGATTCGGATCGAATTTTAACACAATGAGGTGTGTGACAGTACATTAGGATTTTACGACTTGGGTCATGTTCGGGAAAATCCGAAAACTCCGGAAAACTATAAAAAACCTAGGAAATCCGGAAAAGCATAACAAGAATTACAATGTCACAAACAAGTGGAGGGCGATGATTTACAATATCTAATTACTGTTGTTTGTTTCGTGACATGAAAAAGCATGTGTGTGCAGTGGCAAGGCAGAATAGATGAATCTAGGTTTAGGTATGCTCAGCCCATCGCTAGCTAAGCTCCGCCCATGGTCTGCACCGGTTGTGATCGAACGATCCCTGCACGCCCTGAATCGCAATTTCCAAAAACTATACAGGTAATCTGTTGAATGTTTTGAAACTAATGTGACTGGGTGTTGTGTGTACCCATGGCAGTAACAGCGCCCATACAAATTAATTTCTAAATATTAAACAGAATGTTTATTAAATCGTGAAAAACATACAATTCGTACAATTTGATGGACTATTAAGCGTTTTTGACGGACATAATCGCGCCATTCACGACGTAATTGATTAGCGCATCAGCCTACACGTGACGTGGTTGATTATGGCGCCATAGTATTGACTGAGAGACTGGATCTCTCTTTTCAATATGACATTAATACGGTTCGTCGTATTTGTGAAGGAGGGTATAGATACAGTTCTGTAACGTAAGTATATATCCCGCACAACACACCCCTCTACTTCCATGTGTATAACCTTACCTCATATCCGCTGAGCACCTTCAATTGAGAAAACATTGGCACCAATAGTTGCGAACCCAGGAACACCGCGATTCCCCATCCAAAGTTTATAAGCCAATACTCAGCTCCGTAGAGGTAAACTTCTGCTGGGTTTCCCAGCATCATAATGGACGACTCATACGACACGATCAAAGACAGAGCTACGGGTAATACACGAAGCTTTCTGTTCGCTACAAGGAACTCTGATGTAGTCCTTTGTCGTCCACCGGTTAATGCATAATAGACACCGATTCCGGCCGATATCGCTATGGTGATGGCGAAAATGATGTAATCGACTACACCTAATGCAGGGGTCTTTCCAAGCGCCATTCCTATCTGCTTTTCTAGAGTCAATCAGCTTAAAAAACAACTCGGCCAGTCTTACTGACTCCCTCAGTCGTATGGGCTCGTCGAGCTTGAAGAGCCGGATAGTTTGATGGACATGTTCAGTTCTATGGAATATCAGCTGTATGGCTCACTCAGCTTAAAGAACTCGCCGAGGCTAATAGAGTTGCTCGGCTACGTGAAATTGCTCAATTATAAATTGTGCCTTAGTTTGATGGACTCGGTCTGCTTTAAAACTAATTCAGCTTTATGGACGCGATTGGTTTTAAGGTCCTGCTGAACTTTATGAAATCCCTCAGTTTTCAATACTAACTCAGCTTTAAGCGTTCGCTCATGGACTAGTTCAGATTTATGGACTCGATCGGCTCTAGGTACTCGGCGTTATGGACTCGATCGGCTCTATGAACTCGGCGTTATGGACTCGATCAGCCTTCTGGACTCGCTCCACGTATTGCCCACTCCAGCTGAATGAAGACAGTGATAATACAAAATGTAATACCCGCCTCCAATGTGTACCTAATATTGGAGCAAGGCATCGGGGTCTAATCACAATTTATTAGAGTGGTATATATCAGACTTTGCCACCTTTTATGCGTGGCACAGTTGATTTAACACATTGAAATATAAATTCAAAGAAACTAATTTCCATGCTATCAATACACGTAATTTGATGAATATATCGAAACTAATATGACTGAAGGATGATCCTGCCAATCTTAATCAAATTTTTGTCGTAATATTCAAAAGAATGAGAGCTAAATAGTAAACGCACCAGAGATAGGCCATTCTTACACTTTCGCGACGTAGTTTTGGACTTTTGTGACAAAGGCGCGTCATTTTGATTGTGACATCATAAAAGTAGTGTATTTGCTCATGCTGTCAGATAGTTGAGAGATCGGTCCTGAATTAGTTATTAAATGATTTATATAATCAAACAGCAATCAATAAATTAATCCAGTTTTAACTATGTGTCACTCATCTTTAGTTAAGCTCCACGTACGGTTTTCTCTTGTTAGGATCGATCGATCCCTGCACTCCGTGAATCTTAATTTCCAGAAACTACAGGTAAACTGTTGAATATGGCAGCAGCAGCGCCCAGTCATATTAGTTTCAAATTATTCAACAGCATGTTCATTAAATAATAAAGACATACAATTCTAATAACTTGACAGACTATTAAGCATTTATGACTGACTTAATTTTGTCATTCATGACGTAATTGAATATGACGTCAGGCTACATGTGACGTAATTGATTATGACGTCGTATGATTGATCCATAAACTGGATTCCTCTATTCTTGAGGACATTGGCAAGCACTTGTGTATTTTAAAGGGCTCACCATCATCTACACAACATTTTTTTTAAATTTATCAATAGAATAGCTGGCTTTTGAAAAATACACAAGTGGAGTGGATTTCTCCCAAAAACGAAAACAAGTAGGTCATTTCCCTCTGGTTATGTGATGCAGGGGTCGTGATAACATAAAAGGCAGTCACAAGTTATCTTCATACACGCCTCTTGACCCTCTCCAATGAAAGGGGACTCATTT
>CM067363.1:16131026-16136026 GCA_034401795.1 Chaetoderma sp. LZ-2023a | reverse complement strand
GGGCGTGTGGGTCGGTTGGTGGGTGGGTGGTTGGGTGGGTCAGTCAGTCAGTCAGTCAGTCAGTCAGTCAGTCAGTCAGTCAGTCAGTCATTCAGTCAGTCATTCAGTCAGTCAGTCAGTCAGTCAGTCAGTCAGTCAGTCAGTCAGTCAGCCAGCCAGCCAGCCAGCCAACCAGCCAGCCAGCCAGCCAGCCAGCCAGCCAGCCAGCCAGCCAGCCAGCCAGCCAGCCAGCCAGCCAGCCAGCCAGCCAGCCAGCCAGCCAGCCAGCCAGCCAGCCAGTCAGTCAGTCAGTCAGTCAGTCAGTCAGTCAGTCAGGCAGCCAGCCAGTTAGTTAGTCAGCCAGTGAAGGAACCAGAGAAATAGGGAAGGATGGATGGGATGAGAGCGAGAGAGAGAGAGACAGAGACAGAGAGAGAGAGAGAGAGAGAGAGAGAGAGAGAGAGAGAAAGATAGAGATTAAAAGATTGGAAGAGAGAGAGACAGAGAAAGACAGCGTAAGAGAGAGCGCATGCGAGAGTGGGACCGAGAGAGTGAGGGACAAGTAGAAAGACGGAGAGAGCGTACGCTATCGAGAGAATGAATGGGTGGGGGGAAATCGGAGAGAGGACGAAGGAGAGAAAGAGAAAGAGAGAGAGAGAGAGAGAGAGGGAGAGGGGGTATAAGTGATAGAGGGAGAAAGAAACTGGAGAGGATGGGATGGAGAGAGAGAAAGAGAGAGCGAGAGAGAGAGGGAGAGAGCGAGGGAGAGAGAGAGAGAGCGAGCAAGCGAGAGAGAGAGAGAGAGAGAGAGATAAATGAGAGATAGATAGATAGATAGATAGATAGATAGATAGATAGATAGATAGATAGATAGATAGATAGATAGATAGATAGATAGATAGATAGATAGATAGATAGATAGATAGATAGATAGATAGATAGATAGATAGATAGATAGATAGATAGATAGATAGATAGATAGATAGATAGATAGATAGATAGATAGATAGATAGATAGATAGATAGATAGATAGATAGATAGATAGATAGATAGATAGATAGATAGATAGATAGATAGATAGATAGATAGATAGATAGATAGATAGATAGATAGATAGATAGATAGATAGATAGATAGATAGATAGATAGATAGATAGATAGATAGATAGATAGATAGATAGATAGATAGATAGATAGATAGCTAGCTAGCTAGCTAGCTAGCTAGCTAGCTAGCTAGCTAGCTAGCTAGCTAGCTAGCTAGCTAGATAGATAGATAGATAGATAGATAGATAGATAGATAGATAGATGGATAGATAGAGAAAGAGAGGGAGAGAGAGAGAGATACAGAATGAAAGAGTATAGGAGAGAGAGAGAGAGAGAGAGAGAGAGAGAGAGAGATGTGGAGAGAGAGAGGTATAAGTGAGAGAAGGAGAAAGGGACTGGATGGGATGGGGGGGGGAGAGAGAGAGAGAGAGAGAGAGAGTGAGCGAGCATGCGATATATATATATATATATATATATATATAGAGAGAGAGAGAGAGAGAGAGAGAGAGAGAGAGAGAGAGAAAGAGAGCGAGAGAGAGAGAGGGAGAGAGAGAGAGAGAGATGGCAAGAAACTGCGGGAGGGGTAAGAGAGATTGGAAGAAGGTTGACGTATATAAAGGAGAGGAGATATAGTTATATGTACCTGTTTCACTGATCTGGAAATAAATTGAGAAAATGTAGGATTTATATACTGTCGCACATAAACGCGCGGCCAAAACTGATTTACCTATTTTCACCAGTAAGTAAAACTGGGTTTCGTCTGTCTAATTAATTATACAGCGAGTACGAATGGAATATGTTGAGTTAGCTGCAGCTAGGATACGCAATGATAAGACAGTGAATACTTTAGAGCAGTTGCATAAATAATTTCAAACCCAGAGACCAGATAACGTACGGTATTTTTATTTTAGAAATATTAGGTTGAATATTCTGAAAATAATATGACTGGAAGCAGTTGCTGCCTCAGGCAGCAACTGTTTCCCATCAAATTATGTTCAAATATTCAGCAGCCTAACGGACTAGCTACTTTGCAAAGGAGATATACAAATTTCGGAGATAAACGGGTTAACGTTATAAACCATTAGGCCCTATTGTGTATCATGCGTGCTACGAATACAGGACAGCGCGTGTGATTATTAAATCATTCAGCTCTCACGCATGACCTTCCCGTGACCACGCTATTCTTTCTTATTATTAGCACGCCCCTATTTTTGGGTTATGTGGGCACTGTCTACTGTAAAAGGGAGGAAAAATAATAAACATATCGACAAATATATAATAATATGGTTGGCGTCATGTGGCCCATGCACCAGCGCTCCTGATCCACGGTTGTTTTTGCTGATAGCTTGTAACCATTTGATGCCATTTTTGCTACACATTTTTGTACCATCTGAGGAAGCCAGTATCGTGACCGTTTTTTAATATGACAAATCACATATTCAATGCATTGTACATTACTGCATACCTTCCGTTTGACACCAACATCTTCGTCAATGCATCGATGCATCTAAACAATCCAACAATAAACGGAGGAATAGATAAAAATGGAGGAATCCAGTTTTAGCTAGGCCCAGCCAATCTTTAGGTAAGCTCCACCTACGCTTCGCTCGTGTTGGGATCGATCGACCCATGATCTCACTGAGTATCAATTTCCCGATGACTGTACGGGTAAGTTGTGGAATATTTTAAAACTAATTTGACTGGGTACTGTTGCATACTGGCCTCTTGCATATGGCAGCAACAACACGCAGTCAAATCAGTTTCAAAATATTCAACAGCGTGTTTATTTAATAGTAAAGACATAGAATTGCTACAACACCGCTTAATCCGCCACCAATTAGGCATTCGTGACCAATTTAGCTACGCCATTCATTACGTAATTTAGTATGACATAATCCTACAGGTCACGTAGTTGATTATGAAGTCATATGACGGACTGATAAACTGGAACTCCCCATTGTTCGAAATCACATGCTCAATGTGTTTGTGATTAATTCCATTGCACGTACTTGAATGCTCAGTGTATCCGTTATTTATAAGAACAATGGCACTATGTACCAGCTTACCATAAAGAATTAAAGTGGTCTGGGCACATGGCACCACCGTCTTGATGACATGAAGTGTAAAGATTTGCATATGGCATTCGCGATGATGAGGTCTGATAGAGGCCTGATATAGCTGGCGCTTCACCCAATCAGGTTGTGGTGGTGTGTGTGTGTGCGTGCGTGCGTGCGTGCGTGCGTGCGTGCGCGGCGTGCGTGCGTGCGTGCGTGCGTGCGCGCGCGCGTGTGGACGGGCGTGTGTGTGTTGGTGTGTGCGTGTGTGTATGCGTGCGTGTGCGCGCGTGCGTGCGTGCGAGCGTGCGTGCGTGTGGGTGAGTGTGTACTGACTTCTGTGTCAGTAATCCTTTGAACCAGGCAGCTGTATCAATCGGGCCTTCCTCTTTGGCCACTGTTATTTGTCCTCAGCAATAGTCCTTAGCCACCCACCAGGTTTTTCTCGGTCATCAGTGTACCCAGTCCCGGCTCCTTTTAGATAGGCGTGTTGCAAATTTAGCAGGATTGTCCTGTCCAACCGATCCATTGGGGCTTGATTCTTGCAAAGGTAGTAGTCCGGTGGGCTGGAGGGGCCCACCTGGATAACCGACCCCCACCTCCCCCCCCCCCCCCCACACACACACTAATTGACGAAACTATTTTTCTAACAGCTTTCGATGTCCTCTTTAAGATTATGTATGTTAACATGTGATAAACTGGGACTCAATATGGTTTT
Organism: Chaetoderma sp. LZ-2023a; assembly: GCA_034401795.1. Classification (NCBI taxonomy): domain Eukaryota; kingdom Metazoa; phylum Mollusca; class Caudofoveata; order Chaetodermatida; family Chaetodermatidae; genus Chaetoderma; species Chaetoderma sp. LZ-2023a. The sequence goes on along the minus strand of CM067363.1, from coordinate 16,132,230 downwards.
TGGTGGGTTATATTAGAGCAAATACCCACTGTGAAGCAGACCATATTAAGGGGTAGGGGTAATAAAAACTGAGATATCTTTTGATAGAATCATTGTAGATTGGTGCGCGACCACTCAAAACGTTGCTTATCGTATCATCTACGATTGCATATGGTTTCCATGCACATCAGTTTCATAATGAGGTAGGCAGCGGTCAAAAGGGCACAAATCTTCACCACAGCTTAAAATCTAGCAACTGTATGTTGCTATCACCGACCAAGCACCAGTAAAGGAACATTCTAGTTTTAACAGCTTAAGATTGATCAAAAGGCACAATTTGACAAACATAATGAGTAAAAGTTTACTCATTTAATAGAATAGTGTTACTATGACAACTGACAGCATAGCCAATTTTTGAGAATCGATGAAAAATGCATTCATTGTGAACTAAGTAAGTAGATTTTGATAGAATCGGTGTAGATTGGTGATCGACCACTCCAAATGTTGCTTATAGGATCGTCCACGATTGCATATGGTTTCCATGCAAATCAGGTTCATGAGGTCTGAAAAGGTCAAAAGGTCACAAAACTTCGCCACAGCTTTAAATCAAGCACAACTGTATGTTGCTATCACTGACTAAGCACCGCTACAGGAACATTATAGCCGTAACAGCTTAAAAATGGTTAAAAGGCACTATTTGACAAATGTAAAGGATTGCTCATTTAATAGAATATTGTTACTCTGACAACTGACAGAATAGCAAATTTTTGAGAATCGAAGAAAAATGTAATCATTGTGAATTAAACAGGAAATGAGCATAACTTTGAATCGAAATTGTGTAAAGTAATTGCTTTACATATAGATGGATTTTATATGCTAATCAAGCAACAAATGCGGCATCAGGAGTACAAAATCAAAGAAGTAAGATGTAATTAGGCATTTGATCAATAACAGAATATGCCACTGTAAAAGAGTGTCTAAGAATGTCCAAAAATGCATCGGAAGATGTTGGGCAGAAATATGCCATAACGAACTATGATCTAGGCGTGTGTATGAAAGCTTAGCCTATCATATAGAAAGGCCCAGACTACTACAAGGATCACATAGTTATGATTGGTACTTTTCATTTGGCATGCGCCTATATGAAAATCACAATGGAACGAAGATGAGTGGATCTGGATTCACTGAGATTCTACTAGAATCTGGCCTGGTGTCTTCCGGATCT
>CM067363.1:16112826-16125326 GCA_034401795.1 Chaetoderma sp. LZ-2023a | reverse complement strand
ACTCACTCACTCACTCACTCACTCACTGACTCACCCACTCACGCACTCACTCACTCACTCACTGACTCTCTCGCTCTCTCTCTCTCCCACCCACTCTCTCTCCCACCCATTCACTCACTCACTCACTCACTCACTCAATTGCTCGCTCGCTCGCTCGCCCGCATGCTTGCCCACCTAACGCCCGCCCGCCACCCGCCCGCCCGCGCGCCCGCCCGCTCGCTCGCTCGCTCGCTCACTCACTCACTCACTCACTCAATCACTCTTTCACTCACTCACCCACTCACTCACTCACTCACTCCCTCACTCACTCACTCACTCACTCACTCACTCACTCAGTCACTCACTCACTCACTCACTCACTCCCTCACTCACTCACTCACTCACTCACTCACCCACTCACTCACTCACTCACTCACTCACTCACTCACTCTCTCACTCTCGCACTCTCTCACTCTCTCACTCTCTCACTCACTCACTCACTCACTCACTCACTCACACACTGACTCAATCACTGACTCACTCCCTGACTCGGTCACTGGCTCACTTACGGACTCACTCACTGACTCACTCACTGACTCACTCACTGACTCACTCACTCACTGACTCACTGACTCTCTGATTCACTCACTCACTGACTCACTAACTGACTCCCGACTCACTGACTCACTCACTAACTCACTGACTCACTGACTCACTGACTCACCCACTCACCCACTCACTCACTCACTCACTCACGCACTCACTCACTCACTCACTCACTCACTCACTCACTCACTCACTCACTCACTCACTCACTCACTCACTCACTCACTCATTCACTGACTGACTGACTGACTGTCTGACTGACTGGCCGAGTGACTGACTGACTGACTGACTGACTGACTGACTGAATGACTGAATGACTGACTGACTGACTGACTCACTCCCTGACTCGGTCACTGGCTCACTTACGGACTCACTCACTGACTCACTCACTGACTCATTCACTCACTGACTCACTCACTCACTCACTCACTCACTCACCGACTCACTCACTGACTCATTCACTGACTCACTCACTGACTCACTCACTGCTTCACTCACTGACTCACTGACTCACTCACTCACTCACTCAATGACTCACTCACTGACTCACTGACTCACTCACTCACTCACTCACTCACTCCCCCCCCCACACACACCCACCCACCCATTCATCCACTCACTCGCTCACTCGCTCGCCCGCTTGCTCGCTCGCTCACTCACTCACTCACTATCTCGCTCTCTCTATCTCGCTCACTCACTCACTCACTCACTCACTCAGCCACGCCCACACCCACCCACCCATTCACTCACCCATTCACTCACTCACTGACTCACTCACTCACTCACTCACTCACTCGCTCGCTCGCTCACTCACTCACTCACTCACTCACTCACTCACTCGCTCACTCGCTCACTCGCTCACTCGCTCTCTCGCTCTCTCACTCACTCACTCACTCACTCACCCACTCACTCACTCACTCACGCACTCACGCACTCACGCACTCACGCACTCACGCACTCACTCACTGGCTCTCTGACCGACTCACTCACTCACTCACTCACTCACTCACTCACTCACTCACTCACCCACTCACTCACTCACTCACTCACTCACTCACTCACTCACTCACTCACTCACTCACTCTCTCACTCTCTCACTCTCTCACTCTCTCACTCACTCACTCACTCACTCACTGACTCACTCCCTGACTCGGTCACTGGCTCACTCACGGACTCACTCACTGACTCACTCACTGACGCACTCACTGACTCACTCACTGACTCACTCACTGACTCACTCACTCACTGACTCACTGACTCACTCACTCACTCAGCGACTCACTCACTGACTCATTCACTGACTCACTCACTGACTCACTCACTGATTCACTCACTGCCTCACTGACTCACTCACTCACTCACTCAATGACTCACTCACTGACTCACTGACTCACTCACTCACTCACCCCCCACCCCCCCCCCACCCCACACACACCCACCCACCCATTCATCCACTCACTCGCTCACTCGCTCGCCCGCTTGCTCGTTCGCTCACTCACTCACTCACTATCTCGCTCTCTCTATCTCGCTCGCTCACTCACTCACTCACTCACTCACTCACTCACTCACTCGCTCGCTCACTCAGCCCCCCCCCCCACCAACCCACCCATTCATCCACTCACTCGTCACTCGCTCGCTCGCTCACTCACTCACTCACTCACTCACTCACTCACTCACTCACTCCCTCACTCACTCACTCACTCACTCACGCACTCACTCACTCACTCACTCACTCACTCACTCACTCAATCACTCACTCACTCACTCACTCACTCGCTCACTCACTCACAGGCTCTCTGACCGACTCACTCACTCACTCACTCACTCACCCGCTCGATCGCTCGCTCACTCACTCACTCACTCACCACTCACTCACTCACTCACTCACTCACTCAATCACTGACTCGCTCACTGACTCTCTGATTCACTCACTCACTGACTCACTAACTGACTCCCGACTCACTGACTCACTGACTCACTCACTAACTCAATGACTCACTGACTCACCGACTCACCCACTCACCCACTCACTCACTCATTCACTCAGGCACTCACTCACTCACTCACTCACTCACTCACTCACTCACTCACTCACTCACTCACTCACTCACTCACTCACTCACTCATTCACTGACTGACTGACTGACTGACTGACTGGCCGACTGACTGACTGACTGACTGACTGACTGACTGACTGACTGACTGACTGACTGACTGACTGACTGAATGAATGGCTGACTGACTGACTCACTCACTGACTCACTCCCTGACTCGGTCACTGGCTCACTTACGGACTCACTCACTGACTCACTCACTGACTCACTCACTGACTCACTCACTGACTCATTCACTCACTGACTCACTGACTCACTCACTCACTCACTCACTCACCGACTCACTCACTGACTCATTCACTGACTCACTCACTGATTCACTCACTGACTCACTGACTCACTCACTCACTCAATGACTCACTCACTGACTCACTGACTCACTCACTCACTCAGCGACTCACTCACTGACTCATTCACTGACTCACTCACTGACTCACTCACTGATTCACACACACCCCCCACACCCACCCACCCATTCATCCACTCACTCGCTCACTCGCTCGCCCGCTTGCTCGCTTGCTCACTCACTCACTCACTATCTCGCTCTCTCTATCTCGCTCACTCACTCACTCACTCACTCACTCAGCCACGCCCACACCCACCCACCCATTCACTCACCTATTCACTCACTCACTGACTCACTCACTCACTCACTCACTCACTCACTCACTCGCTCTCTCGCTCTCTCACTCACTCACTCACTCACTCACTCACTCACTCACTCACTCACTCACTCACACACTCACTCACTCACTCACTCACTCACTCATTCAATCACTGACTCGCTCACTGACTCTCTGATTCACTCACTCACTGACTCACTAACTGACTCCCCGACTCACTGACTCCCCGACTCACCGACTCACTGACTCACTGGCTCACTGACTCACTGACTGACTGACTGACTCACTCACTCACTCACTCACTCACTCACTCACTCACTCACTCACTGACTGACTGACTGACTGACTGACTGACTGACTGACTGACTGACTGACTGACTGACTGACTGACTGACTGACTGACTGACTGACTGACCCACTCACTCACTCACTCACTCACTCACTCGCTCGCCCGCATGCCCGCCCACCTACTCGCCCGCCCGCCACCCGCTCGCCCGCCCGCCCGCCCGCTCGCGCACTCACTCGCTCGCTCACTCACTCACTCACTCACTCACTCAGTCGCTCGCTCGCTCGCTCGCTCACTCACTCACTCGCTCACTCAGCCCCGCCCGTCCCCACCTACCCACCAACCCATTCATCCACTCACTCGTCACTCGTTCGCTCGCTCGCTCACTCACCCACTCACTCACTCACTCACTCACTCACTCTCTCGCTCTCTCTCACTCACTCACTCACTTTCTCACGCACGTGTTCATCTCTATCGATATTTGAACAAATTGTGATGACATGATACTAGTCCTGACTTATATGGTTTATTATTAAGAACATATTTTAACTCGTAACACTCTAGGTTCTCCATCCGTGATCTTCCATTTCCTAGATTTGATTGTCTAATTAATATTAGGCATACTCAAATGACACTTCTGAATTCCTTCCATTTCGAACTTCTCTATTGATTGCTTAATTAATCTGTGATGCAATCGCAGATTCTTAAGCTCACTCAGGAGCTTTCTTCCGCTCCTTCTACTACTTCTTCTTCATCTTCTTTCTTCTTTCTTCTTATTCTTGGTTACAATTTTGGCATGCTTCTCCTCCTATAGTGTTCATCCGATCAACTCCAAACCTGGCCACCTTCTAGTACCGATGAACGAAATGTATGCTATTGTTTTCGTTTTAGATTTGCTCAATTGTTTTCGACCTATCCACCTTTCCGTGGGCAAAAACCTCCACAGGAAATGTATGGGGATTTGCAGTATTGATATTTAAAGTGCGGATACACACAGCGTTTTTATCAGATCAAGATGTTACCATTGGAGTCCTGACGGGTACATGCACAAATGGAATTCCCTTGGCATCAAAATTACCAGTCTTCATTTTTGGCAAACACTAACTCTTTCCCAAAGGAAAGGGTCAATCGATATATTAAAAGATACCCTATGACATCCTTTGATGTTAATATTACTCCTAGGTCATATACTCAGGGGAAGGGCATCCCTGGGCACCAAAATTACCAGGTTTCACGTTTGGCAAAAATTGACCCTCGTTCGTCAATGGGCATATTTAACAATCCCCTCTGGCATCTTTTCATGTTTCAAACACGCCTGGATCACGGTGGAAGGGCAAGGTGATAATTTCCAATTTTTTTGCAGAAATGAGTCCCCTTTCATTGGAGAGGGTCAAGAGGCGTGTATGAAGATAACCTGTGACTGCCTTTTATGTTATCACGACCCCTGCATCACATAACCAGAGGGAAAGGACCTACTTGTTTTCGTTTTTGGCAGAAATCCACTCCACTTGTGTATTTTTCAAAAGCCAGCTATTCTATTGATAAATTAAAAAAAAATGTTGTGTAGATGATGGTGAGCCCTTTAAAATACACAAGTGCTTGACAATGTCCTCAAGCTCAAGAATAGAGGAATCCAGTTTATGGATCAATCATACGACGTCATAATCAATTACGTCACATGTAGCCTGACATCAAATTCAGTTACGTCATGAATGACATAATTAAGTCAGTCATAAATGCTTAATAGTCTATCAAGTTATTAGAATTGTATGTCTTTATTATTTAATGAACATGCTGTTGAATAATTTGAAACTAATATGACTGGGCGCTGCTGCTGCCATATTCAACAGTTTACCTGTAGTTTCTGGAAATTAAGATTCACGGAGTGCAGGGATCGATCGATCCTAACAAGGGAAAACCGTAGGTGGAGCTTAACTAAAGATGAGTGACACATAGTTAAAACTGGATTAATTTATTGATTGCTGTTTGATTATATAAATCATTTAATAAATAATTCAGGACCGATCTCTCAACTATCTGACAGCATGAGCAAATACACTACTTGTATGATCTCACAATCAAAATGACGCGCCTTTGTCACAAAAGTCCAAAACTACGTCGCGAAAGTGTAAGAATGGCCTATCTCTGGTGCTTTTACTATTTAGCTCTCATTCTTTTGAATATTCCGACACAAATTTGATTAAGATTGGCAGGATCATCCTTCAGTCATTTTAGTTTCGATATATTCATCAAATTACGTGTATTGATAGCATGGAAATTAGTTTCTTTGAATTTATATTTCAATGTGTTAAATCAACTGTGCCACGCATAAAAGGTGGCAAAGTCTGATATATACCACTCTAATAAATTGTGATTAGACCCCGATGCCTTGCTCCAATATTAGGTACACATTGGAGGCGGGTATTACATTTTGTATTATCACTGTCTTCATTCAGCTGGAGTGGGCAATACGTGGAGCGAGTCCAGAAGGCTGATCGAGTCCATAACGCCGAGTTCATAGAGCCGATCGAGTCCATAACGCCAAGTACATAGAGCCGATCGAGTCCATAAATCTGAACTAGTCCATGAGCGAACGCTTAAAGCTGAGTTAGTATTGAAAACTGAGGGATTTCATAAAGTTGAGCAGGACCTTAAAACCAATCGCGTCCATAAAGCTGAATTAGTTTTAAAGCAGACCGAATCCATCAAACTAAGGCACAATTTATAATTGAGCAATTTCACGTAGCCGAGCAACTCTATTAGCCTCGGCGAGTTCTTTAAGCTGAGTGAGCCATACAGCTGATATTCCATAGAACTGAACATGTCCATCAAACTATCCGGCTCTTCAAGCTCGACGAGCCCATACGACTGAGGGAGTCAGTAAGACTGGCCGAGTTGTTTTTAAAGCTGATTGACTCTAGAAAAGCAGATAGGAATGGCGCTTGGAAAGACCCCTGCATTAGGTGTAGTCGATTACATCATTTTCGCCATCACCATAGCGATATCGGCCGGAATCGGTGTCTATTATGCATTAACCGGTGGACGACAAAGGACTACATCAGAGTTCCTTGTAGCGAACAGAAAGCTTCGTGTATTACCCGTAGCTCTGTCTTTGATCGTGTCGTATGAGTCGTCCATTATGATGCTGGGAAACCCAGCAGAAGTTTACCTCTACGGAGCTGAGTATTGGCTTATAAACTTTGGATGGGGAATCGCGGTGTTCCTGGGTTCGCAACTATTGGTGCCAATGTTTTCTCAATTGAAGGTGCTCAGCGGATATGAGGTAAGGTTATACACATGGAAGTAGAGGGGTGTGTTGTGCGGGATATATACTTACGTTACAGAACTGTATCTATACCCTCCTTCACAAATACGACGAACCGTATTAATGTCATATTGAAAAGAGAGATCCAGTCTCTCAATCAATACTATGGCGCCATAATCAACCACGTCACGTGTAGGCTGATGCCCTAATCAATTACGTCGTGAATGGCGCGATTATGTCCGTCAAAAACGCTTAATAGTCCATCAAATTGTACGAATTGTATGTTTTTCACGATTTAATAAACATTCTGTTTAATATTTAGAAATTAATTTGACTGGGCGCTGTTACTGCCATGGGTACACACAACACCCAGTCACATTAGTTTCAAAACATTCAACAGATTACCTGTATAGTTTTTGGAAATTGCGATTCAGGGCGTGCAGGGATCGTTCGATCACAACCGGGGCAGACCATGGGCTGAGCTTAGCCAGCGATGGGCGGAGCATACCTAAACCTAGATTCATCTATTCTGCCTTGCCACTGCACACACATGCTTTTATATGTCACGAAACAAACAACAGCAATTAGATATTGTAAATCATCGCCCTCCACTTGTTTGTGACATTGTAATTCCTTTTATGCTTTTCCGGATTTTCTAGGTTTTTTATAGTTTTCCGGAGTTTTCGGATTTTCCCGAACATGAGCCAAGTCGTAAAATCCTAATGTACTGTCACACACCTCATTGTGTTAAAATTCGATCCGAATCGGATCAGCAGTTCCCAAGACATCAAAAACTCCAGAATCTAATCCGATCATGATCTGGTTTTATCCGAATCATGTCCAATGTCTGCAAATCATCTTTCATGTTAAGATCCGTTGTTGTTTTGAAATGTGTGCCAAGTCGAATCATTAGATTTTGAGATAGAGACTAGGACACACACACACGCACGCGCGCGCGCACACGCACACGCACACGCACACGCACACGCACACGCACACTCACACGCACAGGCACATACACTGGCACGTAGACAGACAGACAGACAGACAGACAGACAAACAAACAGACAAACAGACAAACAGACAAACAGACAAACAGACAAACAGACAGACAGACAGACAGACAGACAGACAGACAGACAGACAGACAGACAGACAGACAGACAGACGGACGGACGGACAGGCGGGCGGGCGGGCGGGCGGGCAGGCAGGCAGGCAGGCAGGCAGGCAGGCAGGCAGGCAGGCAGGCGTGCAGGCAGGCAGGCAGGCAGGCAGACAGGCAGTAATATGGCTAACGCGCTGGCTCAGAATTTTCAAAGAAATTGAAAATATTTTTTTATTTATTTCATTGCCTGCGATTTGTTATTTGTGTTTTAAAGAGTCGATATGGGCTTTAAAATGTTGGACAACTTTAAGATGACAATGTTTGTCCGGTTAATTTCGATTTTACCAATCTATCACGCAGATTCGGATTTTTCTTAAATGCGATTACTGGACGCAAGTTGAGAGGTTGTTTTAGATTATCCTCTAATTTGTCATATTTATCTTCCAGAATTTTGGAAATGTCAACATTTGTTCGATTGTATGTCAGAGTGAATGGAATTATTTCACGCTGATCAGCAAGACCTGAGCCCACATATGCCCCTCGGCCATTTTGTTTCTAATTGCTTAATCCAAAATGATTCTCTAATTTTTCTTTGTTTATCAGTTTCTTCAGCGGTATTAGAGAGGTGGTTATTCAATAGGTTTAACTTCAAAGTCCAGAGCGACTGAATGACCAGGTAGATTAAAGTGTTCAGCGACATGCGTATCTTCCTCATGTCTAATATTGCCTAAGTAGTCTAATAGTTGCTCGCCATCTTAATGGGCATTTAGTTTCACCGATATACATTTTTAGCATAATTTGCAAGATATTAAATAAAACACGTTTTCGGAATCGCAATCTAAATTAGAATGAATTTTAAATTTGTTTTTGTTCTGAAAGCTCATAAATGTCTTTTGATTTGGAAGAAGTAGGTCCACTTTACACCTTCTCTTTCCACCTTTCTGAGATTCGCCTACGCCTGTAATTGGACTATTGTGACGAATCTTGGTAGGCCTGTGATCTGCAGCATTATCAGGGATAGTTTCCAAATCCTGTAAAGTTTCAGATTTAATTTTGCCCAAAAATCTAGATGAATACCCGCTCGGTGTGTGTGCCCTAAACAAGAGGCAGCATGCGGATTCAAAGGTTTTTTTCTATCACTCGAATTTCTAAGAAAACGGACGATTTGTGATTTTACAATTCCTTTAAAGGTATGAGGTGGGTGGACAGATTTCTCGTACAGTAATTGATGCGAACCTGTGGGCTTAAAATATACGTTGTAATCAAGGTGGCAAGTTGTGTCATACTTAACACCTTTGTATAGATTTGCATATACACAGTCCGCTGGTCAATATTGCCTTTTAGCTTGATATTCGGGTCATGATTGTTCATAATGGCGAAAGATTCATTGAATTCTTCCTTTGTATGATGCCAAATAATGAAAATATCATCGAGGTAGCTGCAGTAAAAGAGCGGTCGTTTCGGACATTTGCTAAGCGCACCCCCCCCCCCTCCCACTCTGCTACATAGATGTTGGCAAAACTTGGACTTAAACGTTTACCGATTGCACAGCCGCAAATTCGTTTGTACGTTTCACCTACGAATTCAAAATCATTGCCCTTTAAGCTTATCTCTAAGAGAGCTAATATTTCGCCAGTGGGCCTATTATTATCGCGGTATTTTTCAAATGCTTTACGGACAGAATTCAGACCTTTTTCGATGTCAATGTTCATGTACATAGCATCGATGTCGAGTGTATTAAAAATGAATTTGGAGGTATCGAGATCTCAGAGACCTGCGATAGAAAGTCTTCAGTATTTTTCAAGAAGCTTAAATGTCTATTCGCAATTGGTTGTAGGTGATAATCAATGATTTCACCGACCCTATAGGGTTCAGAACCGCAATCCGATATTATAGGTCGTCCTTGTGGTATCATAGGTTCTGACCCAACAATCAATAGGTTTATGAATTTTGGGTAATAGATAAAATGTACGTGGTTTTGAGTCTCGTTTCCCAACGAGGTATTTGAACTGTTTCTGCGTTAAACTTATGTTATCAAGCATATTTTGGAGAATTTCATTACAATTGTCGCAGTTATTTTGCTAAAGTGGTTCGTCTAATTTTTGGTAATGTTTTGGATTACTGCGTTGACGATGCGCTTCACGAATGTAGTTGTCGTTAAGCATTATTACAGCAGTAGATCCCTTATCAGCAGGTTTAATGACAATGCCTTTGTTTGGCGCAATCCTGTTGAGGCTTGACGTTCCTCATATAACAAATGCTTATGATTTTTCGGAAATTCAACTTTTTCATCACGTTCTTTTAAAATTTGTATACTGTTAGAGATCGCTGGGTCGACTAATTTTGAGTCTGGTGCCCAGCCAGTTTTTACAACGAATGGCAGAATATTACTTTTTGAGCTTCGAAAAAAGTCGGCTAATTTGACATGGTGGTCAAATTCAAGAACTTCCATTGAGCCATTATGTAAAAGTGCATCTATGCCTATTGTGGGCCTTGGAGTTGGTACAAATGTTAGACCACGATTGAATATTGATTTTCTGCTTCAGATAATGTAGAGCCAGTGAGATTCATAATATCACTACCAAGCCCGACACCGGAGTGGTTAGTACCCAGACCCTCAGTTAGTTTAAATTAAGAGCAGTTAACCAGCTATGACACATTGTGTTGGCAGTTTTCTCACTCCAGTGAATTTTATCCTGGACCACCTAAAATTCAGAGAGTGGAAGACTGGGGATGACGGAAACCTTCACCCTCATGTTTTCAACAGAGGAGTTAATGGACTGAATGTTCCTCTTCTGGTGAGCTGAAAGACGCTGTGAGTAATTAACCGTAACAAAATAAATCTTAGATTCAGGAAACCTGGACCTAAGGGTGCTAAACAGCAGCTGCAAACGCTGGGTCGATTGACCCATTGACGCATCCTTGTCATTGATTCCAAAGTTTACTATTATTTTCTCGGGCTGGTAGGAACAATCATACTTCCTAACAATGGTCCTAGCATGGACTAATTTCGCACCTAGAAAGCAAGCAATGTGAGTGTCGCGATGAGGTTCAACATTGATACGGCTCAAATTTGATGCACCAATTATCAAAATTTGTCAAGTTGCCAATGATTTTTGTTCTCAACCTCCTGCCGAAACTTCCAGAATGTGTTCTGCTCTAAGGGATGTTTTGGGATTGTTAGGTGGCTGAGTGGTCAGGCGAGTTCTACGTGGAGTAGGTGAGAATCTAGGTTGTCTCAATTTCGTCGCCGGAGTAGTAGCGGTGCTGGTCCCAGGTTTACATTTTCGGACATCCACTTTCTGTGGGAGGGGAGGAAATTCCTTAGGTGACAAAGGTGGCGGCAATTCAGGGAGAGGAATTTTACAGGTATCTATTTGACCCGCTGGATGTGCTTGGGCAAGGTGGTGGGGTGTCTGGTAGAGGAATCTGAAGTGGGCCCACATGAGAGTCTAATAGGATTATTGGGGATGACCCGGTATCTGTTCTCTTTACTGTTATGGGGAGGGAGCATCAGTTATTGACCTGCTCCGTTGCCTAAGTTCTGAAGGTGGTGGAATGACTGGTGCGGTCGTGGATGGCCTTGCAGTACGGGTGTTAACTCGGCGTTTTTGCTCTTTCTGCTGAAAGTTGGGGGTGGGGGAGGTGGGGGCGTTAAAAGACCTAATGAATTGATAGAATGCCTAGATTTATTTGACGTAAATTTTCTTACCATAGTTATCTGTTGCACATCTGATTGCTGTCGATTTAGCCGTACCTAAATTAAGGTTCGGCGCGGCCTGAGCTAGGATAATTTCGGACATGAAGGTGCATACACTGAAATTGTAATGGTCTATCATAGCTCGAATGATGGAATTTGCCCAATCAAAGTTAACTTTCTTTATGTCATTTACTATTTCTATATTGGGCATAGCTGGCTTAACAAAACTACATAGTTCGCCCACCTTCCTGCTCAGGCCGGTTGGCAAAATGTTGGAGCTCAAATTGTTGGTTAAGACACCTATGTGGCGGAAACATTGAATTATCATATAATAGCACTTGACTAGTCGAGCCTGGGGATGGGACGGAATGCTGTCCTCATGAGTGCCATTCCGTCTCTTGCCCTTGCTCGTTCTAGCCATAGTGATATTATGCTATAATAGATGATCACAAAACCAACCAATCTAGCAACAACGGGGACAGTCAACAAATCTAAGCAAGGGAGATAATCAAACTTTAACCACTAATTGTCTAGGCAGTCAGTCAGTCAGTCAGTCAGTCAGTCAGTCAGGCAGGCAGGCAGGCAGGCAGGCAGGCAGGCAGGCAGGCAGGCAGGCAGGCAGGCAGGCAGGCAGGCAGGCAGGCAGGCAGGCTGGCAGGCAAACGGATTGATGGGTGGACGGATAGACAGAGAGTCGGGCTGGCGGGCGGGCTGGCGGACATGTGGACGAGAGAGAGAGAGAGAGAGAGAGAGAGAGAGAGAGAGAGAGAGAGAGAGAGAGAGAGAGAGAGAGACACGCACGCACACTCTGTATGCGTCTTA